>OY754962.1:19031622-19518851 GCA_963576555.1 Ferdinandea cuprea | reverse complement strand
GCAGCACAAAGAATGTGTCACCCAATGGATCGTGTTATTCCAGCACGACTCCGGGAACATATCTTCGTTGACATAGATGACCTGGTAATGTGTTTGACAATGCAATATGTACGGCGGATTTCGATACCCACATACCAGTACTATCGGATCCAAAGATTCGATTTATTTATCGAACACCGGAAAGGTTCATTTAATGTAATGTCGGATGCTCTTTCACGGGGAGATATGCAAAAGCTAAGCTTTACAGCAATGGGTGTGGAATGAGCGGAATACAAAAATTAACGTGAGGAAATCAAGCCTCGCTTCCAGATCTCGCAGAACCACTAAAGCGACGGACAGGATTTTTGTCCTCCGCTTGTACAACAGATTTCCTCCGAGCAGCCAATGCACGTTAACTTGCCTGGTCCGTAACCGCGCACAACATGATATAACGTCTACATCTGCATATCTGATCATATTTTGCTTAACACATTTTGGCTTTATTAATAAAGAAAGAGAAAAAAACAAAAGAGGGAACAAAAACTAACAATTTACTGCGTCTTTCCAACTCACGACGAAAGACACAAAGAGAGCCGACAGAGAACGAATCCAAAGGAAAGTAGGACACATAACAACTTTCACAGGACGTGGAGACCAAACGATCAACTAATTCTGAAACTAAGTCTAAAACAACAAATGAATACCTATGGAAGTATATGGTGAGGACAATATTCAGCGAAAAAATGCAGGGAGAGACCAAAGAAACCGTGTTAAGCGCACCATACGGATGAATGGAATGAGATTAAGTCAACACTAAAACTACGATATGAGCCAAACGACATATATAAGCGTATCAGTACAATCAGAGTTCGGTGTAAGTGAATTAGCTTCAGAAATTCGAAACATAACGTATAAGAGTGATGACTTTAAAATATAGTACATTGTTTTGACATTAAAGTCTTAGATTTTTGTTGAAAAAAAAAATTGCGACAATGACATAAATAGTCATCTGTCGGGTGACTTACAAATTGCAATATTATACTTGTATTTAAAATTTTAATTAAAAACAATTATATAAAGAAAAGAAAAACATGACGAAAGTTTATACCAATCTTTGCACTAATTGAATTCCGCTACAAGTTATTATCTGTAGTTTATGGTGACAGTAATGTAACTGACCAGTCTGTTCCAATCACTTGTGCTTTCTTCATTAAGGACATTAACGAGTTCACCTTTACTCAAAGTTGCTTTTTCGAAGTATCTCACTCTAAACTCCCTTACTACGAGGCACCTGCCTATGAAGTGATGAATATTTTCTTCTTCTCTCATATTACACATGGAACATATCGTTGAAACGCTGCTTCCAAATCTCTTCCCATTAAGAAGGATCAAATCGCATCTGGCTTTAAAAATCCACGAAATTTTACTGATATCGATATTATCGGTGAGATATTGTTGCCCTTTCGAGTAATCTAGAAACTTGTAGACCCTTGTGCTGCTTTCCCCTTGCGCTTCGTTCTATTACTTGGCGACTATCTGCTTTGAGTCGATCCAGAAGTTGCAGGTTTTTAAAGTTCCAGTCCATTTCCAGCGGCATGTTCTGATACCAATGCAAACCAAACCGATTCCAATTTTGTTTTTCCAATAAGATTTTGGTAAGTTGATGCGGTAACCCATTTTCACTGTATTTGAGTGTTTTTTTTGACTAAGGTATAGGTGTAAGTCTAGTGAGTAGAAATGCCAATCTTCGGCTCCGGTCTCTAGCGACAAGGCGTAGTTAGCAGTACTTGGTGGTAGTTTTAAAACCCTATTCAGAAAGTAACGTCGTAGTTTGTCCACTTCCTCAAGCATTCCAAAGCCCCAGACTTGAGCACTATAAGTTTGGATAGCTCTGCAGACTGCCAAAAATAGTCTCCACTTTCCACTCAGAGTTATACTTTTTTTGCTTAAAAAGCAATGCCATGTTGGGTTGATGCTACTCTTCGCAGCGTTATTTCTTTTCTCCACATGCCTTGTGAAGTTCATTTTCGAAGTAAGAAGTACGCCAAGCTAGGTGTACTGTGATGCTATTCGAATTTCTTCTCCTTTGAGGATCCATTTTTCTTGACTAGATAGTCTGCCTCGATTTCGGAAACCACCATTGCTCACAGTACTCTTCTAGACGGACTATCATCTGTTGCATGACTGAAATATCATCCGCTAAGATCACCATGTCGTCGGCGTAAAGCAGTAAACATATGTTTAAAAGCTCGATATTGATACCTCCTCCTATATAATCATTTAAATCATTGAGGCAGAGCGCGAAAAGTAACGGCGATAATAAACATCCTTGCTTGACTCCAAAAAAAGTTTCAAAATATTCTAATAGTTCATTTTCCGTCCACACCGCTGATTGGGTATAAGAATATTTAAGAAGATTAACAAATTTAGTTGAAACTCCCTTTCACGTAGCTTATAGATCAGCAATTTTCTCGAGATTTTATCAAAAGCGGTTTTTAAATCCACCAAGAAGGCGTATACTTTCTTTTTTTCGGCCACCCTGATGTGTACGATAGAAGCTAAATTATATATGTTATCTACAGTAATTTTTTCTAAAGCCAGCCTGGTGTTCAGTTAAGATGTTATTCCCTTCCACCCAAATGACAACCTATCATTTAGGATTCCCATCATAATCTTCGCAAAACAGTTCATAAAAGAAATACTTCTGTAGTTGGCTTGGTCATCCACATCACCTTTTTTGAAAATTACGGATGTCGTAAAAGGTTCCTCTATCCTACATTCATCTAATATTCTGCTATATTTTGTTGCTAGTTCCTGTAGAAAATCATTGGTTGCATTTATAATAAACTCGTACGTTACCCTATTTTCTGCTGGAGCTTTGTTCAGCTCTACCTTTCGAAGCATGTTCTTAATTTCCTCGAGTAAAATCGATCTGTCCAAACTCGAATCTTTGACAAAATTCAAATAAATGATTTAATTCATT
The DNA here is from genome assembly GCA_963576555.1 of Ferdinandea cuprea. Classification (NCBI taxonomy): domain Eukaryota; kingdom Metazoa; phylum Arthropoda; class Insecta; order Diptera; family Syrphidae; genus Ferdinandea; species Ferdinandea cuprea. Next base: position 19,515,889 of record OY754962.1, on the reverse strand, counting down.
GACTTCACACATTCAAAAGAATGCAATCATATGAGTGCATTTACCATGACATTTTTTTATAATACCCCTTTTTGAATCAAGGATTCAAAGGCCTTTTTCGATGTTCCAAGGACTTTCCGGTGAAAGTTTTTTTAAAAAAAAAAATATTAGGCGTAAACGGCCCATACAGCCTAGCTTCTCCAACCATTGTGTGTGCGAAGTTATATTTTTGACACGAATGGAGGGACCTACGGTTTAATGACGTTTCCGAACGGCAATTTATTTTTAAGAAGCTCATAACATTTCTAAGTCTTGGATGTTTGTCAGACGTTCGCAAGAGGTGGGGCAGCGAATAAAAAACCTTTCATATGGTACAGGTCGGGATTTGAACCATGTTTGTCAGACGTTCGCAAGAGGTGGGGCAGCGAATAAAAATACTTTCATATGGTACAGGTCGGGATTTGAACCAGCGACCTCTCGCTTAGTGGTCCAACGCATTTAACCACTAACCCAGTGCATCCACAGGAGAAAGTTTTTTGCACCATTTTCGAAAAATGTCTTTTTGCAAGGGTTCAATGACCTTTTTCAATATTTCAAGGACCCCCCAGTGAAAATTTATTATAACAGCAATTTAATGGATATTTTCGAAAAATGTCCTTTTTTAAAGATTCAATGACATTTTTCAATGTTCCAAGGACTCCCCCGTGAAAATTGGTTACAACAGCAATTTTTCGGGTGATTTAGTGGATATTCGAAAAATGTCCTATTTCAAGGGTTTAAGGACGTTTTTGTTTTAAGGAAATACTTGGGAAATGCTATCTTCATCTTTAAAAAAAATGTCCTTCGATTACACCACGTTTCGTAACATATTCTACGCCCCTTTCATTTCATACCCCTATCAAGGCGTTTGTAAAGCAGAACTAGTCTTGAAAACAGCGCGACGTCATGTGGCTTACAAGTGCATTTCATCGAAAATAGCAATGTATTCAACGACCATTGAATTTTAATTCATGTATACCAGTAAATTTTGCTATTTTAACATTTTGCTGCATTAATTCCAGTAATTCATTACATAAAATTTATTCGCAGGCTTTTCTTGTTATTTTCATCAATGGATATAGCTATTTAAATTATGAAATAATTAAATAAATGCACAATTTTAACAAAACTGACCTGTTAAATTAAAATTTGCCTCCTAGGCGTTTGCAAATTTTTAATCGACAAATATTGGCGTTTTACCAGTCGTTGAAACTAAAACGACTCCTAGGATACGAATACGTATATAGAACTTACATTCCACACAAGGAAACGCTACATGACTTTTAACAACATAAAACGACTTCAAAACGCCAGATGTAATACTGATTTCCAAAAACGACTGCTGTCGTTTAATATAAACGGCAAGGGTGGTTATGTAAATGATCATAACAATGATCTTAATAATATAGAAATAATGCTTATAAATACGATAAAGGAAATAACTCAGGGAACACCATTAGGAAAAATCGATGACGAAACAGATTTAATTAAAATTATTTCAATTATGCGAAAGCGTGGATATGAAGATACGTGTATCAGAGATGAATTCAAAATAATTTGGAGTTTTAATAAAGAATAACGGAAACCGAATAAATTTACAACTGAAAAATAGAAATAAATAAATAGAAAATCGAGATACGTTATACCACAAGCAATGGAGGTAGATAATATTCAAAGAAGAGAACAAGTAAGCAACTTAAATAAACAGAACCCACAACTAGGGCACCTTGGAACACATTCTGGCCAATATTACCATCAGCAGAATATGTCCGAACAAACAAATGGGTAATGTTGTAGTTAAATATTAGGAAAAAATATTAGAGAACATCCGAGGAATTGTAAACACTTCAGCATTTTTTATGAATTAGCCACGGATGAACTCCTAATAATTCAATTAACAATAAATGAAGAAAAATACTTAGCCTTAATGAATACCGTCTCATCACTGAGCATAATCGATGATAAAAGAAATCATTTTGATAAATTTAAATCAAACCAATTTGTGTTTCTACAATGGCAATATGGGAAAGCCTCGATAACTTATGAAGCACATACGCCAGTTCCAGATGAGCTAAAGATACCACCAGTATAATATACGATGGAGTTAAAAGCGTGCCGTTTCGAAAATACCAATTCATTATAGGTACAGATCTATTAAATAAATTGCATATAGTAATAGATTTAAAAGACGCAACAATTTGACTTAACGGACAAACAATCACATTCCTAAGCCACCCATACCAAGTTGACAAAGTATGTACGTTAGAAGTCAATGACAATACAAGACATTAAAAATTAGATCACCCGAATGGAGAAGAATCTCAAGTTGTAACAAAATGAATAAGTACTTAAGAAGAGGATAGAAAAAAAACAGCGTTCGAAACACCTCATGATCTTTCTGAGTTTATTAGGTCTTAAGAATTCCCCAGCGACATTCCAAAGGCTAATTAATGATAATTTAAGGGACAACTTAAATATAACATGTGGTGTGTACTTAGACGACATACTGATATTCATTTCAACACTTCAAGAACACATTAAAGCAATTTCTGGCATATGCAAAGAAATTGAAAATACAAGTCGACAAATGCAATTTCTCAAAAAGGAGACTGAATTCCTCTGACTGACAAACCTCGTACTGAAACTTAACAATGACGAAGTAAGGACCATTACAGAACTAAAATAAATAAATATTAGACGTAAAATGACCATACAATACCTAAAGCCTAGCATCTCCAACCACAGTATTTTATAATAAAAGGAAAATTAGAAGAGATTATGCGAAAGTGACACAACCAATTTAAAAAAAGTAACATTCCAATTCTTAGGTATCCTTATGCGATAGGTTCTGTGTTTTCACCCTATTTGGTTTGCACCAATAAATCTCAACAAGCAAGAACGAAATTACTCCGCAACAGATAAGGATTTTTTTTGGCTATTACGTGGTCAGTAAATTGTTTCAGGTCATACCTATACTGTAACAAATTCAAAATATTTACAAGGTAACCGATTTTCTTAGTAGAACCCAGACTAACGAGGACGTTAGTAATATACGACTAATATAACCGATTTTCTTTGGACGATAATCATTCAGACTTGTTAATATCATTTAACACTATAGAAGAAAACCTAGACAATGACGATGACAACAGCACACTCTGCTACAGAAGATCTGCTATATCATATACCAATTAAGGAGGAAACCATTAACTCAAATAATTCTCACAAATAATAAGACACATGAAATAGAAGTATTTCATGGGAAAAGGATAATTTACATATCGGAACATGACTTAAATAATTTAGAGGATATACATAAAAGATTTATTAAAAAAGAGTATTTTCTGAACTACCAGACCATCAGTATAATGTAGTATAGCAAAACCTTCGCGAAAGGACGCAAATTCAAATGACAATCAACTAAAGTTAGTTAACAGGTACAGATCTATTAAATAAATTGCATACAGTAATAGATTATGTAATAGTTTTAGAAGACGCAACAATATGACTTAACGGACAAACAATCACTTTCCTAAACCACCAATACCAAGTTGACAAAGTATGTACGTTAGGCGTCAATGACAATACAAGACATTTAAAATTAGATCACCCGAATGGAGAAGAATCTCAAGTTATAACAAAATGAATAACTACTTAAGAAGAGGATAGAAAAAAAACAGCGTTCGAAACACCTTATGATCTTTCTGAGTTTATTAGGTCTTAAGAATTCCCCAGCGACATTCCAAAGGCTAATTAATGATAATTTAAGGGACAACTTAAATATAATATGTGGTGTGTACTTAGACGACATACTGATATTCATTTCAACACTTCAAGAACACATTAAAGCAATTTCTGGCATATGCAAGGAAATTAAAAAAAAGCAGTCACCGACTAACCTCCGAGCCGATAGCATCGTTTTCCTCTCATTGTGCTTCTCGCTTATTTCTTTGGTATTTTTGACAGCTAAATTGTTTTCCTATTTCTCTTACACGTTCCATTAGTTGTAGTGCATATTACATACATTAGAGTGAACAAATAAGAAAGCATGGCCTCAGGGCCACATGTGCTTTCGGGTAATCGGTTTCGCAAACTACCTATAGATGTAGATTCGTATACGGAGCTCCCGAACAAAAAAAAAAATACAAAAACCAAATTACACAAAGTTAGAACTTAATACCTGCATTCCGGCTTCCTCCTCTAATCCCTCCATTCCGGCTTTCTCGTCTAATCCTAACCACAAATTTATTGTCATTTCCCCAACAGATAGTGATAAACCACTCTCCACATTCAGTGTATTCTTACTAAAAAAAGCTATTGATGGAATAAGCACCGGTTATGAATATAGCTCGCAGTTGCGTTATGGTAATTTACTCATTTTGGTAAAATCTACTAAAATAGCTGAAACCTTCCTACCACAAAAAACTCTATCAAACCTCTGCCCTATCAAGGTGACCCTTCATACAAACCTGAATGCCTCCAAAGGTACAGTTTATGCCCCTTATCTTACTAATGTACCCGATGTTGAAATCATTAAAGAAATGAGCTCACAGGGTGTAACTGAGGTTTACAAGTTTACCAAAAAAAATGAAGGCAAATCAACTCCCACAGGTACCATTCTTTTTACGTTTGATCGTTTCCGTCCACCTAGCAGAGTTAACATTGGTTGGTATAATTGCAATGTCAGGGAATATTTTCCGAACCCCATGCGGTGTCAAAACTGCCAACTCTTAGGCCACACAGCCAAGAGATGCAAAAACCCTAAATCGTGTGTAAACTGCAATATGTTACCGGTAGATCCCCATTCATGTTCGCGCACCTATTGTGCAAACTGCTCTGAAGAGCACCCCGCATCCTCAAAAGCATGTAAAATTTTCATAAAAGCCAAAGAAATACTTAAAATTAAGACAACTAGAAAATGTACGATATCTGAAGCCAAGCAAACTTCCTGAACTTCCTTTTACACAAACTTTTGCAAATATTGCACATCAAGCCGTACCTATCGCAACTACCAATAATCCAGTTACAAACGTAGCCACGACTTCTAGGGGGAAGCTGTGAGAAGCCCAATACCTCTGACGATGATTGGAAGTGCTCCATAGTTTTGATAACGATGAGGAGTTAAGGGAAGTGGGCGGCTGCCACGCCCCCTTGTTGGAAAATCACAAATGTGGTTCCTCCGCAAACCCTATTACTCTGCCAAATTTCAAGATTCTACGATGATTGGAAGTGCTCCATAGTTTTGATTATCTGTCAGGACCCTTATAACTCAGGAACCGATGATGTAAAGCAGTTGAAATTGGTATGGAGCCTGCTGCTATGCGTCCCAATAAATCCTGAAAATTTGATGTCTCTAGCTTTGTATTGTCGTGTATTCCATTTTAAAGTAAACAAACTAATGAAGCTCATTGTAAAAGACGCTAGAGACCAGCAAACAATTTTCGAAACATTTTTTGACTGAGACGCAAGCACGTAACGATGGTTACCCAAAATCAAAAATATATGGAAGTACGTTAATAAGGGCTCATAACAAACCACGTTTTCATTAAATGGAGGAAGATGAAATCAACACTTTCTTAACAGGTCGGTATATAAGCACTTCTGAAGCAATTAGGCGTATCTTTTTACTTCCCATTCATGAACGGCCACCTGCTATTCTTAATTAGAAGGGTATTTAAGGTAATTAAGGTATGAGAAAATCTAAAGCGCTAGGAAGAGAACATACACAGTCCATCCCAATAATTCAGATTGATACTACCAGAGAATGTTGCAACATACAATTCAGGGACCTCAATCAAATAATGCTTTCAAACATACAAGAATGTACTGTACCACAATTGGGACATTGGGGGAAGCTGTACTGGGATAAAGTCCATCAAAAATACGCGAACTATTTGTAATAATTTAAATATTTTGTTGCCCACCGCAGCCGATCTTACTATGGGAAATGCACTTTTCGAAGAGTTTTTATTTATAGTTATAATTCAACCATTTACAATGAAGCCTTAACGGCTATAGAAGACATGGCAATTAAGTCAAATGGCAAAACTCTTTCCCTCTTAGTGCTACCATCTCCGTACCGGCAGAATTGTACTTGCTTTGGATCATACAAGCTACGCATGCACAATCTAAAATTATTTTGTATAACCTTATAAAATGTCCTATGAACGCTAATGCACTCTAACATTTTTGTCATGAAATCATTTTTTTGTATTTCCTTTTATTTTTCTTTCGCTTCTCTCTCAATTCAATTGCAACTGCAGTTAATTTTATTTGTAAATCTCTCCACTTTTCTCTAACTGAAAATTGACATGAAAAATATCATATGTTACAAATACCAATAGGCTTAAGAGCAAGAGTTCGAGACAGTCGTTTTTTGATCGCCAACGAGTTCGGTTGGTAAAAAAAATAAAGTTATAACGTTTTCTGAAAAACACGTCTTTTCTTTAACACATAAAATACACTATCATTATTACACGTATTTTATTAAACATAAAATTACACAAACTTATTTTGAAACAATACACATAAAAAACACACTGAAGCTGGAGCCTATTACAACACACACAACTAGATCTAACAAAGGCTGAGTACACATTTTCGTTATCACATTTCACATATTAACACATATTATCAGACTACACAAAAACACATCATAAATTCTTATACCAAAACATATAATGGTCCTTCAGTAGCCGGATAAAACATTTTAATTAGTGAAGTGCTAAATCCATCATTTAAATTTGCCTTTTTTCGCCCATATACACTTATATACATCGCTTTCGTACAAGTATATAATGTACAGCTACAAACAAATCGCGTTTGCATGAACATTTCGCCGGTTAATTCTATCGCCTTAAAACTGTTGTTGCACAAATAAGCACACATACCAGTTATATAGAAACCTAGCTGCAGTTACGGTTTTTATAAAAACATATATACCAACAAAGCATTCCGTTGATATTATACTTGATCTTTTGACTTTCTTATAGTTATATGCATGCTGCATTACAAGTTTACAAGTGCCGTTTATCTCGGGTATTAGAGACATACACTTTATATTTTGTACCAAAAGTAATAAACGAAATTACGTGACTTATATACTCAAATACATACGAGTACATAAGAACTGCTAGGTCACGCGTCTTTGATCGAACGGGACTTTTCGACCACTACGGTTTGCGCTTTTGCGTTTTTTTTCTGAAGCAACCTTTTTTGTGAAACAATAATCTAGCATACAGATTCAATTAAAAATGAACAAGGTAGTGGCAAAACGCGGTCGTGCTAAGGGTTGCATCACAACGTTGGCATCATTTGCTGATACAATTGATGCAAATACATCCCTTTCGTCAATCGAGTTTCGTATCAAAAAGCTTGATGAAGCATTTCAAGAATTTCTCAGCTTGCAAAATGAACTGTTAAATTTCATAGATTCACCAGATTACGTCGATCGTGAACCTGAGTTTTCTGAATATGAGAACAAATATTTTCGCGCGCGTTCAATTTTTACCGACGCAATAAATCGGTTAAAGAAGGTGCCAACTGAAAACGTCGAAGATGCTGCGAGTACTTCATCTGCAAAGGATGTTGTAGCAGCGAAAACCCCAAATTCAGTACATTTACCTAAAATAACAATTCCTTATTTTACGGGGGATTATAAAGACTGGCCCGCGTTTCGTGACTTATTCACCGCAACGGTTGACTCAAATTTAACCATCACGTGTACCCAAAAACTGCACTACCTAAAGTCGTTTCTTCGTGGCGATGCAGCAAACCTTATCAAACATGTCTCGTGTTCAGAGCAAAATTATATTGAGGCTTGGGACCGCTTAGAAAAACGCTACGATCAAAAAACCCTTATTGTCCAATCTTTCATCCAATCTTTTTTATCGTTACCTTCGTGCAGTACACCGAACATTCATACGCTTCGCAAAATTTCGGATGGAGCAGACGAGGCAGTCCGGGGACTCAACGCCTTAGACTCAAATGAACGCGATCCATTGCTAATTTATCTCTTGACCCAGAAGCTAGACCACGAAACAAAACAAGCTTGGGCTGAAGAAGTGGTTTCTAATTCTGACTGCACCATTGATGACCTCATCGAATTTCTACGCAACCGTTGCACTTGTCTTGAATCCTGTCTCTCAACTTCATCTCGGTCAAACCAAAACCGCAGTAAGAATCCAGCTCCGGTTCGGTCACACTTAGTAGAACACTCACAAACTTGCCCCAATTGCAATGGAGACCACACTCTTTCACACTGTGGACAATTTAAATCCCTTTCAATTGTAGATCGCCGTGAATTTGTTAAGAACAAATCTCTTTGTTTTAACTGCCTACGACTAGGCCATGCATCTAATAGATGCCGTTCCAACTTCCGCTGCCGCCAGTGCAATTCGCGACATCATACACTGGTGCACCCCACAGACTACTGTGCACAACCAATCGAAACCACCCCACAAATAGAAACCACCCCCCAATACTCCGAAACTCCCGTAGTTGCAACCCAAGCCATAGAATCCAAACGTCGTTTCTCAACTATATTACCAACAGCGCTGGCACAAATAACTAATAAACAAGGTGTTAAGCAAATCGTTCGGATCCTTCTCGACTCAGGATCGCAGGTATCATTCATAACCGAGCAAGTTGCTCAAGGCTTGGGATTGCCGCGCAAACGATCTCGTGTTCCGATACTAGGAATCGCCTCCACCTCCGCTGGAGTAACCAACGGATTAATTACTCTCAAAATCAATTCTCTCCAAAATTCGGAATTCGTTGAAGCTAACTGCTACGTTTTACCAAAGATTTCTTCGAATCTACCTTCTTTCGCTCTTGACTGCATATCTAACACAAAGTTTCCTGTCAATTTGGCTGATCCCCGTTTTTACTCACCTGGTCCCATCGATATTCTGCTAGGCGCTGACAAGTTCTTCAGTATCATAAAGGGTGCAGGGAAAACAGAGCCTGGAGGAGGCTTAATATCAATTCCAAGTATTTTTGGTTGGATTATAGCAGGAAGCGATTCTCAGGTTTCGTTACCAGTCTCTGAAGTAAACGCCCATTGCATTCGCTTAGATCAAGACCAGGCGTTTGATTTAGAACGATTTTGGAAGTTAGAGGAAATAATTAATAATCCGCCAATTTCCCTTGAGGAGCAGCTTGCTGAAGAAAACTTTACTAAAACCCACGTTCGTCGGTCGGATGGTAAATACGAGGTGCAGTTGCCTTTTAAGCCATCAGTGGATCTTAACTTTGGAAACTCATTTGACACCGCACTCAAACGGTTTCATTCAATTGAGCGTAGACTTAGTTTAAACAGCGATCTAAGGGCTCAATATTCGTCTTTCATCGATGAGTACTTATCACTTGGACATATGCAAGAAATTTCGCCCAGTGAAGTACTTCAATCAATTAATCAACCTTGCTATTATCTTCCGCACCATGCGGTGTTTAAATGCGATAGTAGTACGACCAAGGTACGAGTTGTATTTGATGCATCCGCAAAGTCCTATAACTCAATGTCATTAAATGAAACGTTACTTGTTGGCCCTACTATTCAACATGATATATTCTCCATTTGCTTAAGGTCTCGGCGACATGTGTATTTAATCACAGGTGACATTGAGAAGATGTATAGGCAAATCTGGGTTTTTCGCGGCCATACTAACTTTCAAAGGATACTTTGGCGGGAGAAACCAGAAGACACTATACGCCATTACAGATTGCTCACGGTCACCTATGGAACATCGGCTGCCCCGTTTCTAGCAGTACGAGTCTTACAACAACTGGCTGCAGACTCGGCAATTTCACATCCCCGTGCATCTGCAACAATAATGAACGATTTTTACGTCGACGACGTTATAACCGGTGCTGATAGCATTGATGAGGTCATTGCACTTCGAACAGAATTGGTTGATGTCTTAAAATCTGGGGGCTTTAACCTACGTAAATGGACGACAAACTGCTGGCCACTTTTAATCTCGTTGCCTGAAGATCAACGAGAAATGTCCCCAATTGACTTCCAGGAATCCAATTCAATTAAGATTCTTGGCCTGCAATGGTGTCCCTCGCGCGACTGTTTTACTTATAAGGTCAAATTATCCACCTCAAGCACATGTACAAAACGACGAATATTATCGGACGCGTCTCGCATTTTTGACCCTCTAGGATTTCTCTCGCCAGTTGTTATCGCAATAAAAATAATGTTTCAGGAGCTTTGGAGAAAACAACTTCAATGGGACGAGGAAGTGCATGAAAACGTAGCACAACAGTGGACCACCATTCGAAATGAATTGCCCCTCATCGAATCAATCACCATTCCCAGATTAATAGTTCACAACAAGGAGGCCTGGGAATTACACGGCTTTTGTGACGCTTCATTGGATGCTTACGCTGCAGTCGTTTACTGCCGAAGCATCAAGCCAGACAACTCCATAGTCGTATCACTAGTTGCAGCCAAAACGAAGGTAGCACCCCTTAAGGTTCTAGCACTCCCTAGGCTTGAGCTCTGCGGAGCATTACTACTCACTCGCCTTATCAATAAAATTAAGAGCTCTTTACAGGAACCAGATGTTCGGATTTATGCCTGGACAGATTCGTCCATTGTGCTGCACTGGCTTGCAGCTCCACCAAAGAAATGGTCAGTGTTTATAGGCAATAGAACGTCAGAAATCCTAACATCGATTCCCCAAAAGTCTTGGAATCATGTTCGATCTGCATCTAATCCTGCTGATGTCGCCACACGAGGAATCTCACCGTCTATATTGGCAGAATCAGATCTATGGTGGAAGGGACCGCAGTGGCTGGGAAAGCACAGAGATCAATGGAAGCTATCTACCTTCAACACACACGATATTGACTCCACTCAACTCGAAGAACGGAAGGTATCTAACGCACAGCTGGCTTAAATGTATCCGTGTTGTTGCATATATATTTCGCTTCCGCAATAATTGTCTTCCAAGCAAATTTGTTCGTAGACATGGACCCATATCGTCTGATGAGTTGTCATGCGCCACGACGAAACTGATAAGAACTGCACAGGCTTCAAGTTTTCAAGAGGAGATTGCTGTTCTTAACGGCAGAAAGGAACTATCTTCAAAAAACAGACTCCTATGTTTAAGTCCCTTTATTGATTCCGACGGTATACTCCGAGTTGGTGGTCGCATAGAGCATTCAAACTTAACATATTCCGAAAGGCATCCTATTATATTATGTAACTCACATCCGATCGCGAAACTCATTGCCGAGCACACACACAAACATCACCTACACGCTGGAGCTTCGCTTTTATTCGCGTTAATAAAACAACGATTCTACATACTAGGATGCAGAAATCTCGCACGAAAGGTGGTGCATGATTGTGTCATCTGTTTTCGTCATCGTCGGCTGTCGTCTAGTCAGTTCATGGGAAATCTTCCGGCAGAACGCGTTCGCTATTCACGCCCGTTCAGCAGAAGTGGCTGCGATTATGCTGGTCCCATCACGCTACGTCTATGTCGGGGAAGGAACCCTAAGTTCGTAAAGGCATACATAGCGCTCTTTGTATGTTTTGTGACAAAGGCCATCCACCTGGAACTTGTTGGTGATTTGTCTTCAAACGCGTTTCTCCTCACCTTAGATCGCTTTGTGGCCCGTCGCGGTAAGCCATGTGAGATATGGAGCGACAATGGCACCAATTTTCGTGGTGCTAAAAGGATTCTTGGCGAACTGCATGCCGTTATATGCAGTCAACAACGCAACAGCATCATCATCGACCATTTGTCAAAGGATAGCATCCAGTGGAAATTTATCCCACCTTCCTCTCCTCATTTTGGTGGCTTGTGGGAGTCAGGTGTTAAATCTGTTAAGTTGCACCTGAAACGCGTTATAGGTGACCACAAGCTTACTTACGAGGAAATGTACACGCTTCTTACCAAAATTGAAGCACTACTTAATTCCCGCCCTATGTGGCAGACATCCGATTCCGACCCAATAGCACTTACACCATCTCATTTTTTAATAGGGGAGGCATATACTGCAATTCCCCAACCAGACGTTCCCAACTGTATCTCAATCAGTACTAATTGGTCTCTTTTGCAGGCAATGCTCCAAGGATTTTGGAAACGTTGGCACAATGAATACCTCACTTCCTTACAACAACGCCCGAAATGGCAAATGCAGGAGCCAAACCTAAAGGTTGGTGATATCGTCCTTCTGAGGGAGCCGAACCTCCCACCTTCACGTTGGCTTATTGGACGCATTGTGAAAACCCATCCTGGAGCTGACAACATTTGCAGAGTGGTAACCGTTCACACTAATTATGGAGACTACGTGCGACCAGCAATAAAGGTCGCCCCATTGCCAATTTCTGAAAGGCCATAGGCTTTCAGGGGGGGGCAGGATGCTTTGGATCATACAAGCTACGCATGCACAATCTAAAATTATTTTGTATAACCTTATAAAATGTCCTATGAACGCTAATGCACTCTAACATTTTTGTCATGAAATCATTTTTTTGTATTTCCTTTTATTTTTCTTTCGCTTCTCTCTCAATTCAATTGCAACTGCAGTTAATTTTATTTGTAAATCTCTCCACTTTTCTCTAACTGAAAATTGACGTGAAAAATATCATATGTTACAAATACCAATAGGCTTAAGAGCAAGAGTTCGAGACAGTCGTTTTTTGATCGCCAACGAGTTCGGTTGGTAAAAAAAATAAAGTTATAACGTTTTCTGAAAAACACGTCTTTTCTTTAACACATAAAATACACTATCATTATTACACGTATTTTATTAAACATAAAATTACACAAACTTATTTTGAAACAATACACATAAAAAACACACTGAAGCTGGAGCCTATTACAACACACACAACTAGATCTAACAAAGGCTGAGTACACATTTTCGTTATCACATTTCACATATTAACACATATTATCAGACTACACAAAAACACATCATAAATTCTTATACCAAAACAGTACTAAAGATAGTGAATATGTCCAAGAGACTTCCTACAATACGTTGCACTTAGAACAATATAATGAAAAGGAACATTTATTAGTTGATGATCAATAACATCATATTACAACGTGTGCATCGTAAAACTGGAGAAATGTTTTTTCTTGATGCACCTGGGGGCACAGGAAAAACATTCCTTGTTTACGTTCTCTTGGCAAAATTGAGATCTGAAAGAAGAATGAAAGAAGAAGAAAGAAGCAGTGATGTTTGTTATAAAAACCCAAAAGAAAAGGTTTAGTGGTAAACTAAGGATTATTTTATTTTATTCATAGAGCTGTGTATGTTTCGCTTGAAGGAATGTAAAAGAAGATTGTAGCACTTTGTCACTCTGATATTTATATAATAGTTGGAATGCTGCCAGACCATTATTTCATTCAACATCGCCCCTCAACTTCATAAATCTCAAGCATTAAGTATAACAAATAATCTCTTATTTACATTGAAAAACAAATTTAGATCGATTGAACATTAAATTAGAAATGATAAAAGATGCCTTAAAACGGTCTCAAAATTATTTTATGTAAGTTTTAACAAAAAAAAATATGCATAGCTAAGTGAAATTTTAAAATTGCATGCCCGTGTTTGCAAAATGTTTATAATGAGTTCCTATTGGTAATGCCTTCGTCATAGCATTGGCTATCATCCCTCCAGATTTCAAAAAGTTGACATGGGTGATGTTATTGGCAACTGCTTCCCGAATATAGTGATAGCGGACGTCGATGTGGTTTGTCCTTCCTTGATTAGTTTGATCTTCCTATAATTTCAACTCCAACATGATATTACGAAAATATGCTACATCTTTTGCCACGGATGACAGTGTTATGTATTCAGCTTCTGTGCTAGGCGTAGCAACGATTTTTTGTTTGGAGATCCCCAATAGACAGCTCCGCCAGCGTTAATAAAAATAAATCCAGATTGAAATTTTCCATCGCCTATGTCTGCAGCCCAGCTAGAATCCGATAAAGCTTGCAGCGTTTCATCCGTCTTTTTGTACTTGTACCAATTAATGATATAACGTTGTGCGCCGGGATCCAATGTTAACGTCTAGGATCCTCGACGTATTCTGAAAGTGCATTTACCACGAATGCAATATCTGGCCAGCTAAAAGTTGACAAGTACAGTAGACTTCCGATTAGCTGTCGAAATCCGGTTCTGTCGATGGCAGCGCTTTCTCCTTCTATATCCGGTTTTGCTGCAGCTTGCGCAGCTAAAAGTGATGGTTTTGATTTATCTATATTATAAGATTTTATCAAACTGTTAATGTTAAACCTGTTTGTCCACTAGTGAACGTCGTTTCTGGAGATTTTAAGTCCTACGCATAGTTTTGTCTCACCGAGGTTTCGAATGTCAAATTCCGCTGACAGCTTTACGCAGACGGAAGACTGTTCGTTGGAATCGTTCGTTTTTTATAATAAATCATAGAAGTAGACGGTTATAAGCGTAATACTCATTCAATTTATCTTGTAGTAGATACATTTTTCATACGCTGCTGATATAAATCCAAATTCTTTCAGGGTTTTGTCCAGTCTCAAGTTCCATTTTCCACATTTGGGGTTTTTAGATTTCATTTGGAGCATCTTTCTTGAAACCACCTGGTTGTTAAATGTAGATGACAGTGTCCAACTCTCCATTTAGGTAAGCTGCAGGGACATCAAGATGCTGTACTTATAGATCTTTCTATGCAGATATAGCCATAGTAAGACGAATAGAATGGATATTAGCCACCAGGGAATAAGTATCGGTATAGTCGAGTCTATGAATTTTATCATACCCTTTCGCCACTAGTATAGCCTGCCTTATATCAATGGTACTGTCTGCAAAATATTTTGCTTTGAAAACCCATTCCGATTGAATTACTTGCCTACGGTCCACTAATTCCCAGGTTCCATTCCGCATAAGGAGTAATATTCTTCTTGCATTGCTTGGTGCCATTCATTACGGTTGTTCATGCCTTCGAGGTGTTTCAGGGTCACTGGGTCAGTATTTGTAGCATAAGCTGGTTTGGTATGTTCTTCAGCTGCTGTGTCTTTGGGCTCGTGAGTGCGCACCTGAGATTTAGAATCAAACGCGTAAAAATTTCCTTTGTCCATGTCCATGTTTGCTCGTATTTTCATTCCAGAACCGCACGTCTCTAATCTTGGCTACGATACGGGTCCCGGGTTTCCAAAAGCCGATACGTTCCATGCTTACCCTCATATCCAATGATCACATGCTCTGTGTTCTTTGTCTCAAATTTTCCTAGATGAAGACTTTTTTCTAGTACGTATGCCATCGTACCGCTGCATTTAAAATATGACACGTCCGGTTTCTTATTTGTCCATAGCTCTTCTGGAGTGGCTTCACAATTTGCCTTTGTTGGACATCTATTTCTAATGAACGCCGCGGTATATATCAACTCGGCCCAAAGCATGTCTGGTAAAGCCTTTAATTTAACAAACTTCGCAATTTCCAATAAAGTCCTATTAGCATGTTCAGCTATCCTATTCTCTTGTGGTGTGTATGTTGCTGAGGACTCGTAGTCAATTCCATGTTGCTGCAGAAATTTTTTAAAATTCCAATTCATGTATTCTGTGCCATTATCTGTCCTTAAGGACATTAATGACTCGCCAGTGTGCTTTTCCGTGAATGCCTTAAATGCTTTGAACTTTTCCAATGCTTCCCATTTCTTTTGCATAAAATAGACATAAATTCGTCGGGAGTTATCATCGATGAATGTTATAAAATATATTGATTCCGTGCGCATGGCTCCGCATACGTCTGAGTGAACCAATTGCAGTCTCTTTCCTGTCCTCTTTTCACCACGCACAGCAAATGGTTTGATAGATTGTTTCGGAGAAATGCATGAGGCGCAACCATGGTCATCGGAACTAAACTTGAGCGGCAATCCCTTCACCACTCCTTTTGTTTGCAATTGCTTCAGTTAGGTTAAATGAAGGTGGCCTATTCTTTTCTGCCACAAGCTCGTAGCCAGTGCCCGATTGTTTCCATGAATATAATATAATTCACCTATTTTGTTGGCTGTTAGCAGGAAAAACTCCCTCCTTCGTGTAAGACTTAGCATGGTTATTTTCAAATATGACCTTGTTTCTTGGCTGCCGCTTTGCTTACTGAAATTTAATTTTTTTAAATCAGGAATAAGTTTAAGTTTAAGTACTGCTTTGACCCTTTCGTTGTTATTATAGCAATCTTTTGCCATGTCCCGTTTTTTGCTTTTAATGTTATTGTTGTACTATAATTTGTTAAATGTGTTCTTTCCTTTAGGGTACACTGCCAAGCTCGGTAGTGCATTGCCGATGAGTTCCTTCTTTCAATCACTCACCTCGGGGAGTCGGTGCCGACATCGTCAAAATCTGGATAGCTGCTTTGTGCGTCAAACGCAGCTTGAACATCCTTGTAAGTCCCTGATAACCCGTCCCGGAGCATTACCACAATTAAGTTTTTACCCTCACTCGCTGGTCTTAAGATCGTACCATTGAGGTTGACAGTCATCCGTGCTTTATTAACAATGCTTCTATTTGGTGCTTCAACGTGGCGTAGTTCTCTCCATTGAATAGTTGGATTCTTTTGGGAATGTTATTAACCTGTTGGAAATAAAAGAAGATTATTGTTTATTTTAAGGATTACTTTATTTTATTTTAAGAGCTGTGTG
The DNA here is from genome assembly GCA_963576555.1 of Ferdinandea cuprea. Lineage (NCBI taxonomy): Eukaryota > Metazoa > Arthropoda > Insecta > Diptera > Syrphidae > Ferdinandea > Ferdinandea cuprea. Next base: position 19,499,220 of record OY754962.1, on the reverse strand, counting down.
TGTTTCGCTTGAAAGAATGTAAAAGAAGATTGTAGCCCTTTGTCACTTTGACATTTATACGACAGTTTGAATGCTGCCAGACCATTATTACATTCAACAATATACCATTTATAGCCGCATACAGTCGCATCAAGTTTTTCATCGCTGAACTCTGAATGTATATATATACATGTACCTACTCAGAAGAAAAGTGAACAAAAAGCAGAAGGAAATGCTACAGTCCGCTTGGGCGAACAGTATGATACCCTATCCATATCCCTATATATCCCAATGAAAAATGCATTAAGAACATGATGGATGGCATTTTATTTCATTCTATAAAATTTATAACGAAGAACAATTTTTCGGAAAAAGCCCCCTAAAAGAAGGCGTGGGCAAAAACTTTGTATGGGTGATATACTAGAAAAAATATTGGCTAAATATTTTATTATACATCTTTTTTGGTTTCCTATTTTTTTATATAAAACCAGATTATGTTAAAAAAAACGCACACAGAAAGTAGGGGTGGCAAAAATATGACAACCTTTATTTCTTCAACTACAGCTTTAAACGGTTTTTTCTAAATTGTGATCATATTTAACACTTCACCATTTCGGAACCCCAGGGAGTATATGTTCCAAATTTCAGCTTCCCAGCATAAATTTAAAGGCCTCAACAGTTGACACAGACGAACGGATGGACATTGCTAAATGGTCTTAGGTTTTGGCCCTCATCACAATATATATATATACTTTTAGGGGTCTATGACAAACAAAAGTTGCATAAAAGTAATTACAACGATACATTTAATTCCTAAACTAAAAAAAAGGAAGTCATATGATAAGTGGAATTCACGTTTATATATGTATTAGAAGTCTAGAAGAAGAAGCCTAGTTTTTGGGGCGTTTTTTAACACAATGTTTTTTTCATCGAAAATTTCCATAGAAAACAAATAAAAAAGTAAAGAGAACACCATCTAACGTTTTTTTTTTAACTAGTGCTTATTTCGCGAATGCTAACCTTCCGCTGAACGAATATGGTTGTGTATACGACTGAACAACGCTGGGAAATATTGCGGCATAATTGGGCCATTTTTCTTCGAAAATAAGCCATGTTGAACGGATTTTTATTTACAAAAATTGAAGAGGAGGATATTGGCAACATTTGGTTTCAACAAGACGGCGCTACGTGCCACACAGTCGAAGCTACACTCGATGTTTTGCGCCCTGTTTCAAAAAAAAAAGTTATTTGGCGGACCCTATATATCAAAATATTTAGACAATACAATTCGCAATATTCTACCACTATATATTTTTTGACTACGCCAACTTTTTGGGCGGGTTTTTTTAAACGAAAAAAATTGTTGTTACACAATATTTACAAATTTTCTGCTCAACATGTAACCATTACAATGTTTTTGGCCATGCCCACTTTTTGAGGCGGTTTTTTCAAAAACCTGTTTTGTGGTTTTATTATAGGCACCCAATAAAATGCCATCCAAGGTCTTTTCTTATGTTCCAAATTTCATAAATTTAAAGACCTCAATAGTTGATACGGACGGACGGACGGACATTGCTAAATAGTCTTAGGGTTTGGTCCTCTTCATAATATATATGTACTTTTAGGGGTCTTCGACGAATATAAAGAGGTGTTACAAACAATGTGTCAAAATTAATATACCCTTAGGAACCATATAAATCTTCATAGTCTTTTCAAAAACCTGGTTTGTGATTTTATTATAAACACCAAATAAAATGCCATCCGACGTCTTTTCTATGCCATTTTCATCGGGTATATTAATTTTGACACAAAATGTTAACACCCCTTAATATTCGTCATAGACCCCTATTAAATTATATATTTATGATCAGGAGCAAAACATAAGACTATTTAGCAATATCCATTTGTTCGTCCTTTCAATTTAAGCTAGGAAGTTGATACTTGGACTATGTATTCCCTAGGGTTCCGAAATAGTGTAAACATTTTTAAATACAGCCACTGCCACGCACACAAAATTAAATAAAAAGTCATCCGCCATGTGATAAGTGAAGTTTTTCCGCCCGCTTAATTTATGCTTACCTATGCAGCGAAATCTAGGAAAACTAAATTATTTTTTTTATACCCTATCTTAAGGCTCGTAGAGTATTGTGATCCAAACGGTTGGGTCTTGTCCTGTGCTGCGATGCTAATGCTCAGAACACTGTTTGGGCAGCAGCAAATGCAACATAAGGGGAGATCGACTCTTGGACTTCATTTTATCGTCTGATATTACCATCAACAATGTATGTCATCAACCTACCTTTGTTACAGCCAGAAGACAGCAAGTAATTGCCGTTACTCTGTCTAACAGGCATTTAAAGTCTATTATAAATTGAAAGGTATCGCCAGATAGCACCTTATCAGATCACAGATACATCGAATTCCAAATCTACTGGGACTTTCACCTTCGCATGAAAGAAGAAATCCGAGAAAAACGAACTGGCCACGGTTTAGAGAGGAGCTTGCGAACTCTGTCAAAGTTCCACTCAAACTTAGATCAAGACAGGGAGTGGAGAGGTCTGCTCAGAATCTGAACACCGTCCTCACCCGCTGCTTTGAACTTTCGTGCCCAGTTTCTACACAGGTTTTGCCAACGTTGGGCCTCTGGCGTATGGTTAAAGTGGTTTTCACACCAAAATTGGTAAGTCTGACTACACTCTAGCCTGTTTGCCCCAAGCGGACTGTAGACCCATAAGTCTGTCTTCCTTCTTGCTAAAAAGTTTGGACAGACTGGTTGAGACTGCGCTTCAAAACCTTGTTGGTAAGATTGATAGTGCTCTTGACCGGAAGGAGTACGCGTTGGGCATTTTCGTCGATATTGAGGGTGCTTTTGATAATGCGACCTTTGACAGTATGTGTAACTCTGTCAGACAGCGTGGTGTAGATGAAACTTTGGTGTTGTGGAATAATGCAATGGTAATGTACAGAGCATTGGTAGCCGATGCAAATTGTGGCAAGTGCGTCATAACAGGGATAAATAGGGGCTGCCCTCAAGGTGGTGTTCACGCCCACTTTTTAGGTGAGTTTTTGTTTCAAAATATATACAATATATTTCTTTAAAAATTAAATAGAATGAAATCAAATGCTATCCATCATTTTCATAATCCTTTTTTCTTTGAAGCATATAGGGATATGGATAGGGTATCATACTGTTTGCCCCAAGCGGACTTTAGCTTTTCCTTTTGTTTTCAAGGTAAAACGCTTGGGGTTAGCAGGGAAGCAGGCGGAAGAAGTAAAACGAAGCTTACCGGTTAGTGTAGTTTTTTTCTTTTCTTGTTATTTATTCATTCAAATGAATATTCACTTAAGTGTTGTTTTATTTATTTTGTTCCTGGTCAGATTATACTTTTCTCCAAAACTTCCAAACTACTTATCGGAATTAAATGGTTTATATAACAATCATTTTGAATTTATAACCGTTATAAGGTAGTCTTAATAGAATTTGGTTTTAAGAAATATTTAGAAAATTTACTTCTGAGACTACGTTTGAGTACTTGACCCCAACTTCTTTTAACGGTACGATAAAAACCATTATTTTCCATGTAATTCCAAACTTAACCATAAAGTCTATCTCGACATGAATTTCTGGAAAAATTTCGGATCACTTCCCAGGTCAGCCAGATCGATGTACACAATATACCAACAGAGGAAGATGCAAATGTAACCGACGAGCCAAAATACATTTCACTCACCCCAGCTGAGAAGTCCTTTTGGATAGTGTTAAAAGGCAATATCCGAACTTCTCGGATTTTGGCTTCGAACGAATCTCGAAACCTATTAAATCGACGTTGGTGACTCTAACGGAGGGTTATTGAGGAAAGCAACTCACCTTGGTGTTCCCCTATAGAGCTAGTCAGAAAGCCAGGAAAAGTATACCTTTGTTCGGAGATAAAAGACGCGTATCCATTGCCACATATTTACGGTCTTCTAAGCCGTTTACAGGACACATACTTCATCACGGGACTTCACCTCAAAGATGCACTTTGGCAAATCCCGTTTGATGTAGAGTCCAAACCGGGTTATGAAACGCAGCTCAAAGAATGTGTCACCCAATGGATCATGTTATTCCAGCACGACTCCGGGAACATATCTTCGTTGACATAGATGACCTGGTAATGTGTTTGACAATGCAATATGTACGGCGGATTTCGATACCCACATACAAGTACTATCGGATCCAAAGATTCGATTTATTTATCGAACACCGGAAAGGTTCATTTAATGTAATGTCGGATGCTCTTTCACGGGGAGATATGCAAAAGCTAAGCTTTACAGCAATGGGTGCGGAATGAGCGGAATACAAAAATTAACGTGAGGAAATCAAGCCTCGCTTCCAGATCTCGCAGAACCACTAAAGCGACGGACAGGATTTTTGTCCTCCGCTTGTACAACAGATTTCCTCCGAGCAGCCAATGCACGTTAGCAATATAACGTCTACATCTGCATATATGATCATATTTTGCTTAACACATTTTGGCTTTATTAATAAAGAAAGAGAAAAAAACAAAATAGGGAACAAAAACTCCAACAATTTACTGCGTCTTTCCAACTCACGACGAAAGACACAAAGAGAGCCGACAGAGAACGAATCCAAAGGAAAGTAGGACACATAACAACTTTCACAGGACGTGGAGACCAAACGATCAACTAATTCTGAAACTAAGTCTAAAACAACAAATGAATACCTATGGAAGTATATGGTGAGGACAATATTCAGCGAAAAAATGCAGGGAGAGACCAAAGAAACCGTGTTAAGCGCACCATACGGATGAATGGAATGAGATTAAGTCAACACTAAAACTACGATATGAGCCAAACGACATATATAAGCGTATCAGTACAATCAGAGTTCGGTGTAAGTGAATTAGCTTCAGAAATTCGAAACATAACGTATAAGAGTGATGACTTTAAAATATAGTACATTGTTTTGACATTAAAGTCTTATATTTTTGTTGAAAAAAAAAATTGCGACAATGACATAAATAGTCATCTGTCGGGTGACTTACAAATTGCAATATTATACTTGTATTTAAAATTTTAATTAATTCCGCTACAAGTTATTATCTGTAGTTTATGGCGACAGTAATGTAACTGACCAGTCTGTTCCAATCACTTGTGCTTTCTTCATTAAGGACATTAACGAGTTCACCTTTACTCAAAGTTGCTTTTTCGAAGTATCTCACTCTAAACTCCCTTACTACGAGGCACCTGCCTATGAAGTGATAAATATTTTCTTCTTCTCTCATATTACACATGGAACATATCGTTTAAACGCTGCTTCCAAATCTCTTCCCATTAAGAAGGATCAAATCGCATCTGGCTTTAAAAATCCACGAAATTTTACTGATATCGATATCATCGGTGAGATATTGTTGCCCTTTCGAGTAATCTAGAAACTTGTAGACCCTTGTGCTGCTTTCCCCTTGCGCTTCGTTCTATTACTTGGCGACTATCTGCTTTGAGTCGATCCAGAAGTTGCAGGTTTTTAAAGTTCCAGTCCATTTCCAGCGGCATGTTCTGATACCAATGCAAACCAAACCGATTCCAATTTTGTTTTTCCAATAAGATTTTGGTAAGTTGATGCGGTAACCCATTTTCACTGTATTTGAGTGTTTTTTTTGACTAAGGTATAAGTGTAAGTCTAGTGAGTAGAAATGCCAATCTTCGGCTCCGGTCTCTAGCGACAAGACGTAGTTAGCAGTACTTGGTGGTAGTTTTAAAACCCTATTCAGAAAATAACGTCGTAGTTTGTCCACTTCCTCAAGCATTCCAAAGCCCCAGACTTGAGCACTATAAGTTTGGATAGCTCTGCAGACTGCCAAAAATAGTCTCCACTTTCCACTCAGAGTTATACTTTTTTTGCTTAAAAAGCAATGCCATGTTGGGTTGATGCTACTCTTCGCAGCGTTATTTCTTTTCTCCACATGCCTTGTGAAGTTCATTTTCGAAGTAAGAAGTACGCCAAGCTAGGTGTACTGTGATGCTATTCGAATTTCTTCTCCTTTGAGGATCCATTTTTCTTGACTAGATAGTCTGCCTCGATTTCGGAAACCACCATTGCTCACAGTACTCTTCTAGACGGACTATCATCTGTTGCATGACTGAAATATCATCCGCTAAGATCACCATGTCGTCGGCGTAAAGCAGTAAACATATGTTTAAAAGCTCGATATTGATACCTCCTCCTATATAATCATTTAAATCATTGAGGCAGAGCGCGAAAAGTAACGGCGATAATAAACATCCTTGCTTGACTCCAAAAAAAGTTTCAAAATATTCTAATAGTTAATTTTCCGTCCACACCGCTGATTGGGTATAAGAATATTTAAGAAGATTAACAAATTTAGTTGAAACTCCCTTTCACGTAGCTTATAGATCAGCAATTTTCTCGAGATTTTATCAAAAGCGGTTTTTAAATCCACGAAGAAGGTGTATACTTTCTTTTTTTCGGCCAGCCTGATGTGTACGATAGAAGCTAAATTATATATGTTATCTACAGTAATTTTTTCTAAAGCCAGCCTGGTGTTCAGTTAAGATGTTATTCCCTTCCACCCAAATGACAACCTATCATTTAGGATTCCCATCATAATCTTCGCAAAACAGTTCATAAAAGAAATACTTCTGTAGTTGGCTTGGTCATCCACATCACCTTTTTTGAAAATTACGGATGTCGTAAAAGGTTCCTCTATCCTACATTCATCTAATATTCTGCTATATTTTGTTGCTAGTTCCTGTAGAAAATCATTGGTTGCATTTATAATAAACTCGTACGTTACCCTATTTTCAGCTGGAGCTTTGTTCAGCTTTACCTTTCGAAGCATGTTCTTAATTTCCTCGAGTAAAATCGATCTGTCCAAACTCGAATCTTTGACAAAATTCAAATAAATGATTTAATTCATTGACTTCACACATTCAAAAGAATGCAATCATATGAGTGCATTTACGATGACATTTTTTTATAATACCCTTTTTCAAGGATTCAAAGGCCTTTTTCGATGTTCCAAGGACTTTCCGGTGAAAGTTTTTTTAAAAAAAAAATATTAGGCGTAAACGGCCCATACAGCCTAGCTTCTCCAACCATTGTGTGTGCGAAGTTATATTTTTGACACGAATGGAGGGACCTACGGTTTAATGACGTTTCCGAACGGCAATTTATTTTTAAGAAGCTCATAACATTTCTAAGTCTTGGATGTTTGTCAGGCGTTCGCAAGAGGTGGGGCAGCGAATAAAAAACCTTTCATATGGTACAGGTCGGGATTTGAACCATGTTTGTCAGACGTTCGCAAGAGGTGGGGCAGCGAATAAAAATACTTTCATATGGTACAGGTCGGGATTTGAACCAGCGACCTCTCGCTTAGTGGTCCAACGCATTTAACCACTAACCCAGTGCATCCACAGGAGAAAGTTTTTTGCACCATTTTCGAAAAATGTCTTTTTGCAAGGGTTCAATGACCTTTTTCAATATTTCAAGGACCCCCCAGTGAAAATTTATTATAACAGCAATTTAATGGATATTTTCGAAAAATGTCCTTTTTTAAAGATTCAATGACATTTTTCAATGTTCCAAGGACTCCCCCGTGAAAATTGGTTACAACAGCAATTTTTCGGGTGATTTAGTGGATATTCGAAAAATGTCCTATTTCAAGGGTTTAAGGACGTTTTTGTTTTAAGGAAATACTTGGGAAATGCTATCTTCATCTTTAAAAAAAATGTCCTTCGATTACACCACGTTTCGTAACATATTCTACGCCCCTTTCATTTCATACCCCTATCAAGGCGTTTGTAAAGCAGAACTAGTCTTGAAAACAGCGCGACGTCATGTGGCTTACAAGTGCATTTCATCGAAAATAGCAATGTATTCAACGACCATTGAATTTTAATTCATGTATACCAGTAAATTTTGCTATTTTAACATTTTGCTGCATTAATTCCAGTAATTCATTACATAAAATTTATTCGCAGGCTTTTCTTGTTATTTTCATCAATGGATATAGTTATTTAAATTATGAAATAATTAAATAAATGCACAATTTTAACAAAACTGACCTGTTAAATTAAAATTTGCCTCCTAGGCGTTTGCAAATTTTTAATCGACAAATATTGGCGTTTTACCAGTCGTTGAAACTAAAACGACTCCTAGGATACGAATACGTATATAGAACTTACATTCCACACAAGGAAACGCTACATGGCTTTTAACAACATAAAACGACTTCAAAACGCCAGATGTAATACTGATTTCCAAAAACGACTGCTGTCGTTTAATATAAACGGCAAGGGTGGTTATGTAAATGATCATAACAATGATCTTAATAATATAGAAATAATGCTTATAAATACGATAAAGGAAATAACTCAGGGAACACCATTAGGAAAAATCGATGACGAAACAGATTTAATTAAAATTATTTCAATTATGCGAAAGCGTGGATATGAAGATACGTGTATCAGAGATGAATTCAAAATAATTTGGAGTTTTAATAAAGAATAACGGAAACCGAATAAATTTACAACTGAAAAATAGAAATAAATAAATAGAAAATCGAGATACGTTATACCACAAGCAATGGAGGTAGATAATATTCAAAGAAGAGAACAAGTAAGCAACTTAAATAAACAGAACCCACAACTAGGGCACCTTGGAACACATTCTGGCCAATATTACCATCAGCAGAATATGTCCGAACAAACAAATGGGTAATGTTGTAGTTAAATATTAGGAAAAAATTTTAGAGAACATCCGAGGAATTGTAAACACTTCAGCATTTTTTATGAATTAGCCACGGATGAACTCCTAATAATTCAATTAACAATAAATGAAGAAAAATACTTAGCCTTAATGAATACCGTCTCATCACTGAGCATAATCGATGATAAAAGAAATCATTTTGATAAATTTAAATCAAACCAATTTGTGTTTCTACAATGGCAATATGGGAAAGCCTCGATAACTTATGAAGCACATACGCCAGTTCCAGATGAGCTAAAGATACCACCAGTATAATATACGATGGAGTTAAAAGCGTGCCGTTTCGAAAATACCAATTCATTATAGGTACAGATCTATTAAATAAATTGCATATAGTAATAGATTTAAAAGACGCAACAATTTGACTTAACGGACAAACAATCACATTCCTAAGCCACCCATACCAAGTTGACAAAGTATGTACGTTAGAAGTCAATGACAATACAAGACATTTAAAATTAGATCACCCGAATGGAGAAGAATCTCAAGTTGTAACAAAATGAATAAGTACTTAAGAAGAGGATAGAAAAAAAACAGCGTTCGAAACACCTCATGATCTTTCTGAGTTTATTAGGTCTTAAGAATTCCCCAGCGACATTCCAAAGGCTAATTAATGATAATTTAAGGGACAACTTAAATATAACATGTGGTGTGTACTTAGACGACATACTGATATTCATTTCAACACTTCAAGAACACATTAAAGCAATTTCTGGCATATGCAAAGAAATTGAAAATACAAGTCGACAAATGCAATTTCTCAAAAAGGAGACTGAATTCCTCTGACTGACAAACCTCGTACTGAAACTTAACAATGACGAAGTAAGGACCATTACAGAACTAAAATAAATAAATATTAGACGTAAAATGCCCATACAATACCTAAAGCCTAGCATCTCCAACCACAGTATTTTATAATAAAAGGAAAATTAGAAGAGATTATGCGAAAGTGACACAACCAATTTAAAAAAAGTAACATTCCAATTCTTAGGTATCCTTATGCGATAGGTTCTGTGTTTTCACCCTATTTGGTTTGCACCAATAAATCTCAACAAGCAAGAACGAAATTACTCCGCAACAGATAAGGATTTTTTTTGGCTATTACGTGGTCAGTAAATTGTTTCAGGTCATACCTATACGGTAACAAATTCAAAATATTTACAAGGTAACCGATTTTCTTAGTAGAACCCAGACTAACGAAGACGTTAGTAATATACGACTAATATAACCGATTTTCTTTGGACGATAATTATTCAGACTTGTTAATATCATTTAACACTATAGAAGAAAACCTAGACAATGACGATGACAACAGCACACTCTGCTAGAGAAGATCTGCTATATCATATACCAATTAAGGAGGAAACCATTAACTCAAATAATTCTCACAAATAATAAGACACATGAAATAGAAGTAGTTCATGGGAAAAGGATAATTTACATATCGGAACATGACTTAAATAATTTAGTGGATATACATAAAAGATTTTTGAAAAAAGAGTATTTTCTGAACTACCAGACCATCAGTATAATGTAGTATAGCAAAACCTTCGCGAAAGGACGCAAATTCAAATGACAATAAACTAAAGTTAGTTAACAGGTACAGATCTATTAAATAAATTGCATACAGTAATAGATTATATAATAGTTTTAGAAGACGCAACAATATGACTTAACGGACAAACAATCACTTTCCTAAACCACCAATACCAAGTTGACAAAGTATGTACGTTAGGCGTCAATGACAATACAAGACATTTAAAATTAGATCACCTGAATGGAGAAGAATCTCAAGTTGCAACAAAATGAATAAGTACTTTAAGAAGCCAAGCTCTCATCAACGAAGAGGATAGAAAAAAAAACAGCGTTTGTAACACCTCATGATCTTTCTGAGTTCATTAGGTCTTAAGAATTCCCCAGCGATATTCCAAAGTCTAATTAATGATAATTTAAGGGACAACTTAAATATAATATGTGGTGTGTACTTAGACGACATACTGATATTCATTTCAACACTTCAAGAACACATTAAAGCAATTTCTGGCATATGCAAAGAAATTGAAAATACAAGTCGACAAATTCAATTTCTCAAAAAGGAGACTGAATTCCTCTGACTGACAAACCTCGTACTGAAACTTAACAATGACGAAGTAAGGACCATTACAGAACTAAAATAAATAAATATTAGACGTAAAATGCCCATACAATACCTAAAGCCTAGCATCTCCAACCACAGTATTTTATAATAAAAGGAAAATTAGAAGAGATTATGCGAAAGTGACACAACCAATTTAAAAAAAGTAACATTCCAATTCTTAGGTATCCTTATGCGATAGGTTCTGTGTTTTCACCCTATTTGGTTTGCACCAATAAATCTCAACAAGCAAGAACGAAATTACTCCGCAACAGATAAGGATTTTTTTTTGGCTATTACGTGGTCAGTAAATTGTTTCAGGTCATACCTATACTGTAACAAATTCAAAATATTTACAAGGTAACCGATTTTCTTAGTAGAACCCAGACTAACGAGGACGTTAGTAATATACGACTAATATAACCGATTTTCTTTGGACGATAATTATTCAGACTTGTTAATATCATTTAACACTATAGAAGAAAACCTAGACAATGACGATGACAACAGCACACTCTGCTAGAGAAGATCTGCTATATCATATACCAATTAAGGAGGAAACCATTAACTCAAATAATTCTCACAAATAATAAGACACATGAAATAGAAGTAGTTCATGGGAAAAGGATAATTTACATATCGGAACATGACTTAAATAATTTAGTGGATATACATAAAAGATTTTTTAAAAAAGAGTATTTTCTGAACTACCAGACCATCAGTATAATGTAGTATAGCAAAACCTTCGCGAAAGGACGCAAATTCAAATGACAATCAACTAAAGTTAATGAAATGTTTATATAGAGCTTTAGATATGTTAACAGGGACAGAAGCAGTACGACAAATTTCTTTATTCAACATAAGAGGGAGTTTTTACTCTGGTATACAGGAAACGTGCAGTCAAGCTAAAAACAAAATGTATTTTTATAAAATTTTGGAACTGATTCAAATCAACAAATCAACAAGTAAAATGTGATAGAAGGCCCATTAAGCCAAAATTTTGTCTTACTGAAACCGCAACGAATTTGAATCAAATAGTACATATTGACACATTTCTCATTATGAAATGTAGTTTTTTTTACAATACTTGACAAATTTCAAAACAATATAGCCATTGTTATAGTTAGTCCATACAGTTAAAATCAAATATGTTAACAGATACGTTATACACAAATATACAATAGATTTAAATAAAATAAGGTATATCAAAATGGGAGTTATCAAATTTAAAGAAAATGTTCTATTGCTTGCTATTAAATTTCCAAAGGATTTTGAAAAAGTTCAATTAAAAATAATTGTACCAATGCCAAATTCTGTGAAAAAAGAAATTCATTATCCTAGAGAAATTGTATTTAAATCTAAAAATGCAACTAATTCATAAATACAAACATCTAAATGAATTACATTTAAGTAATCATTGAATATACCGAAACAATTGTGAATTTTAACAAATAACAGTACCGAAATCCAAACTCTTGATGATGAAATAATTATTTCCAGTAGATTTTCATGAAACTGAACTCATGTCACCGAAAATGGGGTATCAAACGTTTCAGAAATGGGGTGTCAAAATGTTCTAAAATTAATTTTATTTTACCCGTGAAATGTGGAATGTATATTCAACGAAGAATAACTAATTTTTTTGGTTCGGTTTACAGGAAGGAACCGAAATCTGATTTTCAGATTTGAATTCAGTGCATGATAATTAACTGGATTACAAAATTTTAGTGATTTTGAAGGTGGGACAGTAAAGTAAAATCTAGCTCAGAAACTTGCTAAATGCCCGCAAAAGTTCAAAGAATACTTACAATACACGTTCGACAACAATATAGTTAAAGTTGGGACAGGAAGTTTCTCCCACGAACTTTAAACAAGTAACTTCGCCCACGGCAAAAACTAGAAGTTGATCCCAAAATTTTTGAAGTCGGATTTGAAAATTTATTCTGGATAGCTATTGGCACATTCCACGCAAAAGATATCTGTCAGTAGCATCAACCTGATATATAAATGTAAACAAAAACAACACAAAGAATCACTTCAGAAAATTAAAACTTCAAATTTACTTATCTGATGTTGTTGCCCGGCTAAGTATGCCCGTAACACGTTTGCAAATTAAGATCCATTATGTCCACATCACTGAATACACCTTTGTCTCTTATTTTTTTTTTTTTTTTTTTAATTTTCACGAAAACTTTCGTATTTCACTGAAAGAAAGACGCATGTGTTTAATCTGCAATTTTATATTAACAGATTGTCAGAAAAAATAGCAAGGTCTAAATCGTTGGGATGTGCTTTTCGTCAGGCAGGCGCCTATGGCAACAGTACCTGGGCGGCCCGCTACACGGGATTAAAGTATTTCAACCCTTTTTCCGCAGGCGGCAGGTAATGCCAACGCAACTTCGAGGTTCCGCTCGGGGTATGTACAGGCAGGCGCCTACAGCAGGCAACAGTACCTATGTGACATGCTACGCGCATGGGCTTTAGTGACTTTCAACGTTTTTGTCTTCCAGCGAACGGAACAAAACAAAATAATCTTTGTTGAATAACTTATCCTTTTAGGAACCCATTTTGATGGAACTATTTTAATTATTTAACTACACATTTCACGAGCAAAATACAATTAATTTTAGAACATTTCTACATTTGGACTGCAATCCAGAAATGTTGATACCGTTTCGTAGGCAATTTTGAATACGGTGCATGGAAATCAACTGTATCTGGATTATAAAATATAAGTGATTTTGGAGGAGGGCAGTCAATTAAAATCTAGCCAAACAATTAGCACGTTTTATTTGAAAATAATATATATATAAAATTTTAATTTCATTTACCACTGATTTGATTATTTATGTTTATATCCGACTGCTGTCATTATTGTTTCTATAAATGACCAACAGATGTCCAGCAAAGCAGTTTACTTGACAGTACCCTTTTGTTTATCAATACAAAAGAGTCTCGAACAGTGTTCACAGATGAAAAGTTTAAGTTTTACATGGTGTAGAGTTTACACAATCGATTTCCAGAAAGCTGATGTTGCATTTTCACCAAAAGATAAACCAAGATTAAAGGCAAAATGTTAACAATAAATCTTAACACGTTTCCACCGAAAAAAAGGAGATTAAAACAGGGGTTTTCTCTCAACCCGCTCTCTGGCTCTCAAATTTGCGCACAAAATGTCCAACATCTGGTTGTCAAATTGCTTCCTCGCTCTCAATTCTCAGCAACCAACGTCACTTTTGACATATTCATTTATGGTAAATTGGTATTCAGTGTGACCACAAACCGATTCTTACATGCAAACCTGTGTTAAGCAGATTAAAATGTGTATGGTAAATCTTAAGATTTAAGGTAGATTAAGGGCAGAATAATTTAAATTACGCTTTAGTTCTCGGTGGAAACGTAGCATAAGTTTCCGGAAAAACTATTCTGGCCGGAAATTATAATGAGAAATATACAATTTACAACAGCAATGAAATAATTAAGAATTATATAGTAAGAAAACTTAAAAACTAAATTACAATAAAAAGTTCATTAAGAAGAAGAAAAAGTTGGAAAAATAAGGGCTTATATTAGGAGTGATAAATGGAGAAAGATTGCATTTTTAAAACGTGTGGTATTAAATATTGTTCTTATATTTATCGGTAAAAAAATCCATAATTTAAAAACTAACTGCACTGTCACGCAGATAGACCTGAAGTCTGCAGCGGCAGCTGGAGATGATATTTTAGCTACGTGTATACCGAGAAAAATTGACTTAGTGGTACAGTTTATGACTTCAATTTCAATATCTCACTGTAACTATTTCAAAACTTCTATAGATTGAGGTGGTTGCAGCAAAATCAAAGTTAATCTCTTTTACCGCCGAGAAAATAATTATTTCGTTGATCAACATTGATTTCACACTTAGAAGAGTTTTAAGCACCAGAAATACAAATCTACTCATGTACTGTGAAATGTTAAGTTATCGGGTACTTAGGCACTCAGTTCCCTATGAAGTAAGTATGGAAGAAAATTGTATTCATTCAACAACTGAGGAGGGGTCAGAAACAATAGTAAGGCCAAGAAGACAAGAGATGCAACCCAAATCAAAGGTACCACGTAAACAGGTGGACTACACATACAAATTAGTTAAACAAAGTGTAAAATGCGTAAGCAAACATTTATCATATCAGTTTGTTACTTTTATTACAAAACGTTGGTGACTTTAATAAAGTTAATTTAAATAAAGTGTATTAATTATTATGTTTATAATTGCATTTTAGAGTATGTATAATTCAGAAAACAGGACGACTGCTCTCAGATTGCAATTTCTATTAAAAATAAAAACTAAGTATTACAATCGTTACTACACTTTTTGCATTAGCGTACTTAATACTTCTTTTTTAAAAAAAATTATGTATTAACTTCTTGAATTATCAAATATAAGAAACAATTTGCCGCTGCACTTGATATTTCAATACAAAAATCAACGAACTGTCAAAATTTATAGCAACCTACCGGTGCGAAATTTGACCGCCAGGGGAAAGCCTTCATTCGTCAATAGCTATCATTGAAATGCATCATTGGAACAAATCAATGGAACAGATATTAAATTTTGTTGGCAAGTCGGTTATAGCAATCATTGAAAAATGTCTATCAGTGGAAGTGCCTGACAGTGAAATGAAACAGATCTAATTTGTTATGGTCGCTGAGTGAAGAAAAACGCAAATGAAAATTTATTCGGAAGCAAGTGAAACTGTGTTAAAATATTATTTTGTAGTATTATTCAAAATTTCAAAAGGTAAATCAAACAAAAAAGAAGAATTGAATATAAAACAAAACAAGTGAGGTTAGAATTGATCCTTGAAAGAAAAAGTGACAGATGAGAATAGAAAGCGAATCGAACAAATCAGCGGAACGGTTATTGTGTGCTTAGTCGTCTTAAAATACTAAAACAAAATTTTCAATGATAGCTGTAACTGGCCCCTAAAACCTATACCAGTGGCCTTCCACTGACAGAAACTTTTCAATTATAACTATAACCGACTTGTCAAAAAAAAAGAAACAACTATTCCACTGATTTGTTCCAATGATAGCTATAATTGGCCCCTAAGACAAAAAGGGACTTTTATAATAAATTATACATAACGTGAATATACATACCAAGCGGCGGTATTTTTTATTTCGAAAAACATACACATCTATAAAAATATCGCTTTATCATTCGCGTTTGTTTAGTTATTTTGTTTTTTGTAATTTCGCGCTTCGATTGTTTCAATTTCGTTTGTTTATTTTAATTAAGTGTCGGGCCAATATCATTTGTTTTTGAATTAAATTTGTTTCAAGATTTTAAAATAAAGAAATTAATAAATATTTCAATAAGGAAATTGTAAAAGTAATATGACCGTTCAATTTTAAAATAAGGGATAAAATGGAATAGGAAGTAAAAGATGATATAAGGGCTGTCATATGTGTCAGACAGCCAAGGTAGAGTGGGTAAAGAAATACCTCGCAGCGTTTGTTTGTCTACGGAAGAGAGTCAATGTTCCACGCCCATCATCGAGCTTAGGATTGCGACAAGTAGCCCAGCACCGATCCGCAGTAAACAAAATTACACAAGCAAATAGCGCCCGCAACGTGTGAGCCCTGCTTTAATGACAGGAATTACTTGCAGCTAGTCAGAGTCACAAGAAACGCTGTCATAGTTATGCAAGGCACAGGTCATAGTTGGTTTTGGTGACAGTGCAGTACGGTTTTTAAGGTAATTCCTTCTGAATCCAGTGAAATAAGGTGTACCACAGGGCTCAATTCTTGGTCCAATAATATTCTGTATATTTGTTTTTACCGTCTGTCTGACAGTACTCCTCAATTCATTTTTATGCTGATGATGTTAAACTCTACTTGGCTATCCCAATAACTGATATAACTGAGCATATTATAATAAATTACGAATCTTGCTTTTTTAAGCCTTGGTCAAAACAAAATGGCTTGCTTAATCGAAATAAGTCTAATAGCCAATAAACTACTGTCTCTTAATAGTTTCCCTGACATACTTCTGTCTAATAATAAGCTGAAAATTATACGAATAGTAATTAAACTCGGTTTAGTTATCAACACAGATGAGTAATTATACAGATACGCAATTGAGATGATTTTTGGCTCTCTCGCCCATCGTTTTTTATTTGCTTCAAAAAAAGCAGAGAACTGTGTCTGTATAAGTTTTAACATGCAAATAAATTTGAGACATGTCACGCACCAATAGCAGTTCTGCGCCAAATAATCCATTTTGGAAAAAGTCTTATTTAGACATATTAAAAATCAAACTGGGCTGTGTACGTTAGCATAATAAAAATATGCGACGATATATGGTGAATTTGCAAAATAATAAAATTACGTTGAATGTTTTTAATTATTTTACATTATTTATACGTAAGAAACATATCTTTTGTGTAAACATTTTGCAGTTACGCAAGTTAAAAATTAAATAAGGAGTATTATATTTTGTTTGCCGGTAATTAAACTAATTTAGCTGTTTCAAATTGTCATTAATAATAAAATAATTTTGTTGGTTGAGTAATATAATTAAAATTAAATAATTTTAAAACTGAAGGTGCGATAAATATTTGAGCATTGAATTAATGAAATATTCTATAAAATTTCAATAATTGCAGGAAAAATAACTAAATGCTCAATGAATGAAATTGTTAAGTAACTCTTGATCAGTTAGCTGACCATTTCAATAATTTAACATAGTATTTCATTAATTCACTGCTATTCACTATTTCAATTCAAAGATAATAACGTTATTAAATTTATTCATCACGATGAAATTATTTATTATTATTATTATTCATCACCATGATGAAATAAATTCAATAACCTATATATCTTTGAATTGGTATAATAAAGTCAACATTTGGTTTTTAAAATTGCATTTAAAGTTATTTCTTAACAGTTTGTCAATTCGTCGCTCGCTCTCATATGAACGTTCCGAATATGTAGATACATTAAATTTTCATATAGTGAATAAAAGCATAATAAAACAAACAAAGAATTTAGTATATATAAAAACAAATTCAAAACTATTTACTATAAATATTTTACACACAAACATTACTAATTTAGTAATATTGCAATCTTTCTCCATTTTTCTATTCTACTATAAACCCCTAGCCCTTAATTTTCCCATGTCTTCTTCGTCATAATGAACTTTTTATTGCAATTTAGTTTTTAAGATTTTCTATTATGTAATAAATTATAAATTCCCGTCCAGAATAGTTTTTCCGGTAAATCCATCTTTCTGGAAATTGACTGTGGAAACTCTACACCAGGTACGTCTGAAACATTTCATCTGTGGACACTGTTCGAGTCTCTCTTGTATTGTCAAACAAGCGAGTGTTTCTGTAAAGTAAACTGCTTTGCGGTACATCTGTTGGTCATAACAATAATGACAGCTGTATGATATAAACAAAAATAATCAAATCAGTGGTAAATGAAATTAAAATTTTAAATATATTATATTTTCTAATAAAAACAATTAGCACGTTTGGCTAGATTTTTAATGCTCACCTCCAAAATCACTTATATCTTGTAATCCAGATCCAGTTGATTTGAAACGGTATCAACATTTCTGGATTGTTTCCAAAAGTCCAAATGTTCTAGAATTAATTGTATTTTACTCGTGAAATGTGTAGTTTATTAAAAAAAAAGTTTATCTAAGTCGGTTCATAAAAAGATATATTATTCAACAAAGAATAATTTTTGTTTCGTGCGGTTCGCTGGAAGACAAAAACGACGAAATTTACTAAAGCCAATGCCTTGTAGCATGTCACACAGGTACTCCTCCTGCCTGACGAGAAGCACATACCCCGAGCGGAACACCGAAGTTGCGATAGCATTACCTGTCGCCTGCGGAAAAAGGGTTTAAATACCTTAATCCCATATAGCGGGCCGCCCAAGTATTGTTGCCATAGGCGCCTTCCTGAACAAATTCACATACCAACGATTTAGACTTTGCTATTTTTTGCTGACAATCTATTAAAATAATATTCCAAATTAAACTGATGCGTTTTTCTGTCACTGAAATACAAAAGCTTCGTGAAAATTAAAAGAAAATAAAAGCAAAAGGTGTATTCAGTGATGTGGACGTAATGGATCTTAACGTGTTTACGGACCTACTTAGCCGGGCAATAACATCAGATAAGTTAATTTGAAGTTTTAATTTTCTGAAGTGATTCTTTGTGTTGTTTTTGTTTACGTTTATATTTTAGGTTGATGCTACTGACGGATATCGTTTGCGTGGAATGTGCCAATAGCTATCCAGAATAAAATTTCAAATCCGACTTCAGGAATTTTGGGATCAACTTCGAGTTTTTGCCGTGGGCGAAGTTACTTGTTTAAAGTTCGTGGGAGAAACTTCCTGTCCCAACTTAAACTATGTTGTTGTCGAACGTGTATTGTAAGTATTCTTTGATTTTTTGCGGGCATTAAGCAAGTTTCTGGGCTAGATTTTACTTTACTGTCCCACCTTCAAAATCACTAAAATTTTGTAATCCAGTTAATTTTCATGCACTGAATTCAAATCTGAAAATCAGATTTTGGTTCCTTCCAGTAAACGGAAGCAAAAAAAAAAGTTATTCTTTGTTGAATACACATTTCACGAGTAAAATAAAATTAATTTTAGAAAATTTCGACACTCCATTTCAGAAATATTGATACCATTTTATAGGCCATTTTCGAACCTTTGCGTGCATGAATTCAGTGCATGAAAATCAGCTGGAATACAAAATTTGAGTGATTTTGAATGTGGGGTAGTAAAATTATTAAAATTAGTAAAATTTTACCTCTTTAAAATTTGTCCACTAATGCTCTAAAATTCTTAGTTCACAATTATTAAAATGAACTACTAAGTAACCTGTTAATTTAAGATTTCTTTCATCACAATTTTGTTTGATTTGTATGTCATGTGCATTTTTTACAATAATTATTATTTCGTCAAGTGTTAGGATTTCGGATTTAACATTTTGTTGGTATATACAATGATTACTTTAATTAAATCAGATCATTTTGATGTTTGTATTTATAAATTAGTTGCATTATTATATTAAAATACAATTTCATTAGGATAATCAATTGCTTGTTTTGCTTGGCTAAGATTTCCATTAGCGTTTACAAGCAGTGCTTCATTGTGGATATTCAGAATTAAACTTGTTTTAAGGTTACGGTTTATGCACAGGCTTAGAGCAACGTGAGTTTGAACATTGGTTTTGAAAAAGCTTTTGACAGCTAATAAAACTAAGATATCCAGATTGGCTTATAAAACTGATATACAGCTTTTTGAGTCACCAAAGTAGTTACTTAAATTTTTAATGGATCGCGGAATTCCGTGCATTTCCTTGTGTCTTCAGGTGCTCCGCAAGGTTTAATCCTTAGTCCATCCTTATTTAATATTGAAAAAAAAACCCAAAACAAAGTGTATAAACCTCTGCTTAATATTAAGAAGATTTTAAACTTACTTCGATTTATTGAAATCTGCAATGAAGTCTTTTGATTGCTAAATGATTCAGAATTTTAGTTGTGAAATAATTAGGACATTATTACAGTATAACTTTATTGAAGTAATCTGAGTATTTCTGTTTTTAAGGATATTACATGGAAATTCCTAAACACCAAATCGGAGCTAAAAATGAAAAAAAAACATGTGTGGGCAATTATCACTTTAAGGATTTTTTATCCGGAAGTCCTCAGAACTTAAAAAAAGGTCTTTGAATTTTTCAACGAGGAATTTTTTCGAAAATATCCTTAAAATCATCCGACAACTTGCTGTTGTAATGAGTTTTCACAAGAAGCGCCTTGAAACTTTGTAAATTTTCTTGAATCCTCCAAAATGGACATTCGTCGAAAATGTCCGAAAGTGTAAAAAAAACACTTCGGAAATGTTATCCAAAACAGGCGAGCATTTATGCTTTTCCGGATATTTTACCCGAAGGTTGTTGTAACATGAAAAAACCTACCGAAAAAAGTGCCTGCTAAATCCCTTAATACGTTTGTGTATTTTGCAATTCAACTAAAGCTTCTTTATATTAAACTTGTGAAACCCTTTTATTTGATGCTCATATCATGGGGGCCTTGATACACGGCACTATTTTTATGTATACATATATCTATAAATTTAGCGGTCATTATTCAATGCATTTTATATTTAATTGTCGTACTTGATAGTTTTTAAATACCAAGTACATTTTACTTTAGTTTTTAAGTACAAGGTGTACTTACAAGTACATGTGTACGTACACAGTGCTGCAGTACAAATGAATTGCCAAGGGATATTTTACAAGGGATCTTCATTGAACTCCAGCGTCTGGTTTCGTTTTTCTTTTGAACGCTTAAATGACTTCGAGCGCTTAGAAAAGGAAAAAGCAAAGACGTGAGTTAAGGAAGACATGATGATGATCATGAAATTCGCAGATATGTTTACCTTCACAGTATTTTTCGGAATTCCCGTCAATAGTTTTAAGATATTGACTGTTTTATAAATTACCGTTGTTCGAAAAAAACTGAGTATGCACTATCTTTTCCCCTAGTTTAAGTATTGAAAGTAAAAAAACAGACTTAAATCCTTGGAATAATTTTTGAGAAGCGTGATAAGTGATGATGAACTGTATGACAAGCACCGTTATTTGAAATGATAAACCAAAACAGAAGAAAATGCCGTGTGATATTACCCCAAAGACTTTATATACGAACTTTGAAGCAAATCTATCGAACCGACAGGCAGACGGACAGGTAGACAGACCGACGGACCGAATTTGGCGGACTCACTTTTTTTTGACTTCTCTATAGTCGTAATATAATTTTAAATGTTATTAAAGTTATTTTTTATTTAAGAAAATAAGAAAGATTTTACTTACCAAGCAAAGTGGTAAAAATGTTATGTTACTAAATAATAAATTATATATCGTATCATATATTTTCATCCATTTTATATCGGTAACTTTTCTTTTGAAGGCTTAAATGACTTCGAGCCTTTCAAAATCATAATGTTTAAATTATTTTTTTTTAGTCATTCTTTTTATATCTTTTCTCTAGGATTCACATAATTCGTTAATAGTTAATAGAAATATAAAATAGTATTTTCTTCTTATTTTTCTATGTACAGTTTTATTAACATGGCAGCTGATTTAATTTGGCGGCCGAATTGCAATTGCAATTTTCATTGTGAAATTTGCAATCTTCAAATTAACAACCGCTTTTATCACATGACAACCACGATTTTCAATATAAAATTAAATATTCAAATTCAACTACACAGAAATTTTATAAACAGAATTTCTCCATATCGACAACTGCTGTTGAAGTCTCAAAAATAACAACTTTTTCTTCAATATGACAAACTTTGTTGTCAATATGACGTACCTTTTCGGTTCAGTGTACTTGACAGGATTCAATCAAGACATCGCGAAATCACTTGACTTTCTCAGCCATCGTCGCAGTGTCTCCTGCCTGTCGTTGTTTTACCGTTATTTCCACCATAAGTGCTCGAACGAAGTAGCTAGTTGCATTCACCCAATAACATTTTAACACGAAAACTTTAAAAATATGAAATTCATTCATAATTATATTTAAAAAAGAATCGTGGGCCATATCGATATATTTTCTTACTCTGAAAAAAAAAAAAACATTTTAAAATCAAGGTCGTAGGAGGCAGGCAAGTTAATAAAGACCATTTAAAGACTATTGAACGATGTTTTTATACCCTATCCTAAGGGTATATTAATTTTGACACATAGTTTGTAACACCCCTTAATATTCGTCGTAGACCCATAAAAGTATATATATTTATGATCAGGACCAAATCCTAAGACTATTTAGCAATGTCCGTCCGTATCAACTTTTGAGGCCTTTAAAGTTATGCTAGGAGGCTGAAATTTGGAGCATATACTCCCTAGGGTCCCGAAATGGTAAAGTGTTAAAAGTTTTTAAATCCGCCCACTGCCACGCCCACAATTTAGAAAAAACCGTTTTAAGGCTTAAGTTAGAGAGATAAAGTTGTAAAACCTTCACAAGATATGTAGGTACTGCCTACCTTTATAAATTTGTCATATAAAGTTTTTTGCCACGCCTACTTTTTGTGGGCGTTTTTCACTAAAATGCTGTTTTCTTTGAAAATTTTCATAGATATCGAAAAAAAATGTTTAACAATATATTTAGCCAATATTTTTTCCAATATATTGCCCATACAAAGTTTTTGGCCACGCCCACTTTTTGGGGGCGTTTTTTCAAAAAAATATTTTTTTTTCTTTAAATTTCATAGAATGAAATAAAATGCTATCCATAATATTCCTAATGCTTTTTTTCTTTGGGGTACATAGGGATAAGGATAGGGTATCATACTGTTCGCCCCCAGCGGACTGTAGCCTTTCCTTATGTTTTTTAGAATAATTCACAAATCATATCCTAAAAGACATAAAGTTGAAGCAGCATGTAGAATGTTCAATGTGAAGAGTTTTCGAAAGAGATAGCTACAAAGTCACCAAAACGGCATCCTTTCATGCAAATATTCGATCTCGATTAAGTGAACGTGGCGACATCTATTGAGCTTGTTCTAAACATTCGTAGTTCCTAAAGGGTGTTTTTTTAGAGGTTGGTTTTTCGAATAGAGATAAATCTGACATTTAGTGGTCAAATCTGGCAACTCTAATGTCATTTATGTTCAGTTTGGTTTGCCATTTCATCATGAACAGGTTGACCAATGAACAACGCTTGCAAATCGTGCAAATTTATTTCGAAAATAATGGCGCAAGCTCCGTTTATTTTACGTCGACATAATACGATTAATACGATTTTCTTGTGTTTTATTTTAATTCGAAGTTCTATACCTCTAAAAAAACACCCTTTATTTGTATTATAAACTCTTAGACTATTACAAATACAGAAATCGCTGCGTGACAATAGGTATCCTGCGCACCTAATTCTTATAAAAAACTAACTCAATTAACAGCATTGCTCTTGCTAATAGAAATTAGAAGAATTGGAAGTCATGAACTCTGTTTTTAGCGCAACTTGAACATTATTGTCGTCACACATTTATGGCACGTCTCGCATTTTAGTTATTAACTACCATGACAAAATCATAATTAGGTCTAAGCAAAGACAGGAAGATATGAACATAAATAAAAACAAAAATCCAGTAAATTAAAAGTTCCGAATCACCCGACCTCTTTTGCACGATCTTCATTTACCCAAGCTAATTGAGAATCCCTCCACACAAAAAATTGTTTTTTGGTCAAATGCGATATATAAAACAGAACGAATTATTCGGAAAACATATAAACTGCAACTGAATACCTACATACAAATAAGCTCGTGCAAAGTTGGCAGCCGAACGAACAACATCGGCGTTTGTGTCGAGTCGCCTTTTTTCGTACTGTATGGAGTTGTGTGTAAGTATTTAGTATTTGCGAGTTAATGGAGCTAGGCATTCTATATATATGTTATATGTCGCTAGGGGACCAGAAATTCAAGCAGTGCTCACAAACTAAATATTTGTCTTATATACAGACATTATTATGCCTCCACAAATAGGAGAATCATTTGAATCAACGAAATCTAAGAAAACGTTAAATTACTTGTACTAACCCCTTGCTAGCATTTCTGCGTGCCTAGCAAGCCTCCCCTCCTCTTAATTTTAATTTGCCAAATCTCTTAAGTAAGAAAATAGGGCGTTGGCATTTACGGGCCTTTCCCTATTCTCTTTTGGATTGATCGATTTCTCTTATGCCTTAGCATTAGTATAAAATCAGTATAATCACAACTCGTTGCAAAGATCAGAAGATCGAAATAAAGAAAGAGTAGGGGATGGACTGTCAATAAAGGGGTCTTATACCTCGTAGGCCGTCGAGGGAATTTGGAACTGAAAAAAAATAGCGGGCTGGCACGATAAGAACTACTTCCTTTAAAAATGCACAGTGAACATATATACATTGGAAAATATTTGAAGTTAATATAAACGAAAAAGAGGCCCAACATTTTAAAACTATAAAATTATAAGGAAACAATTGAGGGAAATAAGTAAAATGATTTTTGAGATTATTTTAAAATTATTATTAAGTTAAGTTAAATTATTGGAAAAATATCAATAAAGAGTACTAAGATATGAAAACATACATACATAAGTTCTTTAACCCCTCGGGGGGCATGAGGCGTTAACAACGCCTGCAAGTCATCTTGTTCGGAATTCTCCAGCTCATTTCTAAAGAGCTCGATTCCTCTTCGACTGTTCTGCGCCACGTATGCCTAGGGCGTCCCGCTGTTCTGCCAGCATGGATAAGCGGATTCTATTGCATGGCGTACTGCGCAATGGACTTTTCTACGTACGGTAGGGTATGTCTAATCCACTGCCACTTTCTCCTCCGTATAGTAATTCCTCAGTCCTACAGAGCTCGATTCCTCTTCTACTGTTCTGCGCCACCTATGCCTAGGGCGTCCCGCTGTTCTGCCGGCATGGGTGAGCTGATTCCACTGCATTGCGTACTGGGCAATGGACTTGTCTATGTACGGTAGGGTATGTCCAATCCACTGCCACTTTCTCCTCCGTATAGTAATTCCTCATTCCTACAGAGCTCGATTTCTCTTTAACTGTTATGCGCGACGTATGCCTAGGGCGTTCCGCCCTTTTGCCAGCATGGGTGAGCGGATTCCACTGCATGGCGTACTGCGCAATGGATTTTTCTGCCAATCCACTGCCACTTTCTCCTCCGTATAGTAATGATATAGGTTCTTGGCCCCTTCTCTGATAAAGCTGTTCGTTGGAAATACGCTTCGGCCAAAAAATCATCAGGATTATTCTTAAACATTTATTGATGAAGACAGGTTAGTGGTGTCCACTTTCAGGTACTGCACCCATAAAGCAGCACAGATTCTACTTTGGAGTGGAACAGTCGCAGCTTGGTTCTTAAGCTGATAACTTTGCACCTTCAGATTTTGGGTAGCATTCCGAAGGCAGCTTTAGCCTTTCCGATTGTGCTGCACATATCCAGTTTGCTGCCACTGCGATTAGCCGAGACCACACTTCCTAGATAAAGAACTTTCTTTATTTCCTGTCCGGCAATGTTGAATTACTTAGGGCTTTTGTTTTCGCAGGGAGTACATCGCTGATAACCTCCAAGAGCAATAGTGGTCATAGTATGCACCCCCGGTGTACTCCACTCTGGACTTTAAAATCCTCCGAAACCTTACCATTGTGTAAAAAGTGACACCTGGAATGCCTCTCCTGCGCAAAGCCAACCATATAGCATCTCGATTCATGCTGCTTTCTCCAAGTTGATAAACACTAGATGTAACGGAGACCTGTACTTAATACATTACTCTATTATGATCCGTAAGGAGTTTATTTTGCTATGCACCAGCGCGACGTCGAAAGTTAAATTTAGATGTTCTTTGATTCTTTCCGGAATTATTTTAGCTATTATTTTACCCATGGCCAACGGAACGCATATACGTCTTCAGTTTATACAGTCCTTTAAATTTCCCTTTTTCGGCAGCTTAATGATAATTAGTCTTGCGGAAATCGCTCACTATCCCACGCTTTCCATATGAGCCGGTATAGTAAATCAGCCGATGTACTGTCGCCACTCGAAATAGTTCGGCAGGGATGCCATCAATACCCACCGCCTTGTTTTCCTGGTGGGACTTGATCGGGGTTTTACTGGGATCTTCTGTGTATTCGGGAATTTGTTGCTTCGGGACTCATTTGAATTCCAGATTATTCCGCCATCGTCTTGATGATTAAGTACTGCAGAGAAATTTTTTCCATCTAGTGAGCGTGTCCTCAACCGAAATTAGTGCTCAAATAAAATACCCAGTTGCATTCCACGCCTACAGCAGTTCAACCACAATACTCGCCATACTAGGAATGCATATCAGTTCACCCTTAAGGCTATATTCGGATGGACAGTGAAAAACAATGTGCGGTGACTTTTCCAATGTCAGTTTCGGACGTCGAAAAGACCATTTTTTAAAGTGACGGCTAATCGCAATGTAATCAAAGAAAGGCCTAAGGAGAAAAACCCCCTGTGCTTGACCTTGGTTCTTGTATTAAATGGAAATTGATTAAAGAGAAAGTGGTATAAACACTAAGTCTGATATCACAAGAATGAAGAGACTGGGAGAAAATGATATTACTCCACAGATAAATTGATAGATTTTCGTTTCAGATTTTTTTCATTATGGCGCAAGTTTTAAAATTCAAAAAATTCTCAAGACTGCATTTAAGTAATTGCCGAGAGTGGCTCGATACATGATCGTATCTATGTAGGTTGTATACGAATCTTGCGATTAAGTTGAAGGCAACATTCAACTTTTTTTTAATTTAACCGTATTTGGTACCGTGTCCCGACATCGATTTTGGATATCAGAGAGTTGATGTGGTCACTCCAAGCGAGATTATTGTAAATAATAATTCTTAGGTTTTTATTCTAAGGCACCGTTTCTACTTTAACATCATTTGTGTTTGTAACTTTGGATATATACTGTTCTAGAAGAATTTAAGGTTAATCTGAGGTTCAAACGAGGTCCTCATTCATTCTTTCCACGGCATCGTCCATCAAATCAATAGGAAAATGAGTATAAATGTGAAAACGGCAATTATGTATAACAAGTGGTAGGTACTTAATGAACATGGAGAGGAACAAGGTACTGATTATTGAGCCTTGGGGCACGCCACAATGAACAGGTAAGGCAGACGATAAGAACTGGTTGTGAAAGACAGATTGGATTCTTCGTAAGACAATATTAATGTTACATGCTACTGATCCGCCCACTGAGCACTCCAAGCACGATGGGATTATACTTGCAATGTGCACTTATGCATGTTTTGGCGCCGACGTCACAAGCTGGCATTGCGCTCCGCCAAAGCTAATTTAACTAATACCTAAGAATATAGCACTACCAACACAGATGAGTAATTACACAGATAGTCGACTATAACCTCATCTCGCTTATTCACGCAAAAAAAAAATTATTAATGGCGGCAGAATTTTCTCTTAATTTCATGTAAGAGCCACAGAGGGTGCCGTTAACTGCAACATATATGGTGTTTGAACCAGTTGGACATTAATGATACAATAACAATGCAGTTGTGTGCGTGAGCTGGCTCAATTGGCTTCGCATGCAAAAACTTATACCAATACAGAAAATGTAGCAATTTCAAACAAATACAAAGGAAAGGCGAGAGAGCCACAATTTCTCTTAGTCGATTCTCTGTATAATTACCTATTACAACAAAAACATTAATGTAAAAGAATAGCCAAGTTCTCTTATAACAAAAATTGCTTTTGTCTTATAAGTCAGCCACAAAAAGTACTGAGATCTAAAAAGAACGCCAAGTTTGTATTGTAATTATTAAAAAATTTCACAATAGTACATATTTACATTTTTAAAATTGTCAAGTTTGCCAGTATGAAGGTTTGGAGATATATCTATATATGTATATATCTATATATATATATATAACGCATGTGTATAGAACCCCATTTTTCACAATGGCCTGTTGACATGTATGTAGACTTGCGTGAAGCGATATGTGGTGAACATCTTCACAAATCTTCTCTGTAAGCCTCGCTCTGGCTGGCAGAAGAATAGGGTGTTTTTTATCCGGGTGCATTGGTGCATTTCTAAGTCGTCCACGGACTCGTAGAATTGCCGACGGGTCCAGAAATGAATGTAACTCGCATAGCTTGCTGTGCTTCCCTAGACTTTTTCGACTTTGGAGTCTAGGAATATTTTCTACGAAGAAAGATCTTTGTGTGTGTCATTTATCCAGAAGGTTAGTGCGTCGTAAAGCCAGGATAATTACTCTCATGCGACAACGAATTTTGTTGGTAAATCTGAAGATAAAAATGGAAACATGCTTAATTTTTGAAATTGAAGAATACTTGTCGATAATATTCCAGACTTGATGCGTTTGAGCAGTGGAAATTAGTGTGATGTCAAGGTTTGATTTTTCGTCAACTATAGTCGTAAAGATTTGTTACGAGGGCCATGAATATCTAGATCTACTTCCACCAATATTAGGATGTTAAAATGTTACAACGACGGGGTGAAAAGCAAATTGAAAGACGATGCAGCTTAAGTGAACGCAAAACCGGAAATGAGTTTATTAAAAAAGGTTACAGAAAATATGGCATTTGGTTTGGTTAGATATGTGTATAATTTGATACAATTACAAATATGTCCATTGGTATATATATATAAGGAATGTACTAGATTCTCAACACTCCTACGCAATATTAGAATCAGGTTTGACAATTTCGTCAGCTGGCATCTGATCGATTTGTAGATCTTTAACTTCAACGACTTTCTCCTCGATTGCCTGTCTGATAAAATGGTATTATAGTAAATGTGCTTTGTTCTTGAACAGTACGATTCGCCCTTAGCAGGATGGTCGGCACTCTGGGAATCGCAGAAAATAATAATCGGGTTATTACACAGCGCAGTTCATGAAAACGCTGTTGTAAATAATTGTACTTTTTTAGCGGAGCACGATAAAGCTATATATTCGGCTTCCGCACTTGATGTCGCCACAACACGCTACTTTTTCGACTCCCAACTTACAGATGCATCTGCAAGAATTTGTTGTATTAAGGGAACGTAATAAATGACAAGCCACATTCGAATTTTGCTTACGTGGGTCTTGACAGAACTAAGAGAGCATGTCAACACTGCATGAAATATCCGGTGAACTAAGCACGGAAAGATGTAATAGAATCCAATTAGCTCTTGGTATTTGGATTTATGAACTTTAAAATTTTCTCCTTGAACACTTGGTTCCTTTTCTAGTTTAATTTTTACTTTTATTGGTATCTTTACACATTTTGAATTCTCCATTCCATATTTAATAAAAAAAATAATTAAAGATTTTTGATATATCCAGGTTGAGATATAGCAATATTTCCACTTTCCTGTTGTATTTTAGGTCCTTTGCATGTTAATGGGATCCCCAAATTTCATAATTTAAATAATTTTCCTTAATTATTGATTAGCGATTCGATGCCTTTCTGATTATTCGACGCAAATTTCTTCCTCAAGGTCACCGTTTAAAAAGCCAGTAGAGATATCGAGCAAGTGCGACTTCAAATCACGTTCCACTGAAATTGCATATATTAAACGCAGGGAACCCTGCCGAACAACGGGTGCGTACGTATCAGTGTAATCAACGCTTAATTTTTGTGCGAAACCTTTAGCAACTAATCGCGATTTTCTTCGGTCAATATTTCCATCAGGCTTATACTTCGATTTAAACACCCATTTACATCCGATGACTTTGCTTCCAGGTGGTAAGTTGCATAATATCCAAGTTCCATTTTTTATTTGAAAATTATACTCATCTTTCAGAAGCCATTCCCTACGAAATGTTGATTTATTAACTTGGCGCAAATTTTTTGTTGCATCATTTTCACAAACAACCATATTGGTCTTCTACACAACAAAATTCCTACTTTCTGCACGGTTTCTAAGTTTGTTCTTTAAAAGGAGGTGATATATTCTATATCAAAGTCAAACTCGTTGAGTTTAATCTACCAGCGCTGTAACTTGCAATTCGGTTCCTTAAATGAATGTAACCATACCAAAGGCCGGTGGTCTGGTTGAATTTTGAATCTACGCCCATAGAGATATAGTCTAAAATAGTTGGTAGCCCAAGCTATTGAGAGGAGCTCTTTTTCTATAACACTATAGTTTTTTTCACGGACATTCAAAGTCCTCTAAGCGAAGGCTATATGGTGTTTATTTTCAATAGCACTGTTCCTAATGAAGCATTACTAGCATCAGTTGTTAAGGTATATATTTTTCCAAAATCTGGGTATGCCAAAATGGGGCACGTACATATGAGTTCTTTAAGCTTGTTAAAGGATGCAATGTACTGCCTATCAATTAAATTAATTTAAATTTTTTTGAGGCATTTAGTCAAAGGTAGGGCTACTTAGAGTAGTCCTTAATGAATTTTCGGTAGAAACCCGTAATGCGCAAAAATGACTTTATCTGCTTTACTGATTGATGTACTTTGATTTGTTCAATAATTTCGATTTTATTTGGATTCGGTTTAATACCTTTATCGGAAATTACGCGTCCTAAATATTCCGTCTCGTTTTTTAGGAAGTGACATTTATAGCCAGGCACTTTTAGATTTTATTAAGATTAGTCGTTCTTATTTATTAAGAGAGTCGATATGCTCTTGGAGTGATGTCGAAAAGATGATATCTTAATATACGACGCAAATCTTGTTTATATAATCATGTAAAACTTTATTCATCATTTTCTGAAATGATGCGGGGGCATCAAACGGCAAACGAGTAAACTCGTAGTGGCCGTCTGCAGTTGACAAGGCAGTTTTGTGCCTCTCTCTTTCATCAATAGGGTTTTGGTGAAATCCTTTAGCAAAGTTTATTTCTTGAAAAATATAGCGTATTTCCTAATTTGGCGAACATATCCTCCATATTAGGAATTGGAAATTTGTCCTCTGTTATATCGTTTAATTTGCGATAGTCCACAACAATGCGCCACTTTTGCTCACCGGAACTATCAATTTATTTTGGGACAACCCAAATCGGAGCGTTGTACGGGCTGGTGGAATTTACAATTGTTCCAGACTCAAGCATTTCGGAAATTTGCTTATTAACCTCTTTTTTGTGTACTTCAGGATATCTGCATTTAACTCCTGAAGCTCACCGTCAATGTAAAAAACTTTCCTAAATTTACATATAGTTGACATTAGACATTTTATTTCTTCTTCGTTTAGGTTTTCTAACTTTAGGTTATCTGTTATTTTGTTAATATTTGGATTTTAAAATTTTATTTCTATTTTATCGCTACTAAAATTATTGATCTCTTCTTGAGTTAACTGATTTTGTGAATTTGTCAAAACTAATTCAAAATAGCATCATTTGTAATGAGCTGTGAATTTTTTATATCGACTTTTGCTTACAAAGGCTGCAAAATATTACATCCTATTATTCCATCAAAGTCGCTATTAAAATCGAATTCAAGCATTTCAATATTCAATAAAGGCTTATTAAATTCTTTAAACCAGGGGATTGTTATTTTAGTGTCGCAACCAATTATTGAATTAAGTTTCAACGGTCTACCTAGTTTCATTTTCAAAGATAAATGAAATAAGCCCTTTTGAATTAGTGAAGTGCTTGCACCTGAATCTGTTAATATTTTAATAGGAATTGATTTGGTTCTAATAATTATGGTGTGGCTGTTTGAAAATTTTGTATTTGGGAACCATTTTGGTTTTGTGGCATAGTAGACAAATTACTGCCTTGCTGTATATGATCAACTTCCATAATTTTACTTTGACGATTATTTCTAATTAATTCCGAATTATTTTCCCGAAAATTTCTATTATAGTTAGGTTGTCAAAAGTTTTCAGAGTTATTATTTCTCCTAAAATTTCCAGAATTATTTTGGCCAAAATTTCTGGAATTATTATTATAAATTTCCTGGATTATTTTGATAAAAAAAATCTAGATTACCCAAATTATTATAGGCTCCAGCACTATTTTGTAAACTATTTCAGATTCAGAGCTCGACTGTCCAAAGAGAAGAAGCTGCGAACTACCCATAAGAAGAAATTCGACGTTGGACGCCTTAGCACACCTGGAGTCGCCAGACCCTACAAAGAGCGCCTGAGTGAGAAACTCTCTACTGTGCATTCACCTACCATAGACGCCAACAACCAGTAGCCTTAGTATCGGGACATCATCAAGGAGGTAACCGAAACCACCCTAGGATGCCAGCCACCCGAGAGTAAAAGTCCGTGGAATGATGGTGTATGCGTATACTGGGAAAAGGTGACAGCAGATGCACACATTAGAACGCTGCAGAGGAAAACAAGGACAGCAAGGGATGAGTACCGAGCCAGGAGAAGGGAGGAGAAGAAGAGTCTGCGTAGGAAGAAAATAGAGCACGAAGTCTCCCAGCTCAAGGAGATCGAAGAGTTCCGCGACCGAAACAACATCCGGAAGTTTTATAAGAAAACCAAGCAACTGGCTGCTATCTTTAATATCGGAACACAGGCTCTTCGTAACAGCGATGGAAACCCAGTCACCGACGCACAGGGAATAGTAGATGTATTTAAGCAGCATTTCCAGTAGCTACTAAACGGACAAAATGTAGAGAGAGTGATGGGGCAAGAAGAGAACCCACGTCCAGTCAATGAAAAACTGGTCATTACATAAGAGGTTGGTTTAGCTGTAAAAAAAAATAAAAACAACAAGGCCGCCGGCTCTGATGGTCTACCTGCAGAGCTTTTCAAACGAAGATGCGCTGTCGTGTGATTTCTTCAATCTTGTCCTTGAGCAGATAGTGCGCAGGGCAGGTGTCAACACGGAAGGCACTATCTTCAACAGATACAATTGCTAGGGTATGCGGACGATATAGACATCATCGGTCGATCCCAGAGTGCCGTGATAGAGGCTTTCACGGCTATTGAAGAACAGACAAAACTAGTTGGCCTTGAAGTTAACGAGGATAAGACTAAATATATGCTATCAACAAACAAATAATCATCTGTCCACCGACTGGGACAAAATGTCACTATTGATAGCAGCAATTTTCTAGATGTTCAAGCGTTGTTAATAGTGATACTCATATCCTGTTTTTAATTTCCTCTACCGTGACGTATTTCGTAAATTTATCAATTATTGTGACCAAATGTCAATGTGTTAAATTTGATTAGGTTTTGTTGGTGTTTTAGTTATTTTTAATGATATGTATTTTGTTACGAGATCTTTCGTATTTCGCCTTGTTGCAGATTTCGCAGTTATTTATATATATTTATAAATTTCTGTATTTATAACTTTCTCGTATATATTAGTATACTAAAGAGAATGTTATTGAAATCGTGCGGAAATTTCGAACTCAAACTGAGTATGAGGGATGATATTACGACTATAGAGAAGTCCAAAAAAGTGGGTCCGCCAATGCTGTCCGTCGGTCTGTCAGTCTGTCTGTCCGGGCTCCGTATGGCGAAACGGTTCGACGGATTTGCTTTAAAGTTCGTATATAAGGCTTTTGCGGTTACATCTCAGGCCAACTTTTTTTTTTGCTTTATCGTTTGAAATTCAACGGATTTTGGAATTTTTCTCTACTAAGGATACTTGGGATGGGGCCAAAAATGCAGCATACTCAGTTTTTGTGAAAACAATTCGATTAACGGTTATTTATAAAACCGCCAATATATCAAAAACTAACGAAGCGAACTCCAAAAATGTTACTGTGTTTTTTATACTATTAAGTTTTCATGTAACGATTTTCTTAAATTTAAGTTAATTTTTTGAGAAATCTGGATATATAAGAATGGGCGCGGATGTAATAAGTGTTTTTAACGTTTCATAACTTTCAATATAGTGTTTATTGTTTACGTCGATTTTGGCTTGTTCTTTAAAAAAACTTTCCCATTATATTTAATAAATTTTCGATAATATCCTGTTATTCCAACGAATGATCGAATTTGTTTAAAGGATTTGGGTATTTGATAATTTTAAATTTCTGTTATTTTATTCGAATTAGGTCACAATCCGTCCCAAAATCTCGGTTTATTTTTGCAGAAACTCACTTTTGTGCAATTGTACTTTAAGGTTAACTTCTTTAAGTTTCTTGAAAATTTTCTTAATTGAAGCTAATTTAGGCTCGTGGAAAATATGACGATGTCGTATAAATAGACAAGACATATTTTAACAATGAATTCTTGGAGAAGTGAATTCATTATCATTCATTATTTCGATCTAGTGTAAACCTTGAGCCATGGATGTATAGAACCAGATAAGGAGGTAGTAGGTGACTTCTTTAAAGTGGGTGCAGTTGTCGGTTGCAAGATTCATGTTGATGGAGCTGACGATAGGTAGGCTAATGTAGATGGCATCGTAGGAGAACCCTGTAATGGCTTTGGAAGGCATACTGTAGCTGCAGGCTTTGGCGATTCTGTATTTCCGAACACTTTCCGTCAGGTTTTAATACCATTACCAATCAAAACCGTTGCTAAAACGATATTTATGTGTCTCCATTTGTACAAAAAATAAAGAGCACGTCTGCGTCATACGAAACGTTCTCGGTACAAGAGATGCGTTTTGAGAGTCGCAAAATGAATTGAAAGTTAATGGTGAGAAATTTATTTAAATCACTTTTAGGTTTTAAAACATTTGATTATCTCAAAAAAAATTCGCACATTGGACACTTTTAACATAATTGTTCGAAATACAAAAAATTATCAATTTAAGAAAGTCGTTATATGAAAAAAAAATTATTTAAAAATCTAAGTATGCAGATTTGTTTGAGTTTATAGTATAAAAAAACTGTTAATTTTTTTGAAGTTCCCCTTATTAGTCGATTTTTTTTCAAAAACTGAGTATGCAGAGCTTATGACCCCATCCTAACCATCCTTAGTAAAAAAAAACACCGATATCCTTGGAACCAATTTCGAGAAAAATAGTGATAAGTGATTTTCACAAACAAATTTGTATGGCAGGTACCGTTATTTTAAACGATAAAGTAAAAAATAAAAAGATGCCATACAGCGCCCGGACAGACAAACAGACCAACGGACGGCATTGGCGGACGCACTTTTTAGGACTTTTTTGTAATCGTAATATAATACCTCATACTCAGTTTGAGTTCAAAATTTCCGTACGATCGGAATAACTTTCCCTTTAGCATACTAATGTATACGAGAATGTTAAAAAATGACTAGTTGGTCAGTAACTTCGTCCCAAAATACAGCAACTGCTTCTAGTTGCCCTTTGGTGTAGTTTCGTGTGATATCCGGTTTCTCCTGCATCAAATTCACCAGAAGTTCATATGGCCTGTTGCTTGTTTTTATACCCTATCCTAAGGGTATATTCATTTTGACACAGAGTTTGTAACACCCCTTAATATTCATCGTAGACCCCTAAAAGTATATACATATATTTATTATCAGGACCAAAACCTAATATATAGTTTTTTGCCATGCCTACTTTTTGTAGGCATTTTTCACTAAAATGACGTTTTCTTCGAAAATTTCCATTGCAACCGAAAAAAAATTTTAAACAAGATATTTAGCAAGATATTTAAAAACTAACAATAACTGATAGCATCCACACAAG
Organism: Ferdinandea cuprea; assembly: GCA_963576555.1. NCBI lineage: Eukaryota > Metazoa > Arthropoda > Insecta > Diptera > Syrphidae > Ferdinandea > Ferdinandea cuprea. The sequence continues at coordinate 19,463,198 of OY754962.1, read as the reverse complement.
GTTTTAAGTTTTTAAGCATCAGAAATCATGGAAGTTCAAGTGACATTCATGAAAACATCACGTGCACTTAGATGTACGTGATGATGATATATGAAGTAGAGATTTGTTATGTATGCATATATGTCTGTGTTTCTTTATCCTCATGTTGTTTGTATGTCATAAGCTACCTACCTGAATTTCAGTCTAACATAAACATAACGAAACAGTAAAAGCTGTTTAATTCAAGGCGCGTGTCTCAAATATAAGTTTCTATTATTTGGTATAGACCTTGATACTTGAATAAATGTGCTAATGCATTTAAATGAATCCCTTATAGAATAACTGACTACCTTTGAATGTAAGCCAACTAAAGGGTGATCCATTTCGAGGTTCCCTACTTTTTTAAAGAAAAAAACACAGAAAATTGAAATTTAATGGAGAATGTTTATTATCATTTGAAAGAACATTCTTGGGCATTTATTTTTTAAAGATTATGTCTATCAAATGTTGGCCGTTGCTACGTCGCAGATGGTCCATCCGTTGTGTCCAATTTTCGATCACTCGTTCGAGCATTTCGACTGGTAACTGGCGAATGACACGCGTGATGTTTTCCTCCAAGGACTGAATCGAAGCGGGTTTGTCGGCATAAACTTTTGACTTTACCCACAGGAAAAAGTCTAACGGTGTGATATCACATGATCTTGGTGGCCAATCGACCGGCCCAAAACGTGAAATTATGTGCTCACCGAAATGTTCTCTCAATAAGTCCATTGATTGATGCGATGTGTGGGAAGTGGCGCCGTCTTGCTGAAACCAAATGTCGCCGAGATCACGAGCTTCAATTTCAGGTATCAAATAGTCGGTTATCATGGCACGATAACGGTCGCCATTGACGGTTGCGTTCGCACCGGCATAATTTTTAAAGAAATATGGACCGATGATTCCACCGGCCCACAAACCACACCAAACCGTTTTTTTTTCTGGATGAAGTGGCAGTTCTTCAATCTCTTCAGGTTGCTCTTCGTCCCAAATGCGGCAATTTTGTTTGTTTACATACCCATTGAGCCAGAAATGGGCCTCATCGCTAAACAAAATTTGCCTCGAAAACTTCGGATTTTCTTGGAACTTTTCAGAACTTTTCAGGAACTTAGAGCGAAGCGATGTCGCTTGGGAAGGTCGAGCGGTTTCAGTTGTTGCAAAAGCTGTATTTTGTACGCGTTCAATTTAAGATCTTGACGTAAAATGCGCCAAGTGAACGAACGGCGCCGAATCGACTCTCTACGGTCTTCGTGTACACTCTCAGCTACGGCCGCTATATTTTCTTCACAGCGTGCTGGACGTGGTCTATTCGGTCAAATATTATCCAATAATGAATGCTGGGTCTCAAAATGGGTGATGGTGTTGCGAATAGTACGCTCAGTAGGCCAATTATGTTGACCATAAGTTGATCGAAGTGCACGAAACACATTTCTCACAGAACGTGAATTTTCATAATAAAGTTGAACAATTTGTAAACGTTGTTCACGCGTAAGTCTTTCCATTATAAAATGCCAAACAATACTAAACAAAAATAACATGACAGTAAGACACAACTCACACGTGATCTGTCAAAAAAGGCTATTGAAAATAGTATCTCTAATTGGATCACCCGTTACATTCACCGGCGGCAACCAATTGTTCTGTATAGGATGAAGGTTTATTTTCTTCTAATTGTGCCTTAGTACTTATTATCAAAGCCAAAAAAACAAATGTTTTTCATAATTTTTTTTATGGAAAGTTATCTGCAAGTCAAAATTTGTCATGGTTAAGAAAATCGCAAGTGTCTAGCAAATGTAAAACATATAAGATGCTGACTAAAAACGCAGTTACACGGAGTGTTATTTTATCTAAAAAGAAAGCCATACAGAACGCCTGGTCATTCTGGTCAAATGTTGCCAGTTTAATAAATTTAAAAATGTTCATTTCGTGCCCATTAATTGGAAATAAATAGTGAATATGAGTGAATTATGGGCCTGCTTGCAATTTTTAAGAATCATCGGTTCGATGCCTTTCATCAAATGTTGGTAGTCGGCCAAAATATATCAACGTCGAGTCATAAGCGTACTAAGCTACTGCTAGTGCAGCATCCACTGTTTAGGTACAGTTCTGTACTTTCTTCATTGCGTCTGCAATAACCAAACAATCATTAACAGCTACTAGTGCAAGTTTAAGCGACCGCTAACCATACATACATCGGCTGCGTTATCTTAGCTGTCTTCGTCATTTGGTCTTCTAATTTTGATAGTTTTCTTGGTGCTGTTGATAAATAAAATTAAAAATATTTGCTCTTTTGTTAGCAGATTTTTCGATAACAGCTCTACATATCAAATGAGTAAATTGTGAATTTGAATGCACGGGAACAAAACCATTTAAAATTTAAATAAAATAATAGGTACTAAGTTTCCAGAAATCGCCTGCAACAATAGGTATCACGCATACTGAATTCTTATAAAAACTCACTTCACAATGCATTGCATGGGCCAATAGAAAGTAAATCTACTTCAAAATATTGCACAATATATAAATATTTCTTTTCTTACAAGTTTTCTACCACAAGAGAAACTCCTCTGCCTTAACATTGGATCCACCCATAAATAACGGAGCCAACCGAGAAGGGACAACCATCTCAAGACCGTGTAATGCTTTGCGAAGAGAGTTTTTTTTAAGAATCATTTACCTATGCGGGATACCTACTGTCTCACAGCAATTTCTGGACGCCTTTTTGAATTTTGATTCTAAATGGCGGCGTAAATAACCGAGCGAGTAAATCTTTCTCCTTCTTTCCAACTTTGTGCAGATGTTGTGTCAGTTATTGTTATTTTCTATTGGCCCATGCAAGTCTAATAAAATAGTTTTCAACTTTGTTAATTTTGATTGGCCTATGCGATAAGAGTTAATTTTTATGAGACTCATGTATAGGTATGAGATACGTATTGTCTGGCAGCGGTTTCTGGGCGCCTGGTAAGGTATTATTATTATTTTATCATTCTAATAATAATCATAGATGTCGCTACGTATACTAAATCGAGATCGCAAATTTGCGATTTTGCCGCTTAATCTAGCGGAAATTTGTCACAAGAAACGAAGTTTATTTTCCTGTTTCTAAATTTATTTTCATGTTTTATTACTTTTCATTTTCAATATATATTTATTGGCGACTGTGGAACGTGTAAGGTTCTTTAAAGAAAACATGCATAAATCTTATGAACCCTTATGCTTATTTTTTTATGATCTATTTTACCTTCCTATATTCTTATGTACCTAGTTCTACTACAGGGTGTTACCGATTTAATGTCAAATATTTTCGGATATAACTTTTGGACGGATTATAGGCAGAATATCGTTCATGAGTTAAGATATATCTCGATTTTTTGCACGAGGATTTAAGGATAGGATAACTTGTTAATTGTTTTTATTAGCTTGTATGTGACTTTGACCTTGAAATTTCTGATTTGGAGTTTCGTGAGTACGAAAGTATATCTCTGTATTTAGAAAGTTCGGCAAATATGGCCTACCATTTTTAACTTTCTCGTATACATTAGTATACTAAAGAGAATGTTATTGCGATCGCTCGGAAGTTTTGAACTCAAACTGAGTACGAGGGATATTCTTACGACTATAGAGAAGTCCAAAAAAGTGGGTCCGCCAATGCCGTCCGTTGGTCTGTCTGTCTGTTTGTCGGTTTGTCTGTCTGTCTCTTAGAGCGCCGTATGGCGAAACGATTCGATGGATTTGCTTCAAAGTTCGTATATAAGGTTTTTGGGGTTAGATCTCGGGGCATGTTTTTATTTTTTGCGTTATCGTCTGATATAACGGTACCTGCCATTAATTTTTTTTTGAGAAAATCACTTATCACTATTTTTCTAGAAAATGATTCCAAGGATTTTGGTCTTTTTTTGTACTAGGGATAATTGGGATGAAGCCAAATATTCTGCTTACTCAGTTTTTGAAAAAAATCGATTAGCGGTTATTTATAATACCGGCATTATCTCGAAAACTAATAAAGGGACTCCAGAAAATTTGACTGATTTTGTTATACTATTAAGCCGAACAAAGTTGCATAATTCGATAAAATTTGTTTTAAATTTTTTTCATACAACGATTTTCTTAAATTTAAATTGAATTCCTTTTATTAAAAATGGCTTTAATGATTTTCTTAATTTTTTGCTCTTTAAAAAATTATGTTAAAAGTGTCAAATGTGCGAAATTACATCAAAATCGTATGTGCTGGTTTTGAGAAAATTTAATTTTTCAAAACCTTAAAAGTGATTTAAATAAATTTGTCACCATTCATTTTCGATTAATTTTGCGATTCATAAACGCATCTCATGTACCGAGAGTGTTAAATAGAATTCATTTTCTCAGTAACGGCTCTAACTATTTTGATCAATTTATTGACAAAAAATTTTGAGTACACTAATTGTCGTGGAATTTTTGGTTTTCTTTCATAACCGTTAACTTATTTATGGTTTTGAAAATAACAATAAATAAAATCAGATAAGAGTTATCGATATTTGTAACGACGTTTGAGTTGTGTTTTGCAGTATTTGGTTTGTCTTATATAATTTCTTAATATATTTTGTTCCTGCTGATAATTGAGGTTTCTAGCTTCAGTTTATTGATTCGCCTTTGCTTTTCATTGGAAAACGTTTGGTCTAAATTGTATACGTCTGTTCTGTCAAGGTTTTTATTAATGAAATCTATTGGTCTCATCTTTGTCGTCGAAACAACATTATTGTTGTAAAAGTTTATAATTTCGAAAAGTTTCTTGACAAGAGTATCCGTCATCATTTTCGACTGCAATAAATTATGGACTATATATTTTTCACCATCTGAGATAAGTGTATTCATTTGTCCTAAGTTTATGATTCTCTCTTTTATAGCTTTCAGTACAGAGATCCATGTCCTATCATTTATACCATGGATAGTTGCATATTTAGAGAATAATGTATAACCGCTTGTTGATTTTTCATCTTTGAAGTTTACTATTTAGTTCAGTAATATTGTTTAGTCAGCAACTACTTTTCTATTGTGCTGAAATGTTATGAATGGTCATAAAGAATTCTACTACAGTAGCATACGCTACCGGATGACCACTTTGGGATAGCACCGCCTCGACTGCGAAATTAGACGCATATGTAGTGAGCGTAAATGTGTCGCTGAAGTCAGGATTGATTAATACACAGCCACCAACTATACTCCGAGCCGTCAACATCATTTTCGAAAGTGTTTCTCTGCTCTCCCTCAGTTGTTTACTTCCTTTCCGTGCTCTCATTTTCCTACTCCTCTCCTCATTTCAGTTTTCATTTTCCCAAACCAAGTGCTTGAAAAAATCCCAACCAGTGAAAAATAAACAACTGAAATACGGCCTCTGGGCCAAAAGTGCTTGCAAGCAATCGTTTTGCTGTGTTATACCAGCACTCTGATCCGCTTACGAATAAATTGAAAACAAAAGTATGTATGCCACTATTCCTCAAGCCACTCAAGACATCCTCTCCCGCTCTAACTCTAAAAATCACAAATATATTGTCTTTCCCCTACCGATCCTGAAATCAACCTCTACCACAATAAGTTTATTTCTATTAAAAATGCTATTGATGCGATTAGAATGTCGTACGGGTATATAACCCTACTCCGTAATGGAAACTTGGTCATACTTGCCAAATCCCAACAAATCGCCAAATCCGTTTCCAACCTATGTCCAATCTCAGTCTCTTTACATAACTAACTTAATGCCTCAAAAGGCACAGCATATGCCACTGCCTAATTAATGTTCCCGAAAAAGAAATTGTCAAGGAAATGAAAGACCAAGGTGTTACCGAGGTATTTAAATTTAAGAAATCCGATAATGGTGAGCAACGAGTTACAGGCTTATTACGTGGGATCGTACAACCTCGAGGTAAAGCAATATTTTCCCTACCCCATACGATGCAAAAAATGCCAACGACTCAGTCACACTGCTAAAAGATGCACTGGCGCTTAATCTTGCGAAACATGTAATTTTTTCTTACCACATACTCCCGAAATCTGTACTCGTACGTACTGTGCTAAGTACGCAGAAAACCACCCGGCATCATCTAAGCTATGCAAGCGTTTTTTGGAAGCAAAAGAGATCCTTAAAATAAAAATAATAAAAAAATGCAGCATGGCAGAAGCCAAACAAATCTACAACGAACAAAATCGACGCGGCATATCTTTCTCTTCTTTCTCATCCGTCGTTGGAAACGGAACTGAACCCGTTTCTAGCAACACGCAAGCCCCATCCCTCACCTCCACCACCTCCGTGTCAGCCAAAGAAAATATTCTCCCGCCTTACACACCAAAAATTAGCATCATTCGAAAAAAACACACAACGTCACACAAACAGAAAAACAAACAAGCGACTCCTATTCTCTTTCAAAAAATCAAAGTACTTTAAACACATCAGCTAACCCTACCAACTCACCCCCATCCTACAAAACACCAGCAACATCAAACTCTCTGAAAAACAACCATACTCTCCCAACAAACTCACCAAATTCTCCAATAAATAATCAATATCAATTGCTAAAACCTTTTTTGAACACTGACAAGTCTCTTAACTCAACCCACACATACAACTCGTTAAATACATACTCTAGAATTAGCTTAACACATACAACCATTTAATCGGTATTCCGAATTCCGACTCTGTCGTCCAAAGGTTGAACAATTCAAACTCTTTCGGGAGTTTCAATGGTTCATCCTCTGGTCGATAGAGTCAATCCAATTACCAAACAAACTTACACCCTAGAGAACTTTCTCAGTATAGCGCTTTTTATATTGCTCAAAAGTCTTTAAGGAACACGTGCTGTTAATAAAAGAAAACAAACCACATATGGGAGATTATATCCAGGAAACCCATATTACCGATAATTTACAAGTTAAAGTTCCCAAACAATATTAAGCATATTTTCACAATCAAAGCTCCATCACAACTTCTCAGGCGATTTTAATGCTTGGAACCCACTCCAACACCAAATTCAAGAGGAAAAATAGTTGAAATTTTTTTAATTAATTCCAACCTTTCTCTTACCAACGACGGAAGTTCTACACACTTCTCTACCCATAATACCTTAACACACATAGACCTAACGCTTGTATCTCCTCAAATTCTGCCCAACTCCTCATGGAACAGATTATGTTTTCTGCAAGGCAGCGATCACTTCCCCATTACAGCCAACATTAACCACAAACCAACAGCACCTACACCAAATATATTTGGAACATTTTCCAATCGAAAACATCTGAATATTTTACAAAAAAAAAACCCTATTTCACAAACGTGAATAAAGAGGCAGCAACTTTATGTAAAGGTCTTCGTTTTGCAGCCAATTTGGCATTATCTTAGTCAAAAAGTAAACCAATTAAAAATATAGTCCCATGGTGGAACTCCGAAATCGCTATCCTACATGAAAAGAAACAACTTTTATGGAAGATATTTCGAAAGTATCCTATCGAAACAAACCTCATAAATTATAAAACATCAAATGCACTATTTCGTGGGAAAGCTAAATCCTCCAAAATTTAAAGTTTTCACAAGTTCACCTCTAATCTAAATCCTAATACTACTAGTTAAAAGATCTGGGCTGTTATAAGAACTCTAACGGGTAACTTTATTCCTCACTCCATCAAAATTATTCACACTGACTCTGAACCTCTTACGGACTCAATCTCGATTGCCGAGCATTTTGCGAAGTACTGGTCCACCTACTGTAGCGACTTTACTTTACTCGCCAATTCCAAGAAGCAAAGCTTGCAGCATTAAACCTTATCCCAGTCCCTTACAACGTATCTATGTATGCAGGCTAACCAATTGAAATTACCTTCCAATCTGGTTGTATTTAAAAGCTGCCTAAGCTCAGCCAAAGCACAAACACCCGGCTATATATATAGATGAATTTATATCTACTGCTTTCTCAAGTAAGAATCATGTCTCAGTCGTCTCAATCGACTTTGAGAAAGCCTTCGAACGTATAGGAACACACATAATCATAAATAAATTGTTGAAAGGGAACATTGGTCCTAAAATGTTCTATTTCATAAAACACAGATCCTTTAGATCGAAAGTCAATTACTATTATCAGAAGTACATAATATTGAAAATGGAATACCACAAGCATCTTCACTTTCGACATTAGCGGTATAATTACCAAATTTTAAAACATTGATCATATGCTTTACGCTGACGACCTATACCTAATGTCTAAATGTAATGATATGATACGTTAAATTAACTTATTCAATGCAGTAATCAACGAAATTTGTAATTGGTGCATCCAGTCTGGAGCAATAATATCTTTAAATAAAAACAAACACCTGCATATTTGCAGAAAAACAAGTTGTCAAAGTTTGGATATCGCAATGAGTAATATATACATCCAAATTGTGAGATGCTTAAGTATCCTTGGAATATTTTGATAAAAAATTTAATTTTAAAACCCATTGTACTGATTTAAAACAAAATTAGCTAATCGACTGAATATCTTAAGATATCTATCATCACGTAATAGTTATGTTCATACTAACTCTCTTATCAAGACAACAAAAACTATTTTCGTATCCAAAATCAATACGGGCAATATATGGCAAGTGCGCCATATTTACCAACTTCTACTTTCACAGATAGCCTCTCCACTCTTCAAGTTATAAGAAATATAAAACGATGAACACATTTACTAAATATCATCTGGGACAACATTATATCAAAGAGTAACAAGTTAATATCCCATGTCATACTAATATTCAAGGCAATGAATCAGCAGATAAAGTAGCGAAGGACATCTCCATATGTCCCAACACAAACGTAACCCATCACCACCCCACAAAAAATAACTTGGAGAATTAATTAATGCAAATTGGCTTCTCAAAAAGAAAGTATGTTGGAGCAGATATATGCATCACTATGCCACAATCAACCCAAAAGGTACTCCACGAACATATCCGACAGAACCACGGTTATCATTAACAGATGCTACCTGTGTTGTCGACTTGGTTAACTCATAGCTACTTACTTAGGAACGAACCTCAACCAATATGCCATCTTTGCCAAACAAATAATATTCTAACTATCCAACACATAACAACAGAATGTGAAACAATTAAACAGAAATGCGAGAACTTATACAAAAACAATGTTATATATCCTATCTTCTAAACATATTAAAAATATTTACAACCTATTAAGCATTCTAAAATTGGACAAACTTATATAACCGCTATTTTCCCTATTACAGGGGAGTGCTCGAGGATCTCAGGGAGCGAGTATAAAAGTCTCGCTCTCCTGATACCCTCGGGCACCCCCTACACCTGTACTCCTATATTTTTAAGAAATATATAAATCTAAGTATTTTGTCAATATACGTATTATGTTAACCTCTGTATGCTAGTGCTGTAGTTTTAAGAATAATCTGTTACATTTATGTTCAGTTAATAAATATTAATAATAATAATGATTTATACAGGTTCGTTATTGATAATTTATAATTGGCATTGGATATGCCACTTTAGCGTAATCTCGTATAAATTTCCGGTAGTAGCCGGGGAAGGATTTAATCATCTTTTGGGTTGTAGGAATTTTGATTTGTTTTATGGTTTCTATTTTAAGCGGATTGGATTTTATAAAGTTTTCTGATATGAATTGTCCAAGACATTTCGTCTGATCAATACATCATCTAGGTAAACGATACAAATTTTATTAATATGTTCACCTAAGATGGTATTCATGAGACTTTGGAACGTCACCGTCGCATTCTTTAGACCGAAGGGCATTCTAATGAACTCGAAGTGACCGCCTAGTGTAGAGTATGCCGTTTTATGTTGATTACGGGTGCCACCTGGATTTGGTGAAACTCTTTAGCCAAATCTATTGCTTAAAAATAATGACATATCCCAAGTTTGTCGAATAATTCTGATATATTCTGCATTGCCAATCGATCGTCGATGGTTTGGTCATTCAATTTTCTATAATCAAGTATGATGTGGGAATTGTTGCAATTTTGACCCATCTGCATTTTTCTTGAGCACAACCCAAATGGGAGCATTATACGGGCTATTACTGAGCCTTATTATAGCTTGCTGAAGCATTTCGTTAATTTATTTATCTACTTCGTTGACATGAACTTCAGGGTATCAGTACGATCTGAGATATAACGGAATTTCGTTTTTATTAAGTGTTTAATTCGCGTGTAACGGTCCTCTTGGTCCTCACAATAGAATACATTTTTTTAAGAATTAAGAAATGATTTTATCTGATTTACGTCTTTAGGATTAAGATGTGAACCAAAATTATCTGTTTTATTTTTGAAGTCAGTAAAAAAATGTTAGAGCAACCATCTTCGTAGCAATTTTTAACATACAAGTCTATTTCTCTGCTTAAAAAAAGTGTTATATCTGTTTACTCGGTTTTGAAGACCCCAGTCTTATAATCTATAATGGCGTTAATTCTAATTAAGATGTTATTCCCAATGAGAGCATCGAAATAATTGTGGAAGTTTGGCCTCTAAGAATTCTACATAAAAATTGTCCAATTTAAATGGTTCCGGAATTGGTACCTTCTATTTGACTTGGGTTGTAACGCTTTTTCCCATGCACTTTAAATTTTGGGAATGAAATGGTACTTTCCATATTGGGTTATAGACTCCCGAGTTGTTTCATTTATTTATTAACTTATTTATTTATTATTATTTGGGGTATGAATCGTAATATAAGGAAGTTGTTTTGTGTATCCTGAAAATTTGTATCTGTCTCGGGGACATTTAAATGTTTGTTTGGAGAGATATCCATGGGTTCTCCAATCTTAGTTTGACTGAAACTATTGTATTGTTAGTTTCGGGTAGTTTTTTGGCTCGGTGTGTGATTTTATCGTCTATTTTCTTGACAATTGTAAGAGTTACTTCTGTTATTATGAACATCTGATTGATTATCGACTTTGGATGCTGTAGTCCATAGTTTGAATACCGTTATCATATCTTTGTATTGGTATAGTTAGATTTGTTTGAATATCGTCATTTTCCTGTTTCTGTTGGTCTCTTGGTTGTTGAAACGGAGGTTCGGTTTCCTTATAGTCTCTAACCGGGTGCTGGGATTCGAAGATTCTGTCCATTCGCTCGATGTGGCCGAGCCAATGTAGTCGACGAGCTTTTCGGACTACATCCACATCTTGATACAGCTCATAGAGTTCCCCGTTGTATCTTCTCCTCCATTCGCCCTCCTTGCACACAGGACCAATTATCCGTCGAAGGATTTTTCTTTCAAAGGATCCCAGTATTAACTTTCCTTTCATGCTTATCGTCCAGCACTCGGGGCCGTATAGCAGAACTGGCAAGATAAGGGTTCTGTAGAGCATGCCAAACCGAAGTAGCAGCGGTTTCCTAGGGTAATTCTTCGACGGATCTCCACTAAGATGTCATTTGTTGAGTTGATGTTTACCCGAGGTAGATGAACTCCCTAACAACCTCGAAGTTGCTGCTATCAACAGTGACATTTTGTCCTAGTCGGTGGATAGATGATTGTTTGTTTGTTAATAGCATATTTTTAGTCTTGTCCTTATTCACTTCTCTGCTTGCCCTACCACTCTCTCAACATTATGCTCATTAAAAAGCTGCTGTAAATGCTGCTTAAACACATCCACAATTCAATGCGCTTCGTTAACTAGGTACATTTCGAAGAGCCTGCGTATGCCTTGGATACGGATTACAGCTAGGCGATCGCTTATTGGTCTAAAATAAATAAACTTTGATCGTAGCCGATTTCTTAAGGCAAATCCACATCTTTGTACGTGCAACCTTTTGTGGCAACTGTAATAATTGTCGCCTGTTGTTCTTTTCTGCATTTCTGAGCACTATCTGTTCTAAAAAAAGGTTGAAGAAGTCACATGATAGCGCAACCCCTGCCGGAATCCGGCACATGTTTGGAACAGATCCTAAGTTTGGACAACGCCACGTAGAGCTCCTGACGATGAATGCTATCATATGAGGCTTTGAAGTCGATGAAAAGGTGATGTGTCTCGACTTGAAATTTGTTGGTCTTTTCCAGGATGTTTAAGTGTCAAAATTTGGTCAATTGTCGATTTGCCGGGCTGGAAGCTACACTGATACTTGCCGATTAGTGTGCTGCAAAACGACCTGAGTCATTTACACAGTACGTTGAATGGGATCTTTTATGCCACATTAAGTAGGGATATGCTTCAAAAGTTCTTGCAAGATATAAGATTGCCTTTTCTGTAGATGGGGCATATGGAGCTGATAGTCCAGTCATCGGGCATGGTTTTTTAAACCCATACTTGGTTGATGAAAGGGTGCATGCACCCTACCAAAGCATAACCACCATGTCTGAAAAGTTCCGCTGGCAGGCCATCAGAGCCAGCAGACTTGTTGTTTTTTAAATTTGTAATAGCCATAGAAACTTCTTATAAGCTGGGAAATGGAATTTCTTCTACATCGACTAGACGCGGGTTCTCTGCTTGCTCTACCACCCTCTCTCTCAATATTATGCTCATTAAGCAGCTGCTGTAAATGCTGCTTAAACACATCCACAATTCCCTGCGCTTCGTTGACTAGGTTTCCATCAACATTCCGAAGAGCCTGCGTATGCCTTGGCTACGGATTACAGCTAGGCGATCGCTTATTGGTCTAAAATAAATGAACTTTGATCGTAGCCGATTTCTGAAGACAAATTCACATCTTTATACGTGCAACCTTTTGTGGCAACTGTAATAAATGTCGCATGTTGTTCTTTTCTGCATTTCTGAGCACTATCTGTTCTAAGAAAAGGTTGAAGAAGTCACATGATAGCGCACCCCCTGCCGGAATCTGGCACATGTTTGGAACAGATCCTAAGTTTGGACAACGCCACGTAGAGCTCCTGACTATGAATGCTATCATATGAGACTTTGAAGTCGATGAAAAGGTGATGTGTCTCGACTTCAAATTTGTTGGTCTTTTCCAGGATGTTTTAGTGTCAAAATTTGGTCAATTGTCGATTTGCCGGGCTGGAAGCTACACTGATACTTACCGATTAGTGTGCTGCAAAACGGCCTGAGTCATTTACATAGTACGTTGAATGGGATCTTTTATGCCACATTAAGTAGGGATATTCTTCAAAAGTTCTTGCAAGATATAAGATTGCCTTTTTTGTAGATGGGGCATATGGAGCTGATAGTCCAGTCATCGGGCATGGTTTTTTAAACCCATACTTGGTTGATGAAAGGGTGCATGCACCCTACCAAAGCATAACCACCATGTCTGAAAAGTTCCGCTGGCAGGCCATCAGAGCCAGCAGACTTGTTGTTTTTTAAATTTGTAATAGCCATAGAAACTTCTTCTAAGCTGGGAAATGGAATTTATTCTATATCGACTAGACGCGGGTTCTCTGCTAGGCGATCGCTTATTGGTCTAAAATAAATGAACTTTGATCGTAGCCGATTTCTGAAGACAGATTCACATCTTTATACGTGCAACCTTTTGTGGCAACTGTAATAAATGTCGCATGTTTTTCTGTTCTGCATACCAAAACCTATCCAACGTATCTCCTGGACCATGGTCATATCTGCCCTATACAGCTCGAGGACAGATTCTAGTTTTTGAGCAGCACCCGGGGTGTACAACGTACGTACATTCCAGGTGCATACTCTTAAATCATAAGCCCTTGTCGTTGATGGCTTTGGAGGCTGATGGCTTTCTCATAACATGCATTTTTTTACGTGGTAGGGAAGTTACCCCGACGGCACACACCTGGAGGGCCAGATCCAAAAATAAACTTTGAATGGTTGCCAGTGGAGTACTGGATGATGAATGAATTAAAGAAAGGAGAGGATTTGGATTTTGTTCTCTCTTTCATATTCACTGACTAGGCGCCTAACAATAATAATAATAATATTGTTTTAGTTTATTACAGATACATATAGGAACTACGAATGCTTAGAACAACTTCAATAGATATCGCCACGTACACTTTATCGATATCGATATAAATTCTTTAAAGTAAACAGGCATAAATCATGTGTGCCTTTACGTGTTTGCAGAGGCACGATTTGTTGCGCTTATTTTTTCGTCATCGCTTACTTTCTCGTATACATTAGTATACTAAAGTAAACTGCCTCCAGTTGCGCGATTGGCAAGAATTATTCTTCGTTTGCTTTCTGATGAGATGTCGTTTTCAGCTGTGATAGCAGAGCCGAGGTAGACAAAGTCCTTTACTATCTCAAAGTCATAGCTGTCGATTGTGACATTCTGGCCGATTCGTCGATGTTGATGTCCCTTCTTGTTGAAATCATATATAGGGTCCGCCATCTAACGTTTTTTTTTTAACTAGTGCTTATTTCGCGAATGGTAACACTTAGCTCATGTCTGATTTGACAGATAATTAGTTTTATCCTTCCGCTGAACGAATATGGTTGTGTATACGCTTGAACTCGCTTCGCTAAGTGGGCCTGCGATCGACTTAGAGAAGATGCCGATTTTTCCAAAAAAATAATCTTTTCAGATGAAGCTCATTTTGATCTTGGCGGGTATGTAAACAAGCAAAATTATCGCATTTGGGGCACAGAAAACCCGCGCGCATACATTGAAAAGCCGATATACCCAAAACGAGTAACTGTTTGGTGCGGATTTTGGTCCAGAGGCATAATTGGGCCATTTTTCTTGGAAAATGAGCATGGAGTGGCTGTTACAGTCAATGGCGATCGTTATAGGGCCATGTTGAACGAATTTTTGTTCATAAAACTTGAAGAGGAGGATATTGGCAACATTTGGTTTCAAAAGGACGGAACTACGTGCCACACAGTTTTTGAAGATCGCATTATCAGCCGCAGAGCTGATGTCGTTTGGCCACCGCGGAGCTGCGATTTGACACCGTTGGGTGCTGTAAAAGATAAGTGTTACGCCGACATGCCAGAGACTATTGACGCTTTAAAGGACAATATTCGTGAAGCCCTTAATGAAACACAGCTGCACACATTCGATAATGTGCTTAAAAATTGGACCGATCGTGTAGGCTACTGCATGGCCAGGCGAGGCAGCCATTTGAATGAAATTATTTGCCATTATTAACCGGAAGGATTGTACTTTCAAATAAAAAAAGAAATTTGAGAAAATATTCAGCAGTTTTTTTTATAGCATTTTCAAAAAAAATAAGAAGTTATTTGGCGGACTCTTTACTTTGTTTTTCCCCCAGTTACCATTAAACCCATTTTTGTGGTTTCTGTTCCTACACTCGCAAATGCACCACTGACAGCTCGCTGTGTTCTACCAATGATATCAATATTGTCGGCATATGCAAGTATTTCAAAAGACTATTGGAATAAGCCTCTTGTGTTGGCTTATGAGTTTGCACAATTCCTTCAAATATGATGTTTCAAGACATAACAATGAAGAAGCGAGTAGTTCCATATATATTCCCAAATACCTTAATTAACAACGTCCACTTGAGAAAATTAAGCTAATCAGGTTGACGTCACCATTCAAATGCTGATGCAAATTTTAAAATCGGCCGAGTACTTCCACAGATAGCTCCCAATACCTTCCTTTACCACTGCCCCTGGAGTAAACTATACTTATCAGGATGACGTCACTATTTGAATGCTAAGACAATTTTAAAATTCGGCCGAGTTAGTTTTAAAAGAGGTGTTCAGAAAGTGATACACCTCTGATACACCTTTTGGTGGTGCTAAATATTCAATTTAGTTCTAGTTCATTACAAAGTCAAAGTATTTTAGGGATTCTAAAGACTTAAAAATTTAATCTTTTCATTCAAATAATTGAAAAATTTTATAACTCTGAATGCAACATCACCACTTTAGGTCAAGCAGCTCAATAACCCAATAAACAACTAAACTCAGTGCTTTTGGATGTAGCAAATCAATCCACATGGTCATCAATCAATAAAGCTATAAAACCAATAAATTTCCAATCCAGACCGCCCAGTAATACGTATACGATGAACAGTAATTGCGGCGGCGCTGTGACGACGAATTACTTAGATTTAATTTTTTATGGTTTGTTAATAAAGCGTAAGAGGCCTGTGGCCAATTAACTACAACAAAATTGTTCTTTTATTGTGGTCGCGCAACAAAGCAAAATTCTAAAAACTGTGTAAGTAAGTAACTTTTATAGTGATATATAAATCCATTGCATTTTCTTCTTAACTAAAGGTTTATTTTTGGTTGACTTAACGATATGTCTGACTTAAACTATATATTCAAAACAAAAGGGTTTTAACTTTTTAAACATAGAATCAAATAAAGTTAGGGATTTTAAAAAGCAGGATATCGTACCCAACCCAATCGCAACTGTGCTCTTTGAGGCATTCTTAACTTATCTCTAGAACTATTTTTTAAAAAATAAAACTATAACTATAGCTAAGATAGCTTACCCTAACTAGAAAGAAATCATATTAAAAGTATGAATAAAACTACATACTACTTAGAGAGCATTAATGATAAAAATTCTTAAAGATAAATGAATCACATACCATCCAAAGAATGTTTACAATCTTATGCATATTCCACAAAGTTTAATACACTTTTTGCTTGCTTTTTCGTTTCAAATAGATATCATCCCCGAAAGTTAAGTGAAGATGTTTTTTCGTCAAATAAAAGGGATTGTGTCCTACTTGCATTAAGTCCTAAGAGAGACATAGAATATTCATTAAGCTAGTTTAATGGAGATATATAATAACTGTAATTTAATTGCTGGCCATTATTATAATCAATTAAAGATCTAACAAGTGGGCTGATTCTTTCCAACTTTTATGAGAGCAGATCAATTGGATATATCATTAAAGGCATTAGTTTTGTTGATTCATATATAACTTTGTTAGAAAAACATTTTTTTCCGGATTTGAACTGTGCACAGCGAAATCTCTGCAGTTTTTTTTTAAAAAAACATTCATTTCCTTGGCTACAATTTGAGATATTGTGAAGCGAATAATCAAAATTTAATATATTAGTGTCTTAGTTTTCCCACTTAGACACTTAGTTAGTGTCTTAGTGGTTCCAAAGTCATAGATACCATTTTTGCCCTGTTTAGTACTTTTCTCGTATGCTTATAGAAAAGAAAACGGTTAACCTAGATACTTAGGCTCACCATGTTATCACGCTACCATTTAGTTCCAACGTAAGAGATTTACTTAATTTAAGTGCTTTGTAGTGTTATTTTTCAATGGCTTTTCTAAAACATGTAAAAGCACATTTATCAGTGTTGATATTAAGTCTCCACTTTTTCAAATAATTTTCAACATGTAGAAGTTTTTCCTTAGTTTTATTAAGAGCCACTCATGGCCTTATATCACTAGCTAATATAGTGATATCATCAGCGTAGTAAATACATCCTGGCTCTTCTGAGATTGGGTCAGAAAGAGGGAAGTCCTGAAAGTATGTATATATTAAATAAAGATGGACCAAGGATTGAACCTTGCGGAATACATGAAGTTACAAGGAACTGCTCGGAGTTCTGGGATCCAATAAAAACTTAAGTACTTCGGTGTCTCGAAAAGCTGTATATCATTTTTATAAGCCAATCTGTATATCTTAGTTTTATTAGCTTGACAATAAGACCATCATTTCATATCGAGTCGAAGCTTTTTCAAAATCAATTTCCAAGCTCACGTTTCTCTAAAATCTGTGATTAAACCTAAGGTCACGGTTTAACTCTAAGTATCCACAATGCAGCAGTGTTTGCTAAAGCTAAGGAATTAATTAGCCAGGCAAAACACGCCGAAAATGTGAGAGTACAAATTTAAAAAAGTACTTTTGAACAAAATTAGCCCCATAACTCTCGGAAACATACTCTTCCTGAGCAGAAAAGGGACGAATAACTAGATTGCGAGCATGAATTCAGTGCATGAAAATCAACTGGAATACAAAATTTGAGTGACTTTGAAGGTGGGGTAGTAAAGTAAAATTTTACCTCTTTAACATTTTTCTTAGTTCACAATTATTAAAATAAACTATTATGTAACCTGTTAATTTAAGATTTCTTTCATCACAATTTTGTTTGATTGGTATGTCATGTGCATTTTTTACAATAATTATTTCATCGTCAAGTGTTAGGATTTCGGTACTGTTATTTGTTAAAATTTAACATTTTTTTGGTATATACAATCAATACTTAAATCAAATTAGATCATTTAGATGTTTGTATTTATAAATTAGTTGCATTATTATATTAAAATACAATTTCATTAGGATAATCAATACAATTATTTATTATCCTTTTCCCATGAACTACATACTTGTATTTCCTGTGTGAATTATTTGTGCTTATGATTTCTTCCTTAATTGGTATATGATGTAGCAGATTTTTTCTAGCGGAGTGTGCTGTTGTCATAGTCATTGTCTATGTTTTCTTCTTTAGTGTTAATGATATTCGCAAGTCTAAATCATTATCGTCCAAATTATTAAGAAAATCGGTTATATTAGTCATTTCTGTAGAATTCTGTCCCCCGTTAGAAATAACGTCATCCTTAGTCTGGATTCTCTAAGAACATCAGCTGCCTAATTCATTTTACCTTTTAAATTACATAGTATAAGTATGGCCTGAAATAATTTACTATGTGGTCAGTAAATTGCCAAGAAATCCTTGTCTGTATCGGAGTAATTTGGATCGTGCTTGTTAAGATTTCTTGGTGCAAAACCAAGACCACCTTGTCGCCCTTGTGAAAACACAATGTTACTTACTAAAATTTTAAGTTTTTCGAATGTAACTGGGATATTTTAAATTCATTATTTTTTATATATACGCGCACTAAAGGGACTTTGGATACCCTTATAATGAAGTACTAAAGTGTTGGCATTAGGGAAGTGAAGGGTTATGAAAAATTTCGCGGAATGGACCTGTCAATTGGCCACCAAGATCGTGTTATTTGACACCATTGGATTATTTTCTTTAAGGATGTGTGAAGTCGCTCGCCAACGCCAACAATCCAGAAACGTTAGGGGACTTGGAAGCCAACATTCATTGATAATTGGACCTCAGACTTGTCTTTATTCGAACCAGCCGCGGCAGCCACATGTCCGAAATCATATTTAAACATTAAAATAAAATTATCCTTCCAATAAATCCAAATTGATGGACACTAATACGATTTTCTTATGTTTTATTTTAATTCGAAGTTCTACACCTCTAAAAAGCACCCTTTATTTGTGTTATAAACTCTTAGACTATTACAAATACAGAAATCGCTGCGTGGCAATAGGTATCCTGCGCACCTAATTCTTATAAAAAACTAACTCAATTAACAGCATTGCTCTTGCTAATAGAAATTAGAAGAATTGGAAGTCATGCATTAGTGATAGAAACGATGCGTGCGAAAAAGAAATAGAGTTCAGAACTCTGTTTTTAGCGCAACTTGAACATTATTGTCGTCACACATTTATGGCACGTCTCGCATTTTAGTTATTAACTACCATGACAAAATCATAATTAGGTCTAAGCAAAGACAGGAAGATATGACCATAAATAAAAACAAAAATCCAGTAAATTAAAAGTCCCGAATCACCCGACCTCTTTTGCACGTTGATCTTCATTTACCCAAGCTAATTGAGAATCCCTCCACACAAAAAATTGTTTTATGGTCAAATGCGATATATGAAACAGAACGAATTATTCGGAAAACATATAAACTGCAACTGAATACCTACATACAAATAAGCTCGTGCAAAGTTGGCAGCCGAACGAACAACATCGGCGTTTGTGTCGAGTCGCCTTTTTTCGTACTGTATGGAGTTGTGTGTAAGTATTTAGTATTTGCGAGTTAATGGAGCTAGGCATTCTATATATAAGTTATATGTCGCTAGGGGACCAGAAATTCAAGCAGTGCTCTCAAACTAAATATTTGTCTTATATATTTTATAAACGTGAAAAAAAAATGTTTTTTTTTCCATCGTCATCTCTTACTACTGGTTTTAAGAACAGACATTACTATGCCTCCACAAATAGGAGATTCATTTGAATCAACGACATCTAAGAAAACGTTAAATTACTTGTACTAACCCCTTGCTAGCATTTCTGCGTGCCTAGCAAGCGCCCTCCCCTTAATTTTAATTTGCCAAATCTCTTAAGTAAGAAAATAGGGCGTTGGCATTTACGGGCCTTTCCCTATTCTCTTTTGGATTGATCGATTCCTCTTAGGCCTTAGCATTAGTATAAAATCAGTATAATCACAACTCGTTGCAAAGATCAGAAGATCGAAATAAAGAAAGAGTAGGGGATGGACTGTCAATAAAGGGGTCTTATACCTCGTAGGCCGTCGAGGGAATTTGGAACTGAAAAAAAATGGCGGGCTGGCACGATAAGAACTACTTCCTTTAAAAATGCACAGTGAACATATATACATTGGAAAATATTTGAAGTTAATATAAACGAAAAAGAGGCCCAACATTTTAAAACTATAAAATTATAAGGAAACAATTGAGGGAAATAAGTAAAATGATTTTTGAGATTATTTTAAAATTATTATTAAGTTAAGTTAAATTATTGGAAAAATATCAATAAAGAGTACTAAGATATGAAAACATACATACATAAGTTCTTTAACCCCTCGGGGGCATGAGGCGTTAACAACGCCTGCAAGTCATCTTGTTCGGAATTCTCCAGCTCATTTCTAAAGAGCTCGATTCCTCTTCGACTGTTCTGCGCCACGTATGCCTAGGGCGTCCCTCTGTTCTGCCAGCATGGATAAGCGGATTCTATTGCATGGCGTACTGCGCAATGGACTTTTCTACGTACGGTAGGATATGTCTAATCCACTGCCACTTTCTCCTCCGTATAGTAATTCCCCAGTCCTACAGAGCTCGATTCCTCTTCTACTGTTCTGCGCCACCTATGCCTAGGGCGTCCCGCTGTTCTGCCGGCATGGGTGAGCTGATTCCACTGCATTGCATACTGGGCAATGGACTTGTCTACGTACGGTAGGGTATGTCCAATCCACTGCCACTTTCTCCTCCGTATAGTAATTCCTCATTCCTACAGAGCTCGATTTCTCTTTAACTGTTATGCGCGACGTATGCCTAGGGCGTTCCGCCCTTTTTCCAGCATGGGTGAGCGGATTCCACTGCATGGCGTACTGCGCAATGGATTTTTCTACGTACGGTAGGGTATGTCCAATCCACTGCCACTTTCTCCTCCGTATAGTAATTCCTCAGTCCTACAGAGCTCGATTCCTCTTCTACTGTTCTGCGCCACCTATGCCTAGGGCGTCCCGCTGTTCTGCCGGCATGGGTGAGCTGATTCCACTGCATTGCATACTGGGCAATGGACTTGTCTACGTACGGTAGGGTATGTCCAATCCACTGCCACTTTCTCCTCCGTATAGTAATTCCTCATTCCTACAGAGCTCGATTTCTCTTTAACTGTTATGCGCGACGTATGCCTAGGGCGTTCCGCCCTTTTGCCAGCATGGGTGAGCGGATTCCACTGCATGGCGTACTGCGCAATGGATTTTTCTACGTACGGTAGGGTATGTCCAATCCACTGCCACTTTCTCCTCCGTATAGTAATTCCTCAGTCCTACAGAGCTCGATTCCTCTTCTACTGTTCTGCGCCACCTATGCCTAGGGCGTCCCGCTGTTCTGCCGGCATGGGTGAGCTGATTCCACTGCATTGCATACTGGGCAATGGACTTGTCTACGTACGGTAGGGTATGTCCAATCCACTGCCACTTTCTCCTCCGTATAGTAATTCCTCATTCCTACAGAGCTCGATTTCTCTTTAACTGTTATGCGCGACGTATGCCTAGGGCGTTCCGCCCTTTTGCCAGCAAGGGTGAGCGGATTCCACTGCATGGCGTACTGCGCAATGGATTTTTCTGCCAATCCACTGCCACTTTCTCCTCCGTATAGTAATGATATAGGTTCTTGGCCCCTTCTCTGATAAAGCTGTTCGTTGGAA
Organism: Ferdinandea cuprea; assembly: GCA_963576555.1. Classification (NCBI taxonomy): domain Eukaryota; kingdom Metazoa; phylum Arthropoda; class Insecta; order Diptera; family Syrphidae; genus Ferdinandea; species Ferdinandea cuprea. Next base: position 19,441,275 of record OY754962.1, on the reverse strand, counting down.
ATACGCTTCGGCCAAAAAATCATCAGGATTATTCTTAAACATTTATTGATGAAGACAGGTTAGTGGTTTGTTTTCGCAGGGAGTACATCGCTGATAACCTCCAAGAGCAATAGTGGTCACAGTATGCACCCCCGATGTACTCCACTCTGGACTTTAAAATCCTCCGAAACCTTACCATTGTGTAAAAAGTGACACCTGGAATGCCTCTCTTGCGCAAAGCCAACCATATAGCATCTCGATTCATGCTGCTTTCTCCAAGTTGATAAACACTAGATGTAACGGAGACCTGTCCTCAATACATTACTCTATTATGATCCGTAAGGAGTTTATTTTGCTATGCACCAGCGCGACGTCGAAAGTTAAATTTAGATGTTCTTTGATTCGTTCCACAATTATTTTAGCTATTATTTTACCCATGGCCAACGGAACGCATATACGTCTTCAGTTTACACAGTCCTTTAAATTTCCCTTTTTCGGAAGCTTAATGATAATTAGTCTTGCGGAAATTGCTCACTATCCCACGCTTTCCATATGAGCCGGTATAGTAAATCAGCCGATGTACTGCCGCCACTCGAAATAGTTCGGCAGGAATGCCATCAATTCCCACCGCCTTGTTTTCCTGGAGGGACTTGATCGGGGTTTTACTGGGAGCTTCTGTGTCTTCGGAAATTTGTTGCTTCGGGACTCATTTGAACTCCAGATCATACCGCGTTCGTCTTGATGATTAAGTACTGTAGAGAATTTTTTCCATCTAGTGAGCGTGTCCTCAACCGAAATTAGTGCTCAAATGAAACACCCAGTTGCATTCCACGTAATTGCCGAGAGTGGCTCGATACATGATCGTATCTATGTAGGTTGTATACGAATCTTGCGATTAAGTTGAAGGCAACATCCAATTTTTTTTAATTTAACCGTATTTGCTACCGTGTCCCGACATACTGACAGACTCTGCAAACCACCATCGATTTTGGATATCAGAGAGTTGATGTGGTCACTCCAAGTGAGATTATTGTAAATAATAATTCTTAGGTTTTTATTCTAAGACACCGTTTCTACTTTAAAATCATTTGTGTTTGGATATATATTGTTCTAGAAGAATTTAAGGTTAATCTGAGGTTCAAACGAGGTCCTCATTCATTCTTTCCACGGCATCGTCCATCAAATCAATAGGAAAATGAGTACAAATGTGAAAACGGCAATTATGTATAATAAGTGGTAGGTACTTAATGAACATGGAGAGGAACAATGTACTGATTATTGAGCCTTGGGGCACGCCACAATGAACAGGTAAGGCAGACGATAAGAACTGGTTGTGAAAGACAGATTGGATTCTTCGTAAGACAATATTAATTTTACATGCTACTGATCCGCCCACTGAGCACTCCAAGCACGATGGGATTATACTTGCAATGTGCACGTATGCATGTTTTGGCGCCGACGTCACAAGCTGGCATTGCGCTCCGGCAAAGCTAATTTAACTAATACCAAAGGATATAGCACTACCAACACAGATAGTCGACTATAACCTCATCTCGCTTATTTACGCAAAAAAAAATTTATTAATGGCGGCAGAATTCTCTCTTAATTTCATGTATGAGCCACAGAGGGTGCCGTTAACTGCAACATATATGGTGCTTGAACCAGTTGGACATTAATGATACAATAACAATGCAGTTGTGTGCGTGAGCTGGCTCAATTGGCTTCGCATGCAAAAACTTATACCAATACAGAAAATGTAGCAATTTCAAACAAATACAAAGGAAAGGCGAGAGAGCCACAATTTCTCTTAGTCGATTCTCTGTATAATTACCTATTACAACAAAAACATTAATGTAAAAGAATAGCCAAGTTCTCTTATAAATACAAAAATTGCTTTTGTCTTATAAGTCAGCCACAAAAAGTACTGAGATCTAAAAAGAACGCCAAGTTTGTATTGTAATTATTAAAAAATTTCACAATAGTACATATTTACATTTTTAAAATTGTCAAGTTTGCCAGTATGAAGGTTTGGAGATATATCTATATATGTATATATCTATATATATATATAACGCATGTGTATAGAACCCCATTTTTCACAATGGCCTGTTGACATGTATAAAAAAAACGTGCGTTTGTTATACAAAAACGCTCTCGTAGGATAGTGAGAATGGTTGATAGACTTGCGTGAAGCGATGTGTGGTGAACATCTTCACAAATCTTCTTTGTAAGCCTCGCTCTGGCTGGCAGAAGAATAGGGTGTTTTTTATCCGGGTGCATTGGTGCATTTCTAAGTCGTCCTCGGACTCGTAGAATTGCCGACGGGTCCAGAAATGAATGTAACTCGCATAGCTTGCTGTGCCTCCCTAGACTTTTTCGGACTTTGGAGTCTAGGAATATTTTCTACGAAGAAAGATCTTTGTGTGTGTCATTTATCCAGAAGGTTAGTGCGTCGTAAAGCTAGGATAATTACTCTCATGCGACAACGAATTTTGTTGGTAAATCTGAAGATAAAAATGGAAACATGCTTAATTTTTGAAATTGAAGAATACTTGTCGATAATATTCCAGACTTGATGCGTTTGAGCAGTGGAAATTAGTGTGATGTCAAGGTTTGATTTTTCGTCAACTATAGTCGTAAAGATTTGTTAGGAGGGCCAGGAATATCTAGATCTACTTCCACCAATATTAGGATGTTAAAATGTTACAACGACGGGGTGAAAGCAAATTGAAAGACGATGCAGCTTAAGTGAACGCAAAAACGGAAATGAGTTTATTCAAAAAGGTTACATAAAAGGTTACCAAATGGCATTTGGTTTGGTTAGATATGTGTATAATTTGATACCATTACAAATATGTCCATTGTTATATATATATAAGGAATCTACTAGATTCTCAACACTCCTACGCAATATTAGAATCAGGCTTGACAATTTCGTCAGCTGGCATCTGATCGATTTGTAGATCTTTGACTTCAACGACTTTCTCCTCGATTGCCTGTCCGATAAAATGGTATTATAGTAAATGTGCTTTGTTCTTGAACAGTACGATTCGCCCTTAGCAGGATGGTCGGCACTCTGGGAATCGCAGAAAATAATAATCGGGTTATTACACAGCGCAGTTCATGAAAACGCTATTGTAAATAATTGTACTTTTTTAGCGGAGCACGATAAAGCTATATATTCGGCTTCCGCACTTGATGTCGCCACAACACGCTACTTTTTCGACTCCCAACTTACAGATGCATCTGCAAGAATTTGTTGTATTAAGGGAACGTAATAAATGACAAGCCACGTTCGAATTTTGCTTACGTGGGTCTTGACAGAACTAAGAGAGCATATCAACACTGCATGAAATATCCGGTGAACTAAACACGGAAAGATGTAATAGAATCCAATTAGCTCTTGGTATTTGGATTTATGAACTTTAAAATTTTCTCCTTGAACACTTGGTTCCTTTTCTAGTTTAATTTTTACTTTTATTGGTATCTTTACACATTTTGAATTCTCCATTCCATATTTAATAAAAAAAATAATTAAAGATTTTTGATATATCCAGGTTGAGATATAGCAATATTTCCACTTTCCTGTTGTATTTTAGGTCCTTTGCATGTTAATGGGATCCCCAAATTTCATAATTTAAATAATTTTCCTTAATTATTGATTAGCGATTCGATGCCTTTCTGATTATTCGACGCAAATTTCTTCCTCAAGGTCACCGTTTAAAAAGCCAGTAGAGATATCGAGCAAGTGCGACTTCAAATCACGTTCCACTGAAATTGCATATATTAAACGCAGGGAACCCTGCCGAACAACGGGTGCGTACGTATCAGTGTAATCAACGCGTAATTTTTGTGCGAAACCTTTAGCAACTAATCGCGATTTTCTTCGGTCAATATTTCCATCAGGCTTATACTTCGATTTAAACACCCATTTACATCCGATGACTTTGCTTCCAGGTGGTAAGTTGCATAATATCCAAGTTCCATTTTTTATTTGAAAATTATACTCATCTTTCAGAAGCCATTCCCTACGAAATGTTGATTTATTAACTTGGCGCAAATTTTTTGTTGGATCATTTTCACAAACAACCATATTGGTCTTCTACACAACAAAATTCCTACTTTCTGCACGGTTTCTAAGTTTGTTCTTTAAAAGGAGGTGTTACCTCAGGATCCTTGAACTTTGGGATCAACTCATTTTCATCAACACAAATTGAGTCAGAATTCACTAAGCAACCTTGACTTTGTGCGTCATTATCAGTTTTATTATTTTTGTTACATTTTTCATTTATATACTAGTTGTCTTTGATTTAACTCTTTGTTTTTGAAATTAAATGTATAAAATTGATTTTCTTCCTCTGATTGTTCTTTGCACCTGATCTCTTCAAACTTAATTGAACGGTAATTATCTAAATTTCGCGTATCTCCCTTTCCTTTGTGCAAAGGAAGAATATAACTATCCCTACACTGGTTAGGCATTGGATCACCTCTCATGAGTTCGGATATAAGAATTATGAGCCATCTGAGCCCGATGTCTCCCATCTTTTTCCAGAACTCACTGGTTATCTCATCCGGCCCATCCGCTTTTCTCTTCTTGGAATTCTTGACCGCTTTCCCAACTCATTCGGCTGTTTTGTCGGTCACTTCTTCATTGTTGGGGGCGACTCCTGGAAAATATAGCCTGGGAAACTGTTCATTTAAAAATTGCTCGCAATACTCTTGCCACTTGTGTAAAATGTTTTCATCATCCACAAGTAGTTGGTCCTGAGCATTGTTAATGAAGTTCGGCGAACGAATATCCTGAGCATTTCTTCTTCTTTGTGCGGCAATCTTGAAAATTGTTGTTCCCTTGTTCGTGTTTTGTCGAAGATTGTGGGTTACCCGGTTCCTATCAGCAGGCGAAGAAGATACCTCCTCCAACTCCTGATACAGGCTCTCCATACACTTAGCTTGAATTTGGGCACACTTTTTCTTCGCAATACTTTTGCAACGTCTGTATTCAACTACAAGGCGAGCTTTTTCAACTATATAATTATTAGAGGGGCACTATGACCTAGCTTTGAAAGCTACTTTCTTTTCCTTTATTGCGTTTTGAGTTTCCTCTGTCCACCAGCAAGTTTCCTTTCCGTGCTGGTAGTGACCCCGAGGTTTGTTTATTTTTGTTCTTCTTCTCCATGAATATTTCTGTCAGGAGGAGATGGTGTTGCCGTGTGATTGTCTCTCCCAAGATCACTTTGCAATCTTTAACTCTAGGCTTCATGAAACTTGCCACCAAACGGTAGTCAATCTGGGTTTCATTTCCGCCACTGCTATAAGTAACGAAGTGCCGTCTGTGTTTGATGAACATTGTATTTAAAAGAATCAGACCGTATGACTTGCACATGCTTCGGATGTCTTCATTAGAAAAAATCCTGGTACCTTATCCTAGTCCTCCTGGCAGTCTTCATAGTCTTCGTTAGACTTCCCGACATGTCCATTCAAATCTCCGCCAACAAACAACAGCTTATCCTTTGGGATATTTTTGACGAGGTTGTGAAAATCCAGCCAGAATGCATCTTTTTTCCTCTGCTCGCACCCGATTTGGGGAGCATATGCACTGACAATATTCCACACCTCGCCTTGAATCACCAGTTTGAAGTAATCAAACGGTAACTGGACTTTGAAATGGTCAATACGTTGCTAAGTACTCTGCCACCAAGATGATACCGATACCATTCTTATCCTGTTCTTTACCATAGTTGAACATCTTGCATGCTTTTGTCTTAACGTCCAAGAAGTGCGCCTGATTTCCGGTGTTTCGCCATTTCGTTTCTTGGACACACAAGATGTCCTATCGCCTTCTTACCATCATCTCTTCCAGCTCGTAGCTGCGACCACTCATGCTTCCAACGTTCCAACTTTGAATTATTTTGCTATCTCCCGGAAACCGAAAACCTCTGATCCATGCTTTTCTGCTCGTCTCAGGATCACAACCATGCGTAGCATTATAAGTGCCTGGCGGGGTACGTGAATCTCTGGACGTGAATTGCCATAATGTTAGGTTAAGCGAGTTTGTTTGTTCAACTAGTGCATGCTCCTGATATGTTCTTGATTGATCTTACTTTTATGACACCGGTGATCTCCAGTCGTGTCAACTCACGGATTTGCATGCACACTTGTAGGGGCAGTTTAAAGGTGTTTAATATGGGGGCTAGGCTCACCTGGAATCATAGAAATTTAAAAGTCAGTGACAAAATGAAAAGTAACTTTTGCTTTTCTTAAACTTTATTGGTCCAAATCCAAAAACTTTCTGATCTAGTGCTTCACTTAGTTTAGCCTGTCAACTTACATCAAGTAAAAAGAACAAAAAAACTATTATATATATCAGAAATTATAACTATAGGAAAAATACCATAACCGGTTCTTATTTATTTGTGCATGGTAACAACTAACAATATGCATCTTTGGCGTCATGTGTACATCGTTGCTGGGAGCATTGTTATATTGTATATATGTATATTCTTAGCATACTGTATACATAGCGCAGGTTGTTTGGCGATAACAATGGGATGATTGTACCATATAGGTTGTATTGCAAGTTGTTGATATGCTGGTATGTGACTCCTCCCGTCCTTGTATTGACTCAACGTTGTCAGCGAACCGTTTATGTCCACAAAGTTGAAAAAACACATGTTTATGAAAATTCATTGCTTGTGATGTAATTATGCACTCTGGCGTATGTGGGTTATTTCTTCGAAAGCCGGAAAAATGCTACGATTATGTTTCCTATGTACAAATATGAATATTTATACATTATATTTTGGTTTTTCTTAAAACTATTATATCTATTATCCCTGAAAAAGGTTTTGCTTTTTCCTTGAACGTCTTTAATTATATATCTTGGTAAATGTTTAATGTTATGGAATCCTACATTTTTAACTAATTCTGGACTTCTGAATTCTTTAAGTTTTTTATTACTTCTACTGATTTGTTTTTTTTTATTTTCGTGAATCCGTTTTTTGAAATTTTCCCATTCCAGTTAGGATAAAGTCGAGTGTAAAGGGTCATTTGGCTTATACTTCGTTATGGAATGGATGGAGTTATTATATATTTTGACGGCCTTAAAAGCTAGTACCCTGTTTGAGCAATCGCATATGCTCGTTCAAGGTTAAATGAAATCTATTGAAATAATTTTTAATATAGGTTGTATTAAATTCATTATCCGCTACCGGTTTTCTTAAAATTGCAAACCTTTTCTTTAATAGATCAACTATAGTAATTAAATTCCTAGTTGGTATGGGATGGATAGACACAGGCTTGGTAAGCTTATGACAATGCATGTTAAAAATGTTTTTTTTTATTCAAGAACCATATGTCTATATGCACTATTTCGTTTGGCTTATTAGGTGTTTCAGAAGCCATTAACGTAGGCTTGATAGGATTTCTATCATACTTGCACATGTTACATAATATATAATTGTTAATATATTTATGGATTTCTAGTTTTAAATTTGGGAAATATAAAATGCCTTTTAATTCTAGGTATGTTTCGTCTATACCTCTGTGATTTAAATCTAGATGAGTTTTTTTCAATAATTTCTAGCAATCTTTCTGCAATGGTAATATCTTTAAAGAGTTTCGTACATCTCAAAATTTTCATATTCGGTGAATTTAAAAAATATTTAACAATTATCTTTTGGAATTCGTTAAAAATAAGATCATCTGGACAGTAAACTCCTAAAATACCTGTAATAGGCAAAAGTTCTCTTAATATATTGAGGACGTAATCCTCATTATATTCTGGTAACGAAATAATTGATCTTTTTTTTCGCTTATACAAAATTTTACTTGTATAAGTTCTTGAGTTCCCTTTCTGAATTAGTAATTGATTTTTATATATGTTTAAAGGACTCTCAGCTATGTAAATATAGTCATTTAAGTTCTCAATACCGCTATGTATTGTAGCTACATCAGACCTAGCATCATTTAAGTCTATGCAATTCATTTCTAGACGACTTAGAAAATCAGCAGCACAATTTTCTTTTCCTTTGATATATTCTATATCAAAGTCAAACTCGTTGAGTTTAATCTACCAGCGCTGTAACTTGCAATTCGGTTCCTTAAATGAATGTAACCATACCAAAGGCCGGTGGTCTGGTTGAATTTTGAATCTACGCCCTTAGAGATATGGTCTAAAATAGTTGGTAGCCCAAAACTATTGAGAGGAGCTCTTTTTCTATAACACTATAGTTTTTTCATGGGCATCCAAAGTCCTCTAAGCGAAGGCTATATGGTGTTTATTTTCAATAGTACTGTTCCTAATGAAGCATTACTAGCATCAGTTGTTAAGGTATATATTTTCTCAATATCTGGGTATGCCAAAATGGGGCACGTACATATGAGTTCTTTAAGCTTGTTAAAGGATTCAATGTACTGACTATCAGTTAAATTAATTTAAATTTTTTTTGAGGCATTTAGTCAAAGGTAGGGCTACTTAGAGTAGTCCTTAATGAATTTTCGGTAGAAACCCGTAATGCGCAAAAATGACTTTATCTGCTTTACTGATTGATGTACTTTGATTTGTTTAATAATTTCGATTTTATTTGGATTCGGTTTAATACCTTTATCGGAAATTACGTGTCCTAAATATTCCGTGTCGTTTTTTAGGAAGTGACATTTATCGCCCTGCACTTTTAGATTTTATTAAGATTAGTCGTTCTCATTTATTAAGAGAGTCGATATGCTCTTGGAGTGATGTCGAAAAGATGATATCTTAATATACGACGCAAATCTTGTTTATATAATCATGTAAAACTTCATTCATCAATCTCTGAAATGATGCGGGGGCATCAAACAGCAAACGCGTAAACTCGTAGTGGCCGTCTGCAGTTGAGAAGGCGGTTTTGTGCCTCTCTCTTTCATCAATAGGGATTTGGTGAAATCCTTTAGCAAGGTTGATTGATGAAAAATATAGCGTATTTCCTAATTTGGAGAACATATCCTCCATATTAGGAATTGGAAATTTGTCCTCTGTTATATCGTTTAATTTGCGATAGTCCGCAACAATGCGCCACTTTTGCTCACCGGAACTATTAATTTATTTTGGGACAACCCAAATCGGAGCGTTGTACGGGCTGGTGGAATTTTCAATTGTTCCAGACTCAAGCATTTGCTCTTTTTAAGCTCTTTTTTGTGTACTTCAGGATATCTGTATTTAACTACTGAAGACAAGTGCTCACCGGCAATGTAAAAAACTTTCCTAAATTTACATATAGTTGACATTAGACATTTTATTTCTTCGTCGTTTAGGTTTTCTAACTTTAGATTATCTGTTATTTTCTTAATATTTGGATTTTAAAAATTTATTTCTATTCTATCGCTACTAAAATTATTGATCTATTCTTGAGTTAACTGATTTTGTGAATTTGTAAAAACTAAAGGCAAAATAGCATCATTTGTAATGAGCTGTGAATTTTTTAGATCGATTTTTGCTTGCAAAGGCCGCAAAATATTACATCCTATTATTCCATCAAAGTCGCTATTTAAATCGGATTCAAGCATTTCAATATTCAATAAAGGCTTATTAAATTCTTTAAACCAGGGGATTGTTATTTTAGTGTCGCGACCAATTATTGAATTAAGTTTCAACGGTCTACCTAGTTTCGTTTTCAAAGATAAATGAAATAAGCCCTTTTGAATTAGTGAAGTGCTTGCACCTGAATCTGTTAATATTTTAATAGAAATTGATTTGGTTGTAATAATTATGGTGTGGCTGTTTGAAAATTTTGTATTTGGGAACCATTTTGGTTTTGTGGCATAGTAGACACATTATTGCCTTGCTGTATATGATCAACTTCCATAATTTCACTTTGACGATTATTTCTAATTAATTCCGAATTATTTTCCCGAAAATTTCTATTATAGTTAGGTTGTCAAAAGTTTCCAGAGTTATTATTTCTCCTAAAATTTCCAGAATTATTTTGGCGAAAATTTCTGGAATTATTATTATAAATTTCCTGGATTATTTTGATAAAAAAAATCTAGATTACCCAAATTATTATAGGCTCCAGCACTATTTTGTAAACTATTTCAGATTCAGAGCTCGACTGTTCAACGAGAAGAAGCTGCGAACTACCCAAAAGAAGAAATTCGACGTTGGACGCGTTAGCACACCTGGAGTCGCCAGACCCTACAAAGAGCGCCTGAGTGAGAAACTCTCTACTGTGTATTCACCTACCATAGACGCCAACAACCAGTGGCCTCAGTATCGGGACATCATCAAGGAGGCAACCGAAACCACCCTAGGATGCCAGCCACCCGAGAGAAAAAGTCCGTGGTATGATGGTGTATGCGTATACTGGGAAAAGGTGACAGCAGATGCACACATTAGAACGCTGCAGAGGAAAACAAGGGCAGCAAGGGATGAGTACCGAGCCAGGAGAAGGGAGGAGAAGAAGAATCTGCGTAGGAAGAAAATAGAGCACGAAGTCTCCCAGCTCAAGGAGATCGAAGAGTCCCACGACCGAAACAACATCCGGAAGTTTTATAAGAAAACCAAGCAACTGGCTGCTATCTTTAATATCGGAACACAGGCTCTTCGTAACAGCGATGGAAACCCAGTCACCGACGCACAGGGAATAGTAGATGTATTTAAGCAGCATTTCCAGTAGCTGCTAAACGGACAAGATGTAGAGAGAGTGATGGGGCAAGAAGAGAACCCACGTCCAGTCAATGAAAAACTGGTCATTACATAAGAGGTTGGTTTAGCTGTAAAAAAAAAACTAAAAAAACATAAGGAAAGGCTACAGTCCGCTTGGAGCGAACAGTATGATACCCTATCCCTATCCCTATATGCCCCAAAAAAAACCTTAAGAAGATGATGGATAGCATTTTATTTCATTCTATAAAATTTAGAAAAAAAAAACATTTTTTGAAAAAACGCCCCCAAAAATTATCGAAGAAAACAGCATTTTAGTGAAAAACGCCCACAAAAAGTAGGCGTGGCAAAAAACTTTATATGACAAATTTATAAAGGAGGGCAGTGCCTACATATCTTGTGAAGACTCTTGTAACACTCTATCTCTCTAACTTTAGCTTTAAAACGGTTTTTTCTAAATTGTGGGCGTGGCAGTAGGCGTATTCCAAAAAATTTTACACTTAACCATTTCGGAGCCCTAGGGAATATGTGGTACAAATTTCAGCTTTCTAGCTTGAATTTAAAGGCCTAAAAATTGCGTACGGACGGACGGACATTGCTAGATAGTCTTAGGATTTGGTCCTAATCATAAATATATATACTTTTATGGGTCTACAACGAATATTAAGGGGTGTTACAAACTATGAGTCAAAATTAATATACCCTTAGGATAGGGTATAACAACAAGGCCGCCGGCTCTGATGGTCTACCTGCAGAGCTTTTCAAATACGGAGGTGATTTTATGGTAGGGCGCATGCACCAAATCATCATCAAACATGCACCGGATTTCGGCAATAAGATGCGCTGTCGTGTGATTTCTTCAATCTTGTCCTTGAGCAGATAGTACGCAGGGCAGGTGTCAACACGGAAGGCACTATCTTCAACAGATACAATTGCTAGGGTATGCGGACGATATAGACATCATCGGTCGATCCCAGAGTGCCGTGATAGAGGCTTTCACGGCTATTGAAGAACAGACAAAACTAGTTGGCCTTGAAGTTAACGAGGATAAGACTAAATATATGCTATCAACAAACAAATAATCATCTGTCCACCGACTGGGACAAAATGTCACTATTGATAGCAGCAATTATGTAACTATATTTTCTAGATGTTCAAGCGTTGTTAATAGTGATACTCATATCCTGTTTTTAATTTCCTCTACCGTGACGTATTTCGTAAATTTATCAATTATTGTGACCAAATCTCAATGTGTTAAATTTGATTAGATTTTGTTGGTGTTTTAGTTATTTCTAATGGTATGTATTTTGTTACGAGATCATTCGTATTTCGCCTTGTTGCAGATTTCGCAGTTGTTTATATATTTATAAATTTCTGTATTTATAACTTTCTCGTATATATTAGTATACTAAAGAGAAAGTTATTGAAATCGTGCTGAAATTTCGAACTCAAACTGAGTATGAGGGATGATATTACGACTATAGAGAAGTCCAAAAAATTGGGTCCGCCAATGCTGTCCGTCGGTCTGTCAGTCTGTCTGTCCGGGCTCCGTATGGCGAAACGGTTCGACGGATTTGCTTTAAAGTTTGTATGTAAGGCTTTTGCGGTCTCGGGCCATCTTTTTTTTTTGCTTCATCGTTTGAAATAACGGTAGCTGCCATGAAAATATTTTGCTGAAAATCACTTATCAATATTTTTCTAGAAATTCAACGGATTTTGTAATTTTTCTGTACTAAGGATACTTGGGATGGGGCCAAAAATACAGCATACTCAGTTTTTGTGAAAACAATTCGATTAACGGTTATTTATAAAACCGCCAATATATCAAAAACTAACGAAGCGAACTCCAAAAATGTTACTGTGTTTTTTATACTATTAAGTTTTCATGTAACGATTTTCTTAAATTTAAGTTAATTTTGTGAGAAATCTGGATATATAAGAATGGGCGCGGATGTAATAAGTGTTTTTAACGTTTCATAACTTTCAATATAGTGTTTATTGTTTACGTCGATTTTGGCTTGTTCTTTATAAAAACTTTCCCATTATATTTAATAAATTTTCGATAATATCCTGTTATTCCAATTTGTTTAAAGGATTTGGGTATTTTATAATTTTGAATTTCTGTTATTTTATTCGAATTAGGCCACAATACGGCCTAAAATCTCGGTTTATTTTTGCAGAAACTCACTTTTGTGCAATTGTGCTTTAAGGTTAACTTCTTTGAGTTTCTTGAAAATTTTCTTAATTGAAGCTAAATAAGGCTCGTGGAAAATATGACGATGTCGTATAAATAGAAAAGACATATTTTAACAATGAATTCTTTGAGAAGTGAATTCGTTAGGCGCTGAAAAGTTGCTGGCGCGTTTTTCGGGCCAAATGGCATTCGAAGAAATTCATAATGTCCGCAATCCGTTAAGAAAGCTGTTTTTTAATATCTGGTTTCGCTATTTCGATCTAGTATAAACCTTGAGCCATGAATGTATAGAAACAGATGAAGAGGTAGTAGGTGGGTTCCTTAATGTGGGTGGAGTTGTCGGTTGTAAGATTCATGTTGATGGAGTTAACGATAGGTAGGTTAATGTGGATGGAATCGTAGGAGAACCCTGTAATGGCGTTGGAAGGCATACTGTAGCCGCAGGCTTTGGCGACTCTGTATTTCCGAACACTTTCCGTCAGGTTTTACTACCATTACCAATCAAAACCGTTGCTAAAACGATATTTATGTTTCTCCATTTGTACAAAAAATGAAGTGCACGTCTGCGTCATACGAAACTTTCTCGGTACAAGAGAGTCGCAAAATGAATTGAAAATTAATGGTGAGAAATTTATTTAAATCACTTTTAGGTTTTAAAACATTTGATTTTCTCAAAAAAATTCGCACATTGGACACTTTTAACATAATTGTTCGAAATACAAAAAACTATCAATTTAAGAAAGTCGTTATATAAAAAAAAAAATTATTTAAAAATCTAAGTATGCAGATTTGTTTGAGTTTATAGTTATAGATTTCTATGAAAATTTTCGAAGAAAACTGGATTTTAAAGAAAAAACGCCCACAAAAAGTAGGCGTGGCAAAAAACTTTATATGACAAATTAATAAAGGTGGGCAGTCTCTACATATCTTGTGAAGGTTGTTCAACTTTATCTCTATAACTTAAGCCTTAAAACGGTTTTTTCTAAATTGTGGTTGTGGCAGTGGGCGGATTTAAAAACTTTTAACACTTTACCATTTCGGGACCCTAGGGAGTATATGCTCCAAATTTTAGCCTCCTAGTATAACTTTAAAGGCCTCAAAAGTTGATACGGACGGACGGACGGACGGACGGACATTGCTAAATAGTCTTAGGATTTGGTCCTGATCATAAATATATATACTTTTAGGGGTCTGCGACGTATATTAAGGGGTGTTACAAACTATGTGTCAAAATTAATATACCCTTAGGATAGGGTATAAAAACACCGACATCCTTGGAACCAATTTCGAGAAAAATATTGATAAGTGATTTTCACAAAAAAATTTGTATGGCAGTTACCGTTATTTCAAACGATAAAGTAAAAAATAAAAGGATGCCCCGAGATGTAACCCCAAGAACCTTATATACGAACTTTCGACATACAGCAACCGAACAGACAAACAGACCGACGGACGGCATTGGCGGACGCACTTTTTTGGACTTTTTTATAATCGTAATATAATCCCTCATACTCAGTTTAAGTTCAAAATTTCCGAACGATGGGAATAACTTTCGCTTTAGCATACTAATGTATACGAGAATGTTAAAAAATGACTAGTTGGTCAGTAACTTCGTTCCAAAATACAGCAACTGCTTCTAGTTGCCCTTTGGTGTAGTTTCGTGTGATATCCGGTTTCTCCTGCATCAAATTCACCAGAAGTTCATATGGCCTGTTGCTTGTTTTTATACCCTATCCTAAGGATATATTCATTTTGACACAGAGTTTGTAACACCCCTTAATATTCATCGTAGACCTCTAAAAGTATATACATATATTTATTATCAGGACCAAAACCTAATATATAGTTTTTTGCCATGCCTACTTTTTGTAGGCGTTTTTCACTAAAATGACGTTTTCATCGAAAATTTTCATTGCAACCCAAAAAAAATTTTAAACAATATATTTAGCAAGATATTTAAAAACTAACAATAACTGATAGCATCCACACAAGGTTTTAAGTATTTTAAGCATCAGAAATCATGGAAGTTCAAGTAACATTTATGAAAACATCACGTGCACTTAGATGTACGTTGCAACATGATGATATATGAAGTAGAGATTTGTTATATATGCATATATGTCTGTGTTTCTTTATCCTCATGTTGTTTGTATGTCATAAGCTACCTACCTGAATTTCAGTCTAACATTAACATAAAGAAACAGTAAAAGCTGTTTAATTCAAGGCGTGTGTCTCAAATATAAGTTTCTATTATTTGGTATAGACCTTGATACTTGAATAAATGTGATAATGCTTTTAAATGAATCCCTTATAGAATAATTGAGTACATTTGAATGTAAGCCAACTACATTCACCGGCGGCAACCAATTGTTCTGTATAGGATGAAGGTTTATTTTCTTCTAATTGTGCCTTAGTGTTTATTATCAAAGCCAAAAAACGATATGTTTTTCATAATTTTTTTTATGGAAAGTTATCTGCAAGTCAAAATTTGTCATGGTTAAGAAAATCGCAAGTGTCTAGAAAATGTAAAACATATAAGATGCTGACTAAAAACGCAGTTACACGGAGTGTTATTTTATCTAAAAAGAAAGCCATACAGAACGCCTGGTCATTCTGGTCAAATGTTGCCAGTTTAATAAATTTAAAAATGTTCATTTCGTGCCCATTAATTGGAAATAAATAGTGAATATGAGTGAATTATGGGCCTGCTTGCAATTTTTAAGAATCATCGGTTCGATGCCCTTCTTCAAATGTTGGTAGTGTGCCAAAATATATCATCGTCGAGTCATAAGCGTACTAAGCTACTGCTAGTGCAGCATCCACTTTTTAGGTACAGTTCTGTAGTTTCTTCATTGCGTCTGCAATAACCAAACAATCATTAACAGCTACTAGTGCAAGTTTAAGCGACCGCTAACCATACATACATCGGCTGCGTTATCTTAGCTGTCTTCGTCATTTGGTCTTCTAATTTTGATAGTTTTCTTGGTGCTGTTGATAAATAAAATTAAAAATATTTGCTCTTTTGTTAGCAGATTTTTCGATAACAGCTCTACATATCAAATGAGTAAATTGTGAATTTGAATGCACGGGAACAAAACCATTTAAAATTTAAATAAAATAATAGGTACTAAGTTTCCAGAAATCGCCTGCAACAATAGGTATCACGCATACTGAATTCTTATAAAAACTCACTTCACAATGCATTGCATGGGCCAATAGAAAGTAAATCTACTTCAAAATATTGCACAATATATAAATATTTCTTTTCTTACAAGTTTTCTACCACAAGAGAAACTCCTCTGCCTTAACATTGGATCCACCCATAAATAACGGAGCCAACCGAGAAGGGACAACCATCTCAAGACCGTGTAATGCTTTGCGAAGAGAGTTTTTTTTAAGAATCATTTACCTATGCGGGATACCTACTGTCTCACAGCAATTTCTGGACGCCTTTTTGAATTTTGATTCTAAATGGCGGCGTAAATAACCGAGCGAGTAAATCTTTCTCCTTCTTTCCAACTTTGTGCAGATGTTGTGTCAGTTATTGTTATTTTCTATTGGCCCGTGCAAGTCTAATAAAATAGTTTTCAACTTTGTTAATTTTGATTGGCCTATGCGATAAGAGTTAATTTTTATGAGACTCATGTATAGGTATGAGATACGTATTGTCTGGCAGCGGTTTCTGGGCGCCTGGTAAGGTATTATTATTATTTTATCATTCTACGACTAAGACGGCAACAACACAAATAATAATCATAGATGTCGCCACATATACTAAATCGAGATCGCAAATTTGCGATTTTGCCGCTTAATCTAGCGGAAATTTGTCACAAGAAACGAAGTTTATTTTCCTGTTTCTAAATTTATTTTCATGTTTTATTACTTTTCATTTTCAATATATATTTATTGGCGACTGTGGAACGTGTAAGGTTCTTTAAAGAAAACATGCATAAATCTTATGAACCCTTATGCTTATTTTTTTATGATCTTTTTTACCTTCCTATATTCTTATGTACCTACTTCTACTACAGGGTGTTACCGATTTAATGTCAAATATTTTGGTATATAATTTGTGGACCGATTATAGGCAGAATATCGTTCAAGAGTTAAGATATATCTCGATTTTTTGCACGAGGATTTAAGGATAGGCCTACTTTGGTGAAAGCCTGACCTTTATTAATGCAAGGAGGTAACTCGTTAAGAACTGGTTAATTGTCTTTACTAGCTTGTAGGTATCCCTCCTATAACTTTGACCTTGAAATTTCCCATTTATTGGGTTTCCTGAGTACGACAATCTATATGCATGGAGAAAGTGCGGTAAATATGGCCCAACATTCTTATTTTTGTTTTAAATAAGATTATAATTGTTTACTTTAGTCAAATTCATTTAATTTTATTTTTCATGGTCTTACAATTCATGGAAGAAAATTACATTTTTTTATATGAGATCAAAGAGAAACAATTTTTTTTTTATTTAGAACCAAATTATATATAAATTAAACTTTCATTTATTTAAATCTTTAAAAAAAAACTTTATTTCCAAAAAACCGACTGGCAGCGTGACTGCCTAGATACAATATGAATTATATTCTCTTAAAATCTAAAGCTTAAATACTAATAATTTGCTGACACAGAGCTACCGGTTGCGATGTGTTCCCATAGCTTCATCAGGTATCGTACGTGATGGAATGCGATGTTCTCAGGTGCCAGGTTGTGTCGTCTATGCAATTGTGTGCTGTGTAAGTTGATGCTTCTGAGATACAATAAAAATAATATGCAACGTTAACTTATATACCTACTTCAAAAAATAATATAAATTTTCATGTACTTAGAAATAGTATGCCCTAAAAAATCAAATCTAATATCTAACTGTTACATTTTCGCCTTTTCTCTCTCACACTTCCACTCTATACCCAAACACTGAGTTTTCCGTTACTAGAAAAGCCAGGTCAAGGTTAAGTGTTTCAACATTTTCCGACCTGGAACAAACCTTTAGCTTAGGTATTGATTCTTATGAACGATCATATGGTTTAGTTTTGATGGTTGCGAAAGCGAATAATATCAAAACGTCAACAAGTGTTTACCATGATTATTACAATTGCGCTGGGTAATTGTTTATAATAGATAAAAGAAACCTTTAATTGGTGTCGAATAATTTATCTCCTCTTGGAGATCGAAAACCAATTCAATCCAACCTGCCGATAGTCATTCCTCACAATATAAATTCCTTTCTTTTCCAACTGTTGCTTGTCTTTTCCAGGTGTTTTCCTGTTGGTGTTGTGTTCTGGTGTTTTGCTGTCTTGTCTCGCTTTCCGCACTGGCGTTCTTTTGACTTATAGCTTTTTGTTTTGTGTTTTTATGTATATGTTGGTTTTGTTGTTGGTGATGCGCGTTTTCAATTTGACGGGTGTTTCACGAGGCGGTGCGCCCACGACCCTCTGTTGCTCCTCCGGTGCTCCCCCGACGGAGTAGCGAAAAAGATCGTCACCTTCTCCCCCATCGAACATTGCTACCTACCTGGACTGTGGTAGTTCTTTCGCAATTGTTGCTTTTAAGCTTTTGATTTTGGGCCATCCACACTAGCTCCTCAATTGTTGGACATCTACCCTGGCGCAAATTTTTCGCGAGCGGTGTGAGGCTCCGTACTGGGAGCGGCTTTACCGCCGTCCTCACCGCTTAATAGTTTGAGCGGTACCCTAGTCCGGGTGGCTCTCGATGAAATTTTAGTTCGTAAATATTGCTAGAGCGGAACCTTAATACGGGTGGCTCTCGATGAACTTTTCATTCGCAAATATTGCTGGAGCGGAACACTCCTCCCGGTGGCTCTCGACAGATTTTCCCCCTTAACCGTCCGTTAGTATCGAGTGGGGGCCTCTTCCTGGTGGCTATCAATTGGGGTAGGTAATCCGAGTTTCAGGTTGAGGGTGGTATCCTCAAGGTTCGTGGGAAGTGGCCCTATGGGGCCCTGGTTTCCCTCCACTTTCCTATGACCTTGGAGGTCCACCCAAGAAAAGAAGAGGTTGGGTAGAAAATGAGGGATAGAAGGTGTCCTTTGTTGCGCTAGAATATTCAGAAATACATTAAAAATTTAAACGAAATAATAGGTATATAATAGCCCAGAAATCGCCAGAGATAATAGGTATCTCGCATACTGAATTCATATAAAAAATCACTTTACAAAGCATTGAACGGGCCAATAGAAAGTAACAATAACTGAGAACATCCACACAAGGAGGCAAAGTCAGAGATGCCACTGAATAACGTCAGGTTTTAAGTTTTTTAAGCATCACAAATCATGGAAATGGTGTTATTGATATTCACCACCTTAAATTCGGGAAGTTCAAGCGACATTCATAAAAGTATCAAGTACACTTAAATGTACGTTGCAGCATGATGATATATGAAGTAGAGTGTTTTTATGTATTCATGTTGTTGTGTGTTGCTTTATCCTCATATTGTTTGTATGTCGTAAGCTATAACTATAGCTTAACTATATCACTAAACTGAAATAAGATGCTGACATAATTTAAATGCAGTAACACGGAGTATTATTCTATCTAAAAAGAAGGGCATACCTAAATAAAAAAATGTTTGTAAAATTTGTTGCTAAAGCTGCTGAGCGCCTGGTCATTCTGAACAAATGTTGCCAGTTTAATAAATTTAAAAATGTTCATTTAGTGCCCATTAATTGGAAATAAATAGTGAATATGAGTGAATTATGGGCCTGCTTGCAATTTTTAAGAATCATCGGTTCGATGCCTTTCATCAAATGTTGGTAGTGTGCCAAAATATATCAACGTCGAGTAATAAGTGTACTAAGCTACTGCTAGTGCAGCATCCACTGTTTAGGTACAGTTCTGTACTTTCTTCATTGCGTCTGCAATAACCAAACAATCATTAACTACTAGTGCAAGTTTAAGCGACCGCTAACCATACACACATCGGTTGCGTTATCTTAGCTGTCTTCGTCATTGTGTCTTCTAATTTTGATAGTTTTCTTGGTGTTGTTGATAAATAAAATTAAAAATATTTGCTGTATTGTTAGCAGATTTTTCAATAACTGCTCTACATATCAAATGAGTAAATTGTGAATTTGAATGCACGGGAACAAAACCATTTAAAATTTAAATAAAATAATAGGTACTAAGTTTCCAGAAATCGCCTGCAACAATAGGTATCACGCATACTGAATTCTTATAAAAACTCACTTCACAATGCATTGCATGGGCCAATAGAAAGTAAATCTACTTCAAAATATTGCACAATATATAAATATTTCTTTTCTTACAAGTTTTCTACCACAAGAGAAACTCCTCTGCCTTAACATTGGATCCACCCATAAATAACGGAGCCAACCGAGAAGGGACAACCATCTCAAGATGGCTTTGCGAAGAGAGGTTTTTTTAAGATCGCAAATTTGCGATTTTGCCGCTTAATCTAGCGGAAATTTGTCACAAGAAACGAAGTTTATTTTCCTGTTTCTAAATTTATTTTTATGTTTTATTACTTTTCATTTTCAATATATATTTATTGGCGACTTTGGAACGTGTAAGGTTCTTTAAAGAAAACATGCATAAATCTTATGAACCCTTATGCTTATTTTTTTATGATCTTTTTTACCTTCCTATATTCTTCTACTACAGGGTGTTACCGATATAATGTCAAATATTTTGGGATATAATTTGTGGACCGTTTATAGGCAGAATATCGTTCAAGAGTTAAGATATATCTCGATTTTTTGCACGAGGATTTAAGGATAGGATAACTTGTTAATTGTTTTTATTAGCTTGTATGTGACTTTGAGCTTGAAATTTCTCAATTGGAGTTTCGTGAGTACGAAAGTATATCTCTGTATGGAGAAAGTTCGGCAAATATGGTCCACCATTTTTAACTTTCTCGTATACATTACTATACTAAAGAGAATGTTATTGCGATCGTGCGGAAGTTTTGAACTCAAACTGAGTACGAGGGATATTCTTACGACTATAGAGAAGTCCAAAAAAGTGGGTCCGCCAATGCTGTCCGTTGGTCTGTCTGTCTCTTCGGGCGCCGTATGGCGAAACGATTCGATGGATTTGATTCAAAGTTCGTATATAAGGTTTTTGGGGTTAGATCTCGGGGCATGTTTTTATTTTTTGCGTTATCGTCTGCTCTTTTAAAAAAATGGCTCTAATGATTTTCTTAATTTTTTGCTCTTTAAACAATTATGTTAAAAATGTCAAATGTGCGAAATTACATTGAAATCGTATGTGCCGTTTTTGAGAAAATTTAATTTTTCAAAACCTTAAAAGTGATTTAAATAAATTTGTCACCATTCATTTTCGATTAATTTTGCGATTCATAAACGCATCTCATGTACCGAGAAAGTTTCGTATTATGCAGACCGATTTTCTTAAATTTAAATAGAATTCATTTTCTCAGTAACGGCTCTAACTATTTTGATCAATTTATTGACAAAAAATTTTGAGTACACTGATTATCGTGGAATTTTTGGTTTTCTTTCATAACCGTTAACTCATTTATGGTTTTGGAAATAACAATAAATAAAATCAGATAAGAGTTATCGATATTTGTAACGACGTTTGAGTTGTGTTTTGCAGTATTTGGTTTGTAATATAAGACAATTAATATATTTTGTTCCTGCTGATAATTGAAGTTTCTAGCTTCAGTTTATTGATTCGCCTTTGCTTTTGTTGGAAAACGTTTGGTCTAAATTGTAAATGTCTGTTCTGTCAAGGTTTTTATTAATGAAATCTATTGGTCTCATCTTTGTCGTCGAATGGATAGTGTTGTTGTAAAAGTTTATAATTTCGAAAAGTCTCTTGACAAGAGTATCCGTCATCATTTTCGACTGCAATAAATTATGGACTATATATTTTTCACCATCTGAGATAAGTGTATTCATTTGTCCTAAGTTTATGATTCTTTCTTTTATAGCTTTCAGTATAGAGATCCATGTCCTATCATTTATCCCATGGATAGTTGCATATTTAGAGAATAATGTATAACCGCTTGTTGATTTTTCATCTTTGAAGTTTACTATTTAGTTCAGTAATATTTTTTAGTCAGCAACTCCTTTTCTATTGTGCTGAAATTTTATTAATGGTCATAAAGAATTCTACTACAGTAGCATACGCTACCGGATGACCACTTTGGGATAGCACCGCCTCGACTGCGAAATTAGACGCATATGTAGTGAGCGTAAATGTGTCGCTGAAGTCAGGATTGATTAATATACAGCCACCGACTTTACTCCGAGCCGTCAACATAATTTTCGAAAGTGTTTCTCTGCTCTCCCCTCAGTTGTTTACTTCCTTCCCGTGCTCTCATTTTCCTACCGTAGCCATAAGAAATCCGTCGGGCCCTTTTTGTTGAGCCGACATTACCTATTTTAGTAATAAGTATAAATCAATTTGTATATATTAGATTAAATAAAACCTCTTCTTAAATCTAAAAAAAAAAAAAAAATCTCATTTTCCTACTCCTCTCCTCATTTCAGTTTTCATTTTCCCAAACCAAGTGCTTGAAAAAATCCCAACCAGTGAAAAATAAACAACTGAAATACGGCCTCTGGGCCAAAAGTGCTTGCAAGCAATCGGTTTGCTGTGTTATACCAGCACTCCGATCCGCTTACGAATAAATTGAAAACAAAAGTATGTATTCCACTATTCCTCAAGCCACTCCAGACATCCTCTCCCGCTCTAACTCTAAAAATCACAAATATATTGTCTTTCCCCTACCGATCCTAAAATCAACCTCTACCACAGTAAGATTATTTCTATTAAAAATGCTATTGATGCGATTAGAATGTCGTACGGGTATATAACCCTACTCCGTAATGGAAACTTGTTCATACTTGCCAAATCCCAACAAATCGCCAAATCCCTTTCCAACCTATGTCCAATCTCAGTCTCTTTACATAACTAACTTAATGCCTCAAAAGGCACAGCATATGCCACTGCCTAATTAATTTTCCCGAAAAAGAAATTGTCGAGGAAATGAAAGACCAAGGTGTTACCGAGGTATTTAAATTTAAGAAATTCGATAATGGTGAGCAACGAGTTACAGGCTTAATACGTGGGATCGTACAACCTCGACGTAAAGGAGTATTTTCCCTACCCCATTCGATGCAAAAAATGCCAACGACTCAATCACACTGCTAAAAGATGCACTGGCGCTTAATCTTGCGAAACATGTAATTTTTCCTTACTACATACTCCCGAAATCTGTACTCGTATGAACTGTGCTAAGTACGCAGAAAACCCCCCGGCATCATCTAAGCTATGCAAGCGTTTTTTGGAAGCAAAAGAGATCCTTAAAATAAAAATAATAAAAAAATGCAGCATGGCAGAAGCCAAACAAATCTACAACGAACAAAATCCACGCGGCATATCTTTCTCTTCTTTCTAATCCGTCGTTGGAAAAGGAACTGACCCCGTTTCTAGCAACACGCAAGCCCCATCCCTCACCTCCACCACCTCCGTTTCACCCAAAGAAAATATTCTCCCGCTTTACACACCAAAAATTAGCATCATTCGAAAAAAACCCGTCACACACACAGAAAAACAAACAAGGGACTCCTCATCTCTTTCAAAAAATCAAAGTACTTTAAACACATCAGCTAACCCTACCAACTCACCCCCATCCTACAAAACACCAGCAACATCAAATTCTTTGAAAAACAACCATACTCTTCCAACAAACTCACCAAATTCTCTAATAAATAATCAATATCAATTGCTAAAACCTTTTTTTAACACTGACATGTCTCTTAACTCAACCCACACATACAACTCGTTAAATACATACTCTAGAATTAGCTTAATACATACAACCATTTAATCGGTACTCCGAATTCCGACTCTGTCGTCCAAAGTTTGAACCATTCAAACTCTTTCGGGAGTTTCAATCGTTCATCCTCTGGTCGATAGAGTCAATCCAATTACCAAACAAACTTACACCATTGAAAACTTTCTCAGTATAGCGCTTCTTTAAGGCCAGCTTAAGTAATCCTTAAGATTCTGCAGTGGAATCTTAACAAGTATCATGAACACGTGCTGTTAATAAAAGAAAACAAACCACATATGGGAGATTATATCCAGGAAACCCATATTACCGATAATTTACAAGTTAAAGTTCCCAAACAATATTCAGCATATTTTCACAATCAAAGCTCTATCACAACTTCTGAGGCGATTTTAATGCTTGGAACCCACTGTGGGGTCCTACACACTTCTCTACCCATAATACCTTAACACACATAGACCTAACGCTTGTATCTCCTCAAATTCTGCCCAACTCCTCATGGAACAGATTATGTTTTCTGCAAGGCAGCGATCACTTCCCCATTCCTCTTACGGACTCAATCTCGATTGCCGAGCATTTTGCGAAGTACTGGTCCACCTACTGTAGCGACTTTACTTTACTCGCCAATTCCAAGAAGCAAAGCTTGCAGCATTAAACCTTATCCCAGTCCCTTACAACGTATCTGTGCATGCCGGCTAACCAATTGAAATTACCTTCCAATCTGGTTGTATTTAAAAGCTGCCTAAGCTCAGCCAAAGCACAAACACCCGGCTATATATATAGATGAATTTATATCTACTGCTTTCTCAAGTAAGAATCATGTCTCAGTCGTCTCAATCGACTTTGAGAAAGCCTTCGAACGTATAGGAACACACATAATCATAAATAAATTGTTAAAATGGAACATTGGTCCTAAAATGTTCTATTTCATAAAACACAGATCCTTTAGATCGAAAGTCAATTACTATTCTCAGAAGTACATAATATTAAAATGGAATACCACAAGCATCTTCACTTTCGACATTAGCGGTATAATTACCAAATTTTAAAACATTGATCATATGCTTTACGCTGACGACCTATACCTAATGTCTAAATGTAATGATATGATACGTACAATTAACTTATTCAATGCAGTAATCAACGAAATTTGTAATTGGTGCATCCAGTCTGGAGCAATAATATCTTTAAATAAAAACAAACACCTGCATATTTGCAGAAAAATAAGTTGTCAAAGTTTGGATATCGCAATGAGTAATATATACATCCAAATTGTGAGATGCTTAAGTATCCTTGGAATATTTTGATAAAAAATTTAATTTTAAAACCCATTGTACTGATTTAAAACAAAATTAGCTAATCGACTGAATATCTTAAGATATCTATCATCACGTAATAGTTATGTTCATACTAACTCTCTTATCAAGACAACAAAAACTATTTTCGTATCCAAAATCAATACGGGCAATATATGGCAAGTGCGCCATATTTACCAACTTCTACTTTCACATATAGCCTCTCCACTCTTCAAGCTATAAGAAATATAAAACGATGAACACCTTTACTAAATATCATCTGGGACAACATTATATCAAAGAGTAACAAGTTAATATCCCAGGTCATACTAATATTCAAGGCAATGAATCAGCAGATAAAGTAGCGAAGGACATCTCCATATGTCCCAACACAAACGTAACCCATCACCACCCCACAAAAAATAACTTGGAGAATTAATTAATGCAAATTGGCTTCTCAAAAAGAAAGTATGTTGGAGCAGATATATGCATCACTATGCCACAATCAACCCAAAAGGTACTCCACGAACATATCCGACAGAACCACGGTTATCATTAACAGATGCTACCTGTGTTGTCGACTTGGTTAACTCATAGCTACTTACTTAGGAACGAACCTCAACCAATATGCCATCTTTGCCAAACAAATAATATTCTAACTATCCAACACATAACAACAGAATGTGAAACAATTAAACAGAAATGCGAGAACTTATACAAAAACAATGTTATATATCCTATCTTCTAAACATATTAAAAATATTTACAACCTATTAAGAATTCTAAAATTGGACAAACTTATATAACCGCTATTTTCCCCATTACAGGGGAGTGCTCGAGGATCTCAGGGAGCGAGTATAAAAGTCTCGCTCTCCTGATACCCTCGGGCACCCCCTACACCTGTACTCCTATATTTTTAAGAAATATATAAATCTAAGTATTTTGTCAATATACGTATTATGTTAACCTCTGTATGCTAGTGCTGTAGTTTTAAGAATAATCTGTTACATTTATGTTCAGTTAATAAATATTAATAATAATAATGATTTATACAGGTTCGTTATTGATAATTTATAATTGGCATTGGATATGCCACTTTAGCGTAATCTCGTATAAATTTCCGGTAGTAGCCGGGGAAGGATTTAATCATCTTTTGGGTTGTAGGAATTTTGATTTGTTTTATGGTTTCTATTTTAAGCGGATTGGATTTTATAAAGTTTTCTGATATGAATTGTCCAAGACATTTCGTCTCGAGTGCAGCAAAATTATATTTTTCGACTAGCAATTTTAAGTTACATTCCCTTAACCTTCTAATAAAATGTTGGAGTGATTATAAATGTTCCGCAAAATTAGCTGAAAACATCAATACATTATCTAGGTAAACGATACAAATTTTATTAATATGTTCACCTAAGATGGTATTCATGAGACGTTGGAACGTCACCGTCGCATTCTTTAGACCGAAGGGCATTCTAATGAACTCGAAGTGACCGCCTAGTGTAGAGTATGCCGTTTTATGTTGATTACGGGTGCCACCTGGATTTGGTGAAACTCTTTAGCCAAATCTATTGCTTAAAAATAATGACATATCCCAAGTTTGTCGAATAATTCTGATATATTCTGCATTGCCAATCGATCGTCGATTGTTTGGTCATTCAATTTTCTATAATCAAGTACGATGTGGGAATTGTTGCAATTTTGACCCATCTGCATTTTTCTTGAGCACAACCCGAATGGGAGCATTATACGGGCTATTACTGATCCTTATTATAGCTTGCTGAAGCATTTCGTTAATTTATTTATCTACTTCGTTGACATGAACTTCAGGGTATCAGTACGATCTGAGATATAACGGGATTTCGTTTTTATTAAGTGTTTATTTCGCGTGTAACGGTCCTCTTGGTCCTCACAATAGAATACTTTTTTTTAAGAATTAAGAAGTGATTTTATCTGATTTACGTCTTTAGGATTAAGATGTGAAGCAAAATTATCTGTTTTATTTTTGAAGTCAGCAAAAAAATTTTAGAGCAACCATCTTCGTAGCAATTTTTAACATACAAGTCTATTTCCTTGCTTAAAAAAAGTTTTATATCTGTTTACTCGGTTTTGAAGACCCCAGTCTTATAATCTATAATGGCGTTAATTCTAATTAAGATGTTATTCCCAATGAGGGCATCGAAATAATTGTGGAAGTTTGGCCTCTAAGAATTCTACATAAAAATTGCCCAATTTAAATGGTTCCGGAATTGGTACCTTCTATTTGACTTGGGTTGTAACGCTTTTTCCCAAGCACTTTAAATTTTGGGAATGAAATGGTACTTTCCATATTGGGTTATAGACTCCCGAGTTGTTTCATTTATTTATTAACTTATTTATTTATTATTATTTGGGGTATGAATCGTAATATAAGGAAGTTGTTTCGTGTATCCTGAAATTTTTTATGTGTCTCGGGGACATTTAAATGTTTGTTTGGAGAGATATCCATGGGTTCTCTACTCTTAGTTTGATTGAAACTATTATATTGTTAGTTTCGGGTAGTTTTTTGGCTCGGTGTGTGATTTTATCGTCTATTTTCTTGACAATTGTTAGAGTTACTTCTGTTATTATGAGATCTCTTTGATTATCGACTTTGGATGCTATAGTCCATAGTTTGAATACCGTTATCATATCTTTGTATTGGTATAGTTAGATTTGTTTGAATATCGTCATTTTCCTGTTTCTGTTGGTCTCTTGGTTGTTGAAACGGAGGTTCGGTTTCCTTATAGTCTCTAACCGGGTGCTGGGATTCGAAGATTCTGTCCATTCGCTCGATGTGGCCGAGCCAATGTAGTCGAAGAGCTTTTCGGACTACATCCACATCTTCGTACAGCTCATAGAGTTCCCCGTTGCATCTTCTCCTCCATTCGCCCTCCTTGCACACAGGACCAAATATCCGTCGAAGGATTTTTCTTTCAAAGGATCCCAGTCCAGCACTCGGGGACGTATAGCAGAACTGGCAAGATAAGGGTTCTGTAGAGCATGCCAAACCGAAGTAGCAGCGGTTTCCTAGGGTAATTCTTCGACGGATCTCCACTAAGATGTCATTTATTGAGTTGATGTTTACCCCGAGGTAGATGAACTCCTTAACTACCTCGAAGTTGCTGCTATCAACAGTGACATTTTGTCCTAGTCGGTGGATAGATGATTGTTTGTTTGTTAATAGCATATATTTAGTCTTGTCCTCATTCACTTCTCTGCTTGCCCTACCACTCTCTCAACATTATGCTCATTAAAAAGCTGCTGTAAATGCTGCTTAAACACATTCACAATTCCCTGCGCTTGGTTAACTAGGTACATTTCGAAGAGCCTGCGTATGCCTTGGATACGGATTACAGCTAGGCGATCGCTTATTGGTCTAAAATAAATAAACTTTGATCGTAGCCGATTTCTTAAGGCAAATCCACATCTTTGTACGTGCAACCTTTTGTGGCAACTGTAATAAATGTCGCCTGTTGTTCTTTTCTGAATTTCTGAGCACTATCTGTTCTAAAAAAAGGTTGAAGAAGTCACATGATAGCGCACCCCCTGCCGGAATCCGGCACATGTTTGGAACAGATTCTAAGTTTGGACAACGCCACGTAGAGCTCCTGACGATGAATGCTATCATATGAGGCTTTGAAGTCGATGAAAAGGTGATGTGTCTCGACTTGAAATTTGTTGGTCTTTTCCAGGATGTTTAAGTGTCAAAATTTGGTCAATTGTCGATTTGCCGGGCTGGAAGCTACACTGATACTTGCCGATTAGTGTGCTGCAAAACGACCTGAGTCATTTACACAGTACGTTGAATGGGATCTTTTATGCCACATTAAGTAGGGATATGCTTCAAAAGTTCTTGCAAGACATAAGATTGCCTTTTCTGTAGATGGGGCATATGGAGCTGATAGTCCAGTCATCGGGCATGGTTTTTTTCCACCCATACTTGGTTGATGATTTGGTGCATGCACCCTACCAAAGCATAACCACCATGTCTGAAAAGTTCCGCTGGAAGGCCATCAGAGCCAGCAGACTTGTTGTTTTTTAAATTTGTAATAGCCATAGAAACTTCTTCTAAGCTGGGAAATGGAATTTATTCTATATGGACTAGACGCGGGTTCTCTGCTAGGCGATCGCTTATTGGTCTAAAATAAATTAACTTTGATCGTAGCCGATTTCTGAAGACAGATTCACATCTTTATACGTGCAACCTTTTGTGGCAACTGTAATAAATGTCGCATGTTTTTCTGTTCTGCATACCAAAACCTATCCAACGTATCTCCTGGACCATGGTCATATCTGCCCTATACAGCTCGAGGACAGATTCTAGTTTTTGAGCAGCACCCGGGGTGTACAACGTACGTACATTCCAGGTGCATACTCTTAAATCATAAGCCCTTTTCGTTGATGGCTTTGGAGGCTGATGGCTTTCTCATAACATGCATTTTTTTACGTGGTAGGGAAGTTACCCCGACGGCACACACCTGGAGGGCCAGATCCAAAAATAAACTTTGAAT
Source organism: Ferdinandea cuprea (assembly GCA_963576555.1). Classification (NCBI taxonomy): domain Eukaryota; kingdom Metazoa; phylum Arthropoda; class Insecta; order Diptera; family Syrphidae; genus Ferdinandea; species Ferdinandea cuprea. The sequence continues at coordinate 19,411,836 of OY754962.1, read as the reverse complement.
GGTTGCCAGTGGAGTACTGGATGATGAATGAATTAAAGAAAGGGAAGGATTTGGATTTTGTTCTCTCTTTCATATTCACTGACTAGGCGCCTAACAATAATAATAATAATATTGTTTTAGTTTATTACAGATACATATAGGAACTTCGAATGCTTAGAACAACTTCAATAGATATCGCCACGTACACTTTATCGATATCGATATAAATTCTTTAAAGTAAACATGCATAAATCACGTGTGCATTACGTGTTTGCAGAGGCACGTTTTGTTGCGCTTATTTTTAACTTTCTCGTATACATTAATATACTAAAGTATACTGCCTCCAGTTGCGCGATTGGCAAGAATTATTCTTCGTTTGCTTTCTGATGAGATGTCGTTTTCAGCTGTGATATCAGAGCCGAGGTAGACAAAGTCCTTTACTACCTCAAAGTTATAGCTGTCGATTGTGACATTCTGGCCGATTCGTCGATGTTGGGCTCCCTTCTTGTTGAAATCATATATAGGGTCCGCCATCTAACGTTTTTTTTTTTTCAACTAGTGCCTATTTCGCAAATGGTAACACTTAGCTCATGTCTGATTTGACAGATAATTAGTTTTATCCTTCCGCTGAACGAATATGGTTGTGTATAAGTTAACACATTGTTACACACCCCTCCGCCGAAGTGCGGAATCGGAATAGACATTTTCAATTTTAAATAATTTTATCAAAGTTTCTCATGTCTCTCATGTTTCTTGAAGGTATTTCTTATTGTCTGCCAGGTATCTGTTGTGCGCTTCCGCTGCACTTCAGCGTCAGCGCCTAGTTAGCATTATTTAATCTTCAGGTATCTTTATGTGCTCGTTGTTTTCTGTACAAAAAAATATTTTGTTGGATAATAAAGTTTTTAGTCTTGTGACGACCGTTGAATCTAATCGTGTTTTATTTGGACATAGTCCAATTTATGAACAATTTAATTGGCGCCCAACGTGGGGCGAATTAAGTGGAAAAATAACAAGCTCTTATAAAGAATAATAGTTTGCGTTACTTACGGACTCACGATATTTCGGCCGGTGCTACATCCAAGTAACCCCATATGAGGTGAAACAAAAGCAAGAGAAATCAAGTGATAATAAACGTAAAAAAAACAAACGAAACATTAAAGGAGCTCAAACCTATTTAAAAGTGAGAACAAGAAAAGACATAAAAGTGAAAACTATCAGTAGAAGGTGTTACCTGATGAACATTTTGTTGGAGGAAAGCAGACAAATAAGGAAATAAAATTCAACAAACAACGGCTGTTTATGAGCAAGATGCTGATTATGATCATATTAGTGTGAGAATTAATTATAAATTAAATAACTATTTAGTCATAACCTACTTGTAGAAACAAAAATTAGTAGATTGGAAAGTGTAGTTGATAGTATGCAATTAAAAGCATAACATTATTTTGAATAAGTGTTTATGAATCAAATTGATCCTGTTTAAAGGCCAAATAATTTTGTTAATTTTTTGCTGTCTACGACAAGCGGGAGTGAACATTACAATACAATATTCATAATTTTCACATTCATTTCTTGGTAATTTTGCTATTTTTTTTTTAAATCATTTTGGTTGTCAAGAAAGGTATTACCTTTTAAATTCTTTAGAAAGATAGAAGACGCTCAGTTAAGGCGCATAATCACAGCTGCGGTTCAAATCGCCACAGATTCCACGAGACAAAGCTTTCAAAATTCGATAGAAGAACTGACGAGAAGGCTTAGCTTTAGAAACACCGACATCGGTAGAGGCTTACGAATCCGCTACTATCGATCCAAATAAACAATGTGACGAGTCCTTAGATCTCGTGAAAAGCTTGCCAGGGTTTAACGGAGATCAGGTGCCCTACGTATCATGGCGTCAAGCGGCCTTTACGGCCTACAAGTTGTTTGAGTCGCATGAAGTTAGTTCAAAACACTACCAGGCTGTTGCCATTTTAAGAAATCAAATAGTTAATACAGCTGATCTGGTTTTGTCCTCCTTTAATTCCCCATTAGATTTCAAGGCTATAATAGCGAGGCTTGATTTTACATACGCCGATAAAAGACCGGTGTATCTAATCGAACAGGAGATGTCTACCCTACGACAGGGTAAGATGTCTATAACCAAATTTTATGATGAGGTGGAAAAGAAACTTACATTATTAATTAACAAAACTATTATGCTACACGAGGGTGATGCTGCCCTAATAAATTCCCTTAGTCTAAAATACCGAGCGGATGCTCTAAGAGTTTTTATTTCTGGCCTACAGAAGCCAATGGGCGACATTTTATTTTCAGCCCGTCCCTCTGATATGCCTAGTGCATTGGCCCTAGCGCAAGAGCTTGAGGCAAACCAAGCACGTTATTCTTTTGCAACCTCTTTTGCGGCACGATATGAAAAACCATTCCCCATCGGACACATTCCTGGAAACAATTATTATAATCCACAGAATTCACCTCATTACCGGCCGATTGACAGGTCAAGATCCAGACCAACCTTGATGGAAGTAGATCCATCATTTAGGTCCAATAGACCAAACGGTAGGCAAGGCAATATTGTTAATCCCCGGGAATCATTTCGAAATATTGCACCCGTCCCTAACAATGTCCATCATAACAATTTTACCAATATCTCTAATCGAACACCACGGCACCTTGCCTATGCAAAATGATAGAGAAAGACCGCCAAAGAGACAGCAGTATGAAAGTGACTGGCAACCATTGGAAAAAATTCAGCGTATAAACCACCCAAATCAACTAACTGGCGCAGAGGTAGGGGAACTATATGATGAGGTGGAAAGTTTTGACACCCAAAATGAACAGCATACTGATTACGAATACAACGAAAACCCGCAAGTCTCAGACGAAATTATTTTTTTAGAGGAACATCTCTCCTCCCATACGTCAGTCGGATGCTAGGAGGTAGAGAAATAAAGCTTCTTATAGATACAGGTGCTTCGAAAAACTATATTAAAAATTTTGAATCCCTCAAAGCAGTTAAAGAAATTGACACACCCTTTTTTATAAAATCTCTTCATGGAACTAATAGAGTCTCACATAAATGCTTAATAAACATTTTCAAAAAGAATACCCCTTTCTACATACTCCCAATGTTACGCACTTTCGATGGAATAATCGGTTCTGATTTCCTGTCTCAGATAGGTGCTAGATTAGATTTAAGAACAGGTACCCTTCATAACAATGGCGGCAAAGAAGTGTTGATGTATTACTTTTGCAAGGCTATAAATAACATTTCACTGGAAAACACTTCAGTGAGCTTCCTTGCCGATGACCAAATTTCTTCCGTTATTAAAAAAACGCAAAGGTTTTTTGCAGACCCGAACGAATCTCTTCCCTACAATACAAATATTATTGCAACGATTAGAACAACCGACAACGAGCCGGTTTACTCAAAAGCATATCCTTATCCGATTGCCGCTGCGGAATTCGTCAATAGCGAGATTTCTGACCTACTACAAAATGGCATTATCAAACCTTCCAGGTCACCTTACAATAACCCTATCTGGGTAGTTGATAAAAAGGGACTTGATGAAGCCGGTAACCAAAGGAAGCGCCTCGTCATAGACTTTCGCAAGTTAAATGAGAAAACTGTTGCGGACAAATATCCTATCCCCGACACGTCCGTAATTTTGGCCAATCTTGGTAAGTCCTCTTTCTTTACTACAATCGATCTCAAGTCAGGCTTTCATCAGATTCAACTGGCTGAGCGTGATAGAGAAAAAACTGCATTTTCTGTCAATAATGGCAAGTTTGAATTCTGCCGACTTCCTTTTGGTCTGAAAAATGCTCCAAGTATTTTTCAGAGAGCAATTGATGACGTACTAAGGGAAGAAATTGGTAAATGTTGTCATGTTTATATTGACGACGTTATTGTGTTTTCAGAAACAAGAGAGCAACATTTAAAAAACATAGATCGAATCCTCACAAAATTATTTAATGCCAATATGAGAGTCTCAGCTGAGAAATCAAAATTTCTCCAAGCCGAAGTTGAGTTCTTAGGGTATGTTGTGTCAAAAAATGGCATCAGGACCTGTCCAAACAAAGTCATGGATATTAGAACAGAACATTACGCGCCCTGCGATCTTTCCTTGGGTTATCTGGGTATTATAGACGATTCATTAGGGACTATGCATTAATTGCAAAGCCTCTTACCCGATATCTTAGAGGTGAGCATGGCAACATAAGTGCTAACCAATCAAAAAAAACGAAATTGGACTTGGACAGTGAGGTATTTAAATGCCTTAGATGAGTGTACAGAGTCATCTTTTGAAACAGCCCACAGCGAAGAATCTCTTACTCATATAATACGTACCGTTCAAAACCCTGTAAATTCATTTCGAAACCAATTAGTTTTAGATGAGGGCACCGAAACTTCTAAAGTAACTAAGATCATTTTTAAAACGCAAATTAGACATCTAATAACATTTAATTCTTCTCAGGATGCTTTGGAAGTACTCAAGCAAACTGTAAATCCAAACGTTGTTAACGGTATCCGTTGCCAACCACATGTCCTGGCTCAGATACAAAATGACCTTATCAAGCTATTTCCTTCTGTTAAATTACTTCATACTGAAAAAATGGTAACCGACATATATAACCAAGACGATCAGTTCGAAATCCTTACAGCCGAACACAATCGTGCCCCCCGTTCAGTTCGTGAAAATATTCAGCAGGTTCTCAAAGATTACTATTTCCATTTTGTATCAGGTATCTTCATGTGCTCGTTGTTTTCTGTAAAAAAAATATTTTGTTGGATAATAAAGTTTTTAGTCTTGTGACGACCGTTGAATCTAATCGTGTTTTATTTGCACATAGTCCAATTTATGAACAATTTAATTTATACGCGTGAACTCGCTTCGCTAAGTGGGCCTGCGATCGACTTAGAGAAGATGCCGATTTTTCCAAAAAAATAATCTTTTCAGATGAAGCTCATTTTGATCTTGGCGGGTATGTAAACAAGCAAAATTGTCGCATTTGGGTTACAGAAAACTCGCGCGCATACATTGAAAAGCCGATATACCCAAAACGAGTCACTGTTTGGTGCGGATTTTGGTCCAGAGGCATAATTGGGCCATTTTTCTTGGAAAATGAGCAAGGAGTGGCTGTTACAGTCAATGGAGATCGTTATCGGGCCATGTTGAACGAATTTTTGTTCATAAAAATTGAAGAGGAGGATATTGGAACCATTTGGTTTCAACAAGACGGAGCTACGTGCCATACAGCCGAAGATACACTCGCTGTGTTGCGCCCTGTTTTTGAAGATCGCATTATCAGCCGCAGAGCTGATGTCGTTTGGCCACAGCGGAGCTGCGATTTGACACCGTTGGACTATTATTTGTGGGGTGCCGTAAAAGATAAGTGTTACGCCGACATGACAATACAGGTGAAATACAGCTGCACACAATCGATAATGTGCTTAAAAATTGGACCGATCGTGAAGGCTACTGAATGGCCAGCCGAGGCCTATTTTCCATTATTAACCGGAACGATTGTACTTTCAAATAAAGAAAGAAATTTGAGAAAATATTCAGTAGGTTTTTTTTATAGCATTTTCAAAAAAAGAAAAAGGTTATTTGGCAGACCCTTTACTTTGTTTTTCCCCAGTTACCACTAAACCAATGTTTGCGGTTTCTGTTCCTATACTCGCAATGCACCAGTGACAGCTCGCTGTGTTCTACCAATGATATCAATATCGTCGGCATATGCAAGTGTTTCAAAAGACTTTTGGAATAAGCCTATTGTGATGGCTTATGAGTTTGCACAATTCCTTCAAATATGATGTTTCAAGACATAACAATGTTTGCATTTTTATATTGAAGACTATGATTATCAATGTGACATTCAATATGGTGACTATGAAAAAAAAATATGTCACATTAACAACCGTGATTGTCAATATAATAACCGCAGTTATGTCAATGTGAACATTTGGAATACCACATTTATTTTGCTATTCATATCGACAGTTGCAATTGATAATCTTACAACTTGATTTCTCATATGAAGTTCAAAAAATTAACAACTGCCTGTTCTTTGCACTGACTATTCGGTTGTTAAATTTCGTTGAGGTTTTCAAAGTATGTTCCTCATATCGACAACTTTGTTCATCAATATGACAATTTTCAGTTAAAAACTGCCGATTGTTAATATGATAATTGGTTTATCGTTTTTAATAACGATATCTGCCATACAATTTTTTTTCCAAAATTTATTTACAAATAATTTTCTCATAAATGTTTTCAAGGATTTAGGTCTTGTACTTTGAATACTTAAATACTTCATTAACTGCAGTGATTGCTCGTATCACATCTTCCTTTACAGACGTCGTTATTTTCTTGCATTTTAACTTTCAAAAGAATAACGAAACAAGTCGCTAAAGTATAAAGAACCCTTGTCAATGGCAATAGATTTGTTCTTCAGTACTATGTAAGTACACATGTACATCATGTACTTTTACTTGTAAAATTTTCTTGGTATGCCACCACTGCCACGCCCACAAGCTAGAAAAAACCGTTTTAAAGCTTAAGTTAAAGGTATAAAGTTGTACAACCTTCACAAGATATGTAGGTATGCCAACCTTTATAAATTTTGTATATAAAGTTTTTTGCCACGCCTACTTTTTGTGGGCATTTTTCACTAAAATGCTGTTTACTTGGAAATTTTCATAGAAATCGAAAAAAAATGTTTAAAAAGATATTTAGCCAATAGTTTTTCCAATATATCGCCCATACAAAGTTTTCGGCACGCCCACTTTTTTGGGGCGTTTTTTTTTTAAAAAATATTTTTTTTTCTATAAATTTCATAGAATGAAATAAAATGCTTCCAAATGTTTTTTTTCATTGGGGCATATAGGGATATGGATGGGGTACCGTACTGTTCGCCCCAAGCGGACTGTAGCCTTTCCTTTTGTTTTTTTAATTTTAAAGGTATTTTTGAGTGTTTAAGAATTTCTATGTAATATCCTTAAAAACAGCAATACTCAGATTAATTCAATATAGTTATACTGCAAATTTTATTATTATATCACAATTAAATTGCTGAAATTAAATCAGCCGAGTAGTTATATATTCCCAAATACCTTAATTAACAACGTCCACTTGAGAAAATTAAGCTACTCAGGTTGACGTCACCATTCAAATGCTGATGCAATTTTTAAAATCGGCCGAGTACTTCCACAGATAGCTCCCAATACCTTCCTTTACCACTGCCCCTGGAGTAAACTATACTTATCAGGCTGACGTCACTATTTGAATGCTAAGACAATTTTAAAATTCGGCCGAGTTAGTTTTAAAAGAGGTGTTCAGAAAGTGATAGTTCTAGTTCATTACAAAGTCAAAGTATTTTAGGGATTCTAAAGACTTAAAAATTTAATCTTTTCATTCAATTGAATGCAGTTCTCAAATAATTGAAAAATTTTATAACTCTGAATGCAACATCACCACTTTAGGTCAAGCAGCTCAATAACCCAATAAACAACTAAACTCAGCGCTTTTGAATGTAGCAAATCAATCCACATGGTCATCAATCAATAAAGCTATAAAACCAATAAATTTCCAATCCAGACCGCCCAGTAATACGTATACGATGAACAGTAATTGCGGCGGCGCTGTGACGACGAATTACTTAGATTTAATTTTGTATGGTTTGTTAATAAAGCGTAAGAGGCCTGTGGCCAATTAACTAAAACAAAATTGTTTTTTTATTGTGGTCGCGCAACAAAGCAAAATTCTAAAAACTGTGTAAGTAAGTAACTTTTATAGTGATATATAAATCCATTGCATTTTCTTCTTAACTAAAGGTTTATTTTTGGTTGACTTAACGATATGTCTGACTTAATCTATATATTCAAAACAAAAGGGGTTTAACTTTTTAAACATAGAATCAAATAAAGTTAGGTTTTTTTTTTATTTTATATGTACACTTGCTCCCGGCATACAACCGCAACGGAAACGTATCGGGATCTTGCTTTTTAAAATCGCGTTTTTTTACAAATCCCGCTAAAACACTTTTAAAACACCGTCTTCTAAATTCCCGGTTTCTTAAAAAAAATGTTTATACATTTATAAATATTTTTGCATATACCCAACCTCGCACTTACTGCAAATCTTACAATGAGACCATGGATTTTAAAAAACGGGATTTTAAAAAGCAGGATATCGTACCCAACCCAATCGCAACTGTGCTCTTTGAGGCATTCTTAACTTATCTCTAGAACAATTTTTTAAAAAATAAAACTAAAACTATAGCTAAGATGGCTTACCCTATCTAGAAAGATATCATATTAAAAGTATGAATAAAACTACATACTACTTAGAGAGCATAAATGATAAAAATTCTTAAAGATAAATATGAATCACATACCATCCAAAGAAAATTTACAATCTTATGCATATTCCACAAAGGTTAATACACTTTTTGCTTGCTTTTTCGTTTCAAATAGAAATCATCCCCGAAAGTTAAGTGAAGATGTTTTTTCCTACTTGCATTAAGTCCTAAGAGAGACATAGAATGTTCATTAAGCTAGTTTAATGGAGATATATAATAACTGTAATTTAATTGCTGGCCATTATTACAATCAATTAAAGATCTAACAAGTGGGCTGATTCTTTCCAGCTTTTATAAGAGCAGATCAATTTGATATATCATTAGAGGCATTAGTTTTTTTGATTCATACATAACTTTGTTAGAAAAACATTTTTTTCCGGATTTGAACTGTGCACAGCGAAATCTCTGCAGTTTTTTTTTAAAAAAACATTTATTTCCTTGGCTACAATTTGAGATATTGTGAAGCGAATAATCAAAATTTTATATATTAAGACACTAATAAAAGTTTACCCCGACAATTGCTAAGAGTTAACTAATGGTTCCAAGGTCATAGATACCATTTTTGCCCCGTTAAGTACTTTTCTCGTATGCTTATAGAAAATAAAACGGTTAACCTAGATACTTAGGCTCACCATGTTATCACGCTACCATTTAGTTCCAACGTAAGAGATTTACTTAATTTAAGTGCTTTATAGTGTTATTTTTCAATGGCTTTTCTGAAACATGTAAAAGCACATTTATCAGTGTTGATATTAAGTCTCCACTTTTTCAAATAATTTTTAACATGTAGAAGTTTTTCCCTAATTTTATTAAGAGCCACTCATGGCCTTATATCACTAGCTAATATAGTGATATCATCAGCGTAGTAAATAGATCCTGGCTCTTCTGAGATTGGGTCAGAAAGAGGGAAGTCCTGAAAGTATGTATATATTAAATAAAGATGGACCAAGGATTGAACCTTGCGGAATACATGAAGGCACAAGGAAATGCTCGGAGTTCTGGGATCCAATAAAAATTTAAGTACTTCGGTGTCTCGAAAAGCTGTATATCATTTTTATAAGCCAATCTGGATACCTTATTTTATTAGCTTGACAATAAGACCATCATTCCATATCGAGTCGAAGCTTTTTCAAAATCAATTTCCAAGCTCACGTTTCTCTAAAATCTGTGAATAAACCGTGACCTTAAAACAAGTTTAACTCTAAGTATCCACAATGCAGCAGTGTTTGCTAACGCTAAGGAATTAATTAGCCAGGCAAAACACGCCGAAAATGTGAGGGTACACATTTAAAAAAGTACTTTTGAACAAAATTAGCCCCATAACTCTGGGAAACATACTCTTCCTGAGCAGAGAAGGGACGAATAACTAGATTGCGTGCATGAAAATCAACTGGAATACAAAATTTGAGTGACTTTGAAGGTGGGGTAGTAAAGTAAAATTTTACCTCTTTAACATTTTTCTTAGTTCACAATTATTAAAATAAACTATTATGTAACCTATTAATTTAAGATTTCTTTCATCACAATTTTGTTTGATTTGTATGTCATGTGCATATTTTACAATAATTATTTCATCGTCAAGTGTTAGGATTTCGGTACTGTTATTTGTTAAAATTTAACATTTTTTTGGTATATACAATGAATACTTAAATCAAATTAGATCATTTAGATGTTTGTATTTATAAATTAGTTGCAGTATTATATTAAAATACAATTTCATTAGGATAATCAATACAATTATTTGTTATCCTTTTCCTATGAACTACATACTTGTATTTCCTGTGTGAATTATTTGTGCTTATGATTTCTTCCTTAATTGGTATATGATGTAGCAGATTTTTTCTAGTGGAGTGTGCTGTTGTCATAGTCATTGTCTATGTTTTCTTCTTTAGTGTTAATGATATTCGCAAGTCTAAATCATTATCGTCCAAATTATTAAGAAAATCGGTTATATTAGTCATTTCTGTAGAATTCTGTCCCCCGTTAGAAATAACGTCATCCTTAGTCTGGATTCTCTAAGAACATCAGCTGCCTAATTCGTTTTGCCTTTTAAATTACATAGTATAAGTATGGCCTGAAATAATTTACTATGTGGTCAGTAAATTGCCAAGAAATCCTTGTCTGTAGCGGAGTAATTTGGATCCTGCTTGTTAAGATTTCTTGGTGCAAAACCAAGACCACCTTGTCGCCCTTGTGAAAACACAATGTTACTTACTAAAATTCTAAGTTTTTTGAATGTAACTGGGATATTTTAAATTCATTATTTTTTGGATTCATTATCTTTTGGATTGATCGATTTCTCTTATGCCTTAGCATTAGTATAAAATCAGTATAATCACAACTCGTTGCAAAGATCAGAAGATCGAAATAAAGAAAGAGTAGGGGATGGACTGTCAATAAAGGGGTCTTATACCTCGTAGGCCGTTGAGGGAATTTGGAACTGAAAAAAAATGGCGGGCTGGCACGATAAGAACTACTTCCTTTAAAAATGCACAGTGAACATATATACATTGGAAAATATTTGAAGTTAATATAAATAAGAAAATAAGTAAAATGATTTTTGAGATTATTTTAAAATTATTATTTTAAACTTAGGTTAAGTTAAATTATTGGAAATATATCAATAGATAAGATATGAAAGCATACATACATAAGTTCTTTAACCCCTCGGGGGGCATGAGGCGTTAACAACGCCTGCAAGTCATCTTGTTCGGAATTCTCCAGCTCATTTCTAAAGAGCTCGATTCTTCTTCGACTGTTCTACGCCACCTATGCCTAGGGCGTCCCGCTGTTCTGCCAGCATGGGTAAGCGGATTCTATTGCATGGCGTACTGCGCAATGGACTTTTCTACGTATGGTAGGGTATGTCTAATCCACTGCCACTTTCTCCTCCGTATAGTAATTCCTCAGTCCTACAGAGCTCGATTCCTCTTCTACTGTTCTGCGCCACATATGCCTAGGGCGTCCCGCTGTTCTGCCGGCATGGGTGAGCTGATTCCACTGCATTGCGTACTGGGCAATGGACTTGTCTACGTACGGTAGGGTATGTCCAATCCACTGCCACTTTCTCCTCCGCATAGTAATTCCTCATTCCTACAGAGCTCGATTTCTCTTTAACTGTTCTGCGCGACGTATGCCTAGGGCGTTCCGCCCTTTTGCCAGCATGGGTGAGCGGATTCCACTGCATGGCGTACTGCGCAATGGATTTTTCTGCCAATCCACTGCCACTTTCTCCTCCGTATAGTTATGATATAGGTTCTTGGCCCCTTCTCTGATAAAGCTGTTCGTTGGAAATATGCTTCGGCCAAAAAATCATCAGGATAATTCTTAAACATTTATTGATGAAGACAGGTTAGTTGTGTCCACTTTCAGATACTGAAATTTCAAATAATTTTTAACATGTAGAAGTTTTTCCCTAGTTTTATTAAGAGCCACTCATGGCCTTATATCACTAGCTAATATAGTGATATCATCAGCGTAGTAAATATTTCTGAGATTGGGTCAGAAAGAGGGAAGTCCTGAAAGTATGTATATATTAAATAAAGATGGACCAAGGATTGAAACTTGCGGAATACATGAAGGCACAAGGAAATGCTCGGAGTTCTGGGATCCAATAAAAATTTAAGTACTTCGGTGTCTCGAAAAGCTGTATATCATTTTTATAAGCCAATCTGGATATCTTAGTTTTATTAGCTTGACAATAAGACCATCATTCCATATCGAGTCGAAGCTTTTTCAAAATCAATTTCCAAGCTCACGTTTCTCTAAAATCTGTGAATAAACCGTGACCTTAAAACAAGTTTAACTCTAAGTATCCACAATGCAGCAGTGTTTGCTAACGCTAAGGAATTAATTAGCCAGGCAAAACACGCCAAAAATGTGAGGGTACAAATTTAAAAAAGTACTTTTGAACAAAATTAGCCCCATAACTCTGGGAAACATACTCTTCCTGAGCAGAGAAGAGACGAATAACTAGATTGCGTGCATGAATTCAGTGCATGAAAATCAACTGGAATACAAAATTTGAGTGACTTTGAAGGTGGAGTAGTAAAGTAAAATATTACCTCTTTAACATTTTTCTTAGTTCACAATTATTAAAATGAACTATTATGTAACCTGTTAATTTAAGATTTCTTTCATCACAATTTTGTTTGATTTGTATGTCATGTGCATTTTTTACAATAATTATTTCATCGTCAAGTCTTAGGATTTCGGTACTGTTATTTGTTAAAATTTAACATTTTTTTGGTATATACAATGAATACTTAAATCAAATTAGATCATTTAGATGTTTGTATTTATAAATTAGTTGCATTATTATATTAAAATACAATTTCATTAAAATAATCAATACAATTATTTGTTATCCTTTTCCTATGAACTACATACTTGTATTTCCTGTGTGAATTATTTGTGCTTATGATTTCTTCCTTAATTGGTATATGATGTAGCAGATTTTTTCTAGCGGAGTGTGCTGTTGTCATAGTCATTGTCTATGTTTTCTTCTTTAGTGTTAATGATATTCGCAAGTCTAAATCATTATCGTCCAAATTATTAAGAAAATCGGTTATATTAGACATTTCTGTAGAATTCTGTCCCCCGTTAGAAATAACGTCATCCTTAGTCTGGATTCTCTAAGAACATCAGCTGCCTAATTCGTTTTGCCTTTTAAATTACATAGTATAAGTATGGCCTGAAATAATTTACTATGTGGTCAGTAAATTGCCAAGAAATCCTTGTCTGTAGCGGAGTAATTTGGATCCTGCTTGTTAAGATTTCTTGGTGCAAAACCAAGACCACCTTGTCGCCCTTGTGAAAACACAATGTTACTTACTAAAATTCTAAGTTTTTTGAATGTAACTGGGATATTTTAAATTCATTATTTTTTATATATACGCGCACTAAAGGGATTTTGGATACCCTTATAATGAAGTAATACAGTGTTGGCATTAGGGAAGTGAAGGGTTATGAAAAATTTCGCGGAATGGACCTGTCAATTGGCCACCAAGATCGTGTTATTTGACACCATTGGATTATTTTCTTTAAGGATGTGTGAAGTTGCTCGCCAACGTCAACAAACCAGAAACGTTAGGGGACTTGGAAGCCAACATTCATTGATAATTGGACCTCAGACTTGTCTTTATTCGAACCAACCGCGGCAGCCACATGTCCGAAATCATATTTAAACATTAAAATAAAATTATCCTTCCAATAAATCCAAATTGATGGACACTAATACGATTTTCTTGTGTTTTATTTTAATTCGAAGTTCTACACCTCTAAAAAAACACCCTTTATTTGTGTTATAAACTCTTAGACTATTACAAATACAGAAATCGCTGCGTGACAATAGGTATCCTGCGCACCTAATTCTTATAAAAAACTAACTCAATTAACAGCATTGCTCTTGCTAATAGAAATTAGAAGAATTGGAAGTTAATGATAGAAACGATGCGTGCGAAAAAGAAATAGAGTTCAGAACTCTGTTTTTAGCGCAACTTGAACATTATTGTCGTCACACATTTATGGCACGTCTCGCATTTTAGTTATTAACTACCATGACAAAATCATAATTAGGTCTAAGCAAAGACAGGAAGATAGGACCATAAATAAAAACAAAAATCCAGTAAATTAAAAGTCCCGAATCACCCGACCTCTTTTGCACGATGATCTTCATTTACCCAAGCTAATTGAGAATCCCTCCACACAAAAAATTGTTTTTTGGTCAAATGCGATATATGAAACGGAACGAATTATTCGGAAAACATATAAACTGCAACTGAATACCTACATACAAATAAGCTCGTGCAAAGTTGGCAGCCGAACGAACAACATCGGCGTTTGTGTCGAGTCGCCTTTTTTCGTACTGTATGGAGTTGTGTGTAAGTATTTAGTATTTGCGAGTTAATGGAGCTAGGCATTCTATATATATGTTATATGTCGCTAGGGGACCAGAAATTCAAGCAGTGCTCACAAACTAAATATTTGTCTTATATACAGACATTATTATGCCTCCACAAATAGGAGAATCATTTGAATCAACGAAATCTAAGAAAACGTTAAATTACTTGTACTAACCCCTTGCTAGCATTTCTGCGTGCCTAGCAAGCCTCCCCTCCTCTTAATTTTAATTTGCCAAATCTCTTAAGTAAGAAAATAGGGCGTTGGCATTTACGGGCCTTTCCCTATTCTCTTTTGGATTGATCGATTTCTCTTATGCCTTAGCATTAGTATAAAATCAGTATAATCACAACTCGTTGCAAAGATCAGAAGATCGAAATAAAGAAAGAGTAGGGGATGGACTGCCAATAAAGGGGTCTTATACCTCGTAGGCCGTTGAGGGAATTTGGAACTGAAAAAAAATGGCGGGCTGGCACGATAAGAACTACTTCCTTTAAAAATGCACAGTGAACATATATACATTGGAAAATATTTGAAGTTAATATAAATAAGAAAATAAGTAAAATGATTTTTGAGATTATTTTAAAATTATTATTTTAAACTTAGGTTAAGTTAAATTATTGGAAAAATATCAATAGATAAGATATGAAAGCATACATACATAAGTTCTTTAACCCCTCGGGGGGCATGAGGCGTTAACAACGCCTGCAAGTCATCTTGTTCGGAATTCTCCAGCTCATTTCTAAAGAGCTCGATTCCTCTTCTACTGTTCTGCGCCACATATGCCTAGGGCGTCCCGCTGTTCTGCCGGCATGGGTGAGCTGATTCCACTGCATTGCGTACTGGGCAATGGACTTGTCTACGTACGGTAGGGTATGTCCAATCCACTGCCACTTTCTCCTCCGCATAGTAATTCCTCATTCCTACAGAGCTCGATTTCTCTTTAACTGTTCTGCGCGACGTATGCCTAGGGCGTTCCGCCCTTTTGCCAGCATGGGTGAGCGGATTCCACTGCATGGCGTACTGCGCAATGGATTTTTCTGCCAATCCACTGCCACTTTCTCCTCCGTATAGTAATGATATAAGTTCTTGGCCCCTTCTCTGATAAAGCTGTTCGTTGGAAATACGCTTCGGCCAAAAAATCATCAGGATTATTCTTAAACATTTATTGATGAAGACAGGTTAGTGGTGTCCACTTTCAGGTACTGCATCCAAATGCTTTATGGACAGATTCTACTTTGGAGTGGAACAGTCGCAGCTTGGTTCTTAAGCTGATAACTTTGCTCCTTCAGATTTTGGGTAGCATTCCGAAGGCAGCTTTAGCCTTTCCGATTGTGCTGCACATATCCAGTTTGCTGCCACCGCGATTAGCCGAGACCACACTTCCTAGATAAAGAACTTTCTTTATTTCCTGTCCGGCAATGTTGAATTACTTAGGGCTTTTGTTTTCGCAGGGAGTACATCGCTGATAACCTCCAAGAGCAATAGTGGTCACAGTATGCACCCCCGATGTACTCCACTCTGGACTTTAAAATCCCCCAAAACCTTACCATTGTGTAAAAAGTGACACCTGGAATGCCTCTCCTGCGCAAAGCCAACCATATAGCATTTCGATTCATGCTGCTTTCTCCAAGTTGATAAACACTAGATGTAACGGAGACCTGTACTCAATACATTACTCTATTATGATCCGTAGGGAGTTTATTTTGCTATGCACCAGCGCGACGTCGAAAGTTAAATTTAGATGTTCTTTGATTCTTTCCGGAATTATTTTAGCTATTATTTTACCCATGGCCAACGGAACGCATATACGTCTTCAGGTTATACAGTCCTTTAAATTTCCCTTTTTCGGAAGCTTAATGATAATTAGTCTTGCGGAAATTGCTCACTATCCCACGCTTTCCATATGAGCTGGTATAGTAAATCAGCCGATGTACTGGCGCCACTCGAAATAGTTCGGCAGGGATGCCATCAATACCCACAAAAAATTTGTTGCTTCGGGACTCATTTGAATTCCAGATCATACCGCCGTCGTCTTGATGATTAAGTACTGTAGAGAAATTTTTTCCATCTAGTGAGCGTGTCCTCAACCGAAATTAGTGCTCAAATGAAATACCCAGTTGCATTCCACGCCTACAGCTGTTCAACCACAATACTCGCCATACTAGAAATGCATATCAGTTCACCCTTAAGGCTATATACTTTTCCAATGTCAGTCTCGGACGTCGAAAAGACCATTTTTTAATGTGACGGCTAATCGCAATGCAATCAAAGAAAGGCCTAAGGAGAAAAACCCCCTGTGCTTGACCTTGGTTCTTATACTAAAGGGAAATTGATTAAAGAGTCGTGAAAGTGGTATAAACACTAAGTCTGATATCACAAGAATGAAGAGACTGGGAGAAAATGATATTACTCCACAGATAAATTGATAGATTTTCGTTTCAGATTTTTTTCATTATGGCGCAAGTTTTAAAATTCAAAAAATTCTCAAGACTGCATTTAAGTAATTGCCGAGAGTGGCTCGATACATGATCGTATCTATGTAGGTTGTATACGAATCTTGCGATTAAGTTGAAGGCAACATTCAACTTTTTTTTAATTTAACCGTATTTGGTACCGTGTCCCGACATACTGACAGACTCTGCAAACCACCATCGATTTTGGATATCAGAGAGTTGATGTGGTCACTCCAAGCGAGATTATTGTAAATAATAATTCTTAGGTTTTTATTCTAAGACACCGTTTCTACTTTAACATCATTTGTGTTTGTAACTTTGGATATATATTGTTCCAGAAGAATTTAAGGTTAATCTGAGGTTCAAACGAGGTCCTCATTCATTCTTTCCACGGCATCGTCCATCAAATCAATAGGAAAATGAGTATAAATGTGAAAACGGCAATTATGTATAACAAGTGGAAGGTACTTAATGAACATGGAGAGGAACAAAGTACTGATTATTTAGCCTTGGGGCACGCCACAATGAACAGGTAAGGCAGACGATAAGAACTGGTTGTGAAAGACAGATAGGATTCTTCGTAAGACAATATTAATTTTACATGCTACTGATCCGCCCACTGAGCACTCCAAGCACGATGGGATTATACTTGCAATGTGCACGTATGCATGTTTTGGCGCCGACGTCACAAGCTGGCATTGCGCTCCGGCAGAGCTAATTTAACTACTACCAAAGGATATAGCACTACCAACACAGATGAGTAATTACACAGTTAGTCGACTATAACCTCATCTCGCTTATTCACGCAAAAAAAAATTATTAATGGCGGCAGAATTCTCTCTTAATTTCATGTATGAGCCACAGAGGGTGCCGTTAACTGCAACATATATGGTGTTTGAACCTGTTGGACATTAATGATACAATAACAATGCAGTTGTGTGCGTGAGCTGGCTCAATTGGCTTCGCATGCAAAAACTTATACCACTACAGAAAATGTAGTAATTTCAAACAAATAAAAAAGTAAAGGCGAGAGAGCCACAATTTCTCTTAGTCGATAAATTGTCACGTTTGCCAGTATGAAGGCTTGGAGGTATATCTATATATGTATATATCTATATATATATATATAACGCATGTGTATAGAACCCCAATTTTCACAATGGCCTCGACGAGACATAGAACGCTTCAGTGAATCAATATAAATCTGCCAAATGCCATGTCGCTCGATAACTCCAAATGCATGGCACCTGTTGAAAAAAAAACGTGCGTTTGTTATACAGAAACGCTCTCGTAGGATAGTGAGAATGGTTGATAGACCTGCGTGAAGCGATATGTGGTGAACATCTTCACAAATCTTCTCTGTAAGCCTCGCTCTGGCTGGCAGAAGAATATGGTGTTTTTTATCCGGGTGCATTGGTGCATTTCTAAGTCGTCCACGGGCTCGGTCCAGAAATGAATGTAACTCGCATAGCTTGCTGTGCCTCCCTAGACTTTTTCGACTTTGGAGTCTAGGAATATTTTCTACGAAGAAAGATCTTTGTGTGTGTCATTTATCCAGAAGGTTAGTGCGTCGTAAAGCTAGGATAATTACTCTCATGCGACAACGAATTTTGTTGGTAAATCTGAAGATAAAAATGGAAACATGCTTAATTTTTGAAATTGAAGAATACTTGTCGATAATATTCCAGACTTGATGCGTTTGAGCAGTGGAAATTAGTGTGATGTCAAGGTTTGATTTTTCGTCAACTATAGTCGTAAAGATTTGTTACGAGGGCCAGGAATATCTAGATCTACTTCAACCAATATTAGGATGTTAAAATGTTACAACGACGGGGTGAAAAGCGAATTGAAAGACGATGCAGCTTAAGTGAACGCAAAAACGGAAATGAGTTTATTCAAAAAGGTTACATAAAATGTGGCATTTGGTTTGGTTAGATATGTGTATAATTTGATACAATTACAAATATGTCCATTGTTATATATATATAAGGAATGTACTAGATTCTCAACACTCCTACGCAATATTAGAATCAGGCTTGACAATTTCGTCAGTTGGCATCTGATCGATTTGTAGATCTTTGACTTCAACGACTTTCTCCTCGATTGCCTGTCCGATAAAATGGTATTATAGTAAATGTGCTTTGTTCTTGAACAGTGCGATTCGCCCTTAGCAAGATGGTCGGCACTCTGGGAATCGCAGAAAATAATAATCGGGTTATTACACAGCGCAGTTCATCAAAACGCTAAAGCTATATATTCGGCTTCCGCACTTGATGTCGCCACAACACGCTGCTTTTTCGACTCCCAACTTACAGCTGCATCTGCAAGAATAAGGCAAAACCCAGTTTGAGACTTTCTGTCATTCAAGTCTTCAGCCCAGCTTGCGTCTACAAAACAATATAACAGTACACCAGTTTTTCTAAATATTAGTTTTGAATTTTTTGTTGTATTAAGGGAACGTAATAAATGACAAGCCACGTTCGAATTTTGCTTACGTGGGTCTTGACAGAACTGAGAGAGCATATCAACACTGCATGAAATATCCGGTGAACTAAACACGGAAAGATGTAATAGAATTCAATTAGCTCTTGGTATTTGGATTTATGAACTTTAAAATTTTCTCCTTGAACACTTGGTTCCCTTGCTAGTTTAATTTTTACTTTTATTGGTATCTTTACACATTTTGAATTCTCCATTCCATATTTAATAAAAGATTTAATTAAAGATTTTTGATATATCCAGGTTGAGATATAGCAATATTTCCACTTTCCTGTTGTATTTTAGGTCCTTTGCATGTTAATGGGATCCCCAAATTTCATAATTTAAATAATTTTCCTTAATTATTGATTAGCGATTCGATGCCTTTCTGATTATTCGACGCAAATTTCTTCCTCAAGGTCACCGTTTAAAAAGCCAGTAGAGATATCGAGCATGTGCGACTTCAAATCACGTTCCACTGAAATTGCATATATTAAGCCCAAGGAACAACGGGTGCGTACGTATCAGTGTAATCAACGCTTAATTTTTGTGCGAAACCTTTAGCAACTAATCGAGCCTTATACTTCGATTTAAACATCCATTTACATCCGATGACTTTGCTTCCAGGTGGTAAGTTGCATAATATCCAAATATTTTATTTGAAAATTATACTCATCTTTCAGAAGCCATTCCCTACGAAATGTGGATTTATTAACTTGGCGCAAATTTTTTGTTGGATCATTTTCACAAACAACCATATTGGTCTTCTACACAACAAAATTCCTACTTTCTGCACGGTTTCTAAGTCTGTTCTTTATAGGTGTTACCTCAGGATCCTTGAACTTTGGGATCAACTCATTTTCATCAACATAAATTGAGTCAGAATTCACTAAGCAACCTTGACTTTGTGCGTCATTATCAGTTTTGATATTTTCGTTACATTTCGTTACTTGTTGTCTTTGATTTAACTCTTTGTTTTTGAAATTAAATGTATAAAATTGATTTTCTTCCTCTGATTGTTCTTTGCACCTGATCTCTTCAAACTTAATTGAACGGTAATTATCTAAATTTCGCGTATCTCCCTTTCCTTTGTGCAAAGGAAGAATATAACTGTCCCTCCACTGGTTAGGCATTGAATCACCTCTCATAAGTTCGGATATAAGAATTATGAGCTATCTGAGCCCGATGTCTCCCATCTTTTTCCAGAACTCACTGGTTATCTCATCCGGCCCATTGGAGTTCTTGGCCGCTTTCCCAACTCCTTCGGCTGTTTTGTCGGTCACTTCTTCATTGTTGGGGGCGACTCCTGGAAAATATAGACTGTTCGTTTAAAAATTGCTCGCAATACTCTTGCCACTTGTGTAAAATGTTTTCATCATCCACAAGTAGTTGGTCCTGAGCATTGTTAATGAACTTCGGCGAACGAATTTCCTGAGCATTTCTTCATCACTGTGCGGCAATCTTGAAAATTGTTGTTCCCTTGTTCGTGTTTTGTCGAAGATTGTGGGTTACCCGGTTCCTATCAGCAGGCGAAGGAGATTCCTCCTCCAACTCCTGATACAGGCTCTCCATACACTTAGCTTGAATTTGGGCACACTTTTTCTTCGCGATACTTTTGCAACGTCTGTATTCAACTTCAAGGCGAGCTTTTTCAACTATATTATTATTAGAGGGGCACTTTGACCTAGCTTTGAAAGCCACTTTCTTTTCGTTTATTGCGTCTTTAGTTTCCTCTGTCCACCAGCAAGTTTCCTTTCCGTGCTGGTAGTGACCCCTAGGTTTGTTAATTTTTGTTCTTCTTCTCCATGAACATTTCTGTCTGGAGGAGATGGTGTTGCCGTGTGATTGTCTCTCCCAAGATCACTTTGCAATCGTTAACTCTAGGCTTCATGAAACTTGCCACCAAATGGTCTCATCTGGGTTTCATTTCCGCCACTGCTATTAGTAACGAAGTGCCGTCTGTGTTTGATGAACATTGTATTTAAAAGAATTAGACCGTATGAGTCTTCATAGTCTTCGTTAGACTTCCCGACATGCCCTATTCAAATTTCCGCCAACAAACAAAAGCTTATCCTTTGGGATATTTTTGATGAGGTTGTGGAAATCCAGCCAGAATGCATCTTTTTCCCTCTGCTCGCACCCGATTTGGGGAGCATATGCACTGACATTATTCCACACCTCGCCTTGAATCACCAGTTTGAAGTAATCAAACGGTCACTGGACTTTGAAATGGTCAATACGTTGCTAAGTAACTCTGCCACAAAGATGATACCGATACCATTCTTATCCTGTTCTTTACCGTAGTTGAACCTTTTGTATGCTTTTGTCTTAACGTCCAAGAAGTGCGCCTGATTTCCGGTGTTTCGCCATTTCGTTTCTTAGACACACAAGATGTCCAATCGCCTTCTTACCATGATCTCTTCCAGCTCGTAGCTGCGACCACTCATACATCCAACGTTCTAACTTTGAATTATTTTGCTATCTCCCGGAAACCGAATAGCTCTGACCCATGCTTTTCTGCTCGTCTCAGGATTATCACCATGCGTAGCATTATAAGTGCCTGGCGGGGTACGTGAATCTCTGAACGTGAATTGCCATAATGTTAGGTTAAGCGAGTTTGTTTGTTCAACTAGTGCATGCTCCTGATATGTTCTTGATTGATCTTACTTTTATGACACCGGTGATCTCCAGTCGTGTCAACTCACGGATTTGCATGCACACTTGTAGGGGCAGTTTAAAGGTGTTTAATATGGGGGCTAGGCTCACCTGGAATCATAGAAATTTAAAAGTCAGTGACAAAATGAAAATTAACTTTTGCTTTTCTTAAACTTTATTGGTCCAAATCCAAAAACTTTCTGATCTAGTGCTTCACTTAGTTTAGCCTGTCAACTTACATCAAGTAAAAAGAACAAAAAAACTATTATATATATCAGAAATTATAACTATAGGAAAAATACCATAACCGGTTCTTATTTATTTGTGCATGGTAACAACTAACAATATGCATCTTTGGCGTCATGTGTACATCGTTGCTGGGAGCATTGTTATATGTATATATGTATATTCTTAGCATACTGTATACATAGCGCAGGTTGTTTGGCGATAACAATGGGATGATTGTACCATTATAGTATACGAGTACAGGTTGTATTGCAAGTTGTTGATATGCTGGTATGTGACTCCTCCCGCCCTTGTATTGACTCAACGTTGTCAGCGAACCGTTTATGTTTACAAAGTTGAAAAAACACATGTTTATGAAAATTCATTGCTTGTGATGTAATTATGCACTCTGGCGTATGTGGGTTATTTCTTCGAAAGCCGGAAAATTACTACGATTATGTTTCCTATGTACAAATATGAATATTTATACATTATATTTTGGTTTTTCTTAAAACTATTATATCTATTATCCCTGAAAAAGGTTTTGCTTTTTCCTTGAACGTCTTTAATTATATATCTTGGTAAATGTTTAATGTTATGGAATCCTACATTTTTAACTAATTCTGGACTTCTGAATTCTTTAAGTTTTTTATTACTTCTACTCATTTGTTTTTTTTTTATTTTCGTGAATCCGTTTTTTGAAATTTTCCCATTCCAGTTAGGATAAAGTCGAGTGTAAAGGGTCATTTGGCTTATACTTCGTTATGGAATGGATGGAGTTATTATATATTTTGACGGCCTTAAAAGCTAGTACCCTGTTTGAGCAATCGCATATGCTCGTTCAAGGTTAAATGAAATCTATTGAAATAATTTTTAATATAGGTTGTATTAAATTCATTATCCGCTACCGGTTTTCTTAAAATTGCAAACCTTTTCTTTAATAGATCAACTATAGTAATTAAATTCCTAGTTGGTATGGGATGGATAGACACAGGCTTGGTAAGCTTATGACAATGCATGTTAAAAATGTTTTTTTTTATTCAAGAACCATATGTCTATATGCACTATTTCGTTTGGCTTATTAGGTGTTTCAGAAGCCATTAACGTAGGCTTGATAGGATTCCTATCATATTTGCACATGTTACATAATATATAATTGTTAATATATTTATGGATTTCTAGTTTTAAATTTGGGAAATATAAAATGCCTTTTAATTCTAGGTATGTTTCGTCTATACCTCTGTGATTTAAATCTAGATGAGTTTTTTTCAATAATTTCTAGCAATGTTTCTGCAATGGTAATATCTTTAAAGAGTTTCATACATCGCAAAATTTTCATATTCGGGGAATTTAAGAAATATTTAACAATTTTCTTTTGGAATTCGTTAAAAATAAGATCATCTGGACAGTAAACTCCTAAAATACCTGTAATAGGCAAAAGGACGTAATCCTCATTATATTCTGGTATCGAAATAATTGATCTTTTTTTTCGCTTATACAAAATTTTACTTGTATTAGTTCTTCCGAATTAGTAATTGATTTTTATATATGTTTAAAGGACTCTCAGCTATGTAAATATAGTCATTTAAGTTCTCAATACCGCTATGTATTGTAGCTACATCAGACCTAGCATAATTTAAGTCTATGCAATTCATTTCTAGACGACTTATAAAATCAGCAGCACAATTTTCTTTTCCTTTGATATATTCTATATCAAAGTCAAACTCGAGTTTAATCTACCAGCGCTGTAACTTGCAATTCGGTTCCTTAAATGAATGTAACCATACCAAAGGCCGGTGGTCTGGTTGAATTTTGAATCTACGCCCATAGAGATATGGTCTAAAATAGTTGGTAGCCCAAACTATTGAGAGGAGCTCTTTTTCTATAACACTATAGTTTTTTCATGGACATTCAAAGTCCTCTAAGCGAAGGCTATATGGTTTTTATTTTCAATAGTACTGTTCCTAATGAAGCATTACTAGCATCAGTTGTTAAGGTATATATTTTTCCAAAATCTGGGTATGCCAAAATGGGGCACGTACATATGAGTTCTTTAAGCGTTTTAAAGGATTCAATGTACTGCCTATCAATTAAATTAATTTAAATTTTTTTTGAGGCATTTAGTCAAAGGTAGGGCTACTTAGAGTAGTCCTTAATGAATTTTCGGTAGAAACCCGTAATGCGCAAAAATGACTTTATCTGCTTTACTGATTGATGTACTTTGATTTGTTTAATAATTTCGATTTTATTTGGATTCGGTTTAATACTTTTATCGGAAATTACGTGTCCTAAATATTCCGTCTCGTTTTTTAAGAAGTGACATTTATCGCCCTGCACTTTTAGATTTTATTAAGATTAGTCGTTCTTATTTATTAAGAGAGTCGATATGCTCTTGGAGTGATGTCGAAAAGATGATATCTTAATATAGGACGCAAATCTTGTTTATATAATCATGTAAAACTTTATTCATCATTTTCTGAAATGATGCGGGGGCATCAAACGGCAAACGCGTAAACTCGTAGTGGCCGTCTGCAGTTGACAAGGCAGTTTTGTGCCTCTCTCTTTCATCAATAGGGTTTTGGTGAAATCCTTTAGCAAAGTTTATTTGTTGAAAAATATAGCGTATTTCCTAATTTGGCGAACATATCCTCCATATTAGGAATTGGAAATTTGGCCTCTGTTATATCGTTTAATTTGCGATAGTCCACAACAATGCGCCACTTTTGCTCACCGGAACTATCAATTTATTTTGGGACAACCCAAATTGGAGCGTTGTACGGGCTGGTGGAATTTACATTTGTTCCAGACTCAAGCATTTCGGAAATTTGCTTATTAACCTCTTCTTTGTGTACTTCAGGATATCTGCATTTAACTCCTGAAGCTCACCGTCAATGTAAAAAACTTTCCTAAATTTACATATAGTTGACATTAGACATTTTATTTCTTCTTCGTTTAGGTTTTCTAACTTTAGGTTATCTGTTATTTTGTTAATATTTGGATTTTAAAATTTTATTTCTATTTTATCGCTACTAAAATTATTGATCTCTTCTTGAGTTAACTGATTTTGTGAATTTGTCAAAACTAATTCAAAATAGCATCATTTGTAATGAGCTGTGAATTTTTTAGATCGATTTTTGCTTACAAAGGCCGCAAAATATTACATCCTATTATTCCATCAAAGTCGCTATTAAAATCGGATTCAAGCATTTCAATATTCAATAAAGGCTTATTAAATTCTTTAAACCAGGGGATTATTATTTTAGTGTCGCAACCAATTATTGAATTAAGTTTCAACGGTCTACCTAGTTTCGTTTTCAAAGATAAATGAAATAAGCCCTTTTGAATTAGTGAAGTGCTTGCACCTGAATCTGTTAATATTTTAATAGGAATTGATTTGGTTCTAATAATTATGGTGTGGCTGTTTGAAAATTTTGTATTTGGGAACCATTTTGGTTTTGTGGCATAGTAGACAAATTATTGCCTTGCTGTATATGATCAACTTCCATAATTTCACTTTGACGATTATTTCTAATTAATTCCGAATTATTTTCCCGAAAATTTCTATTATAGTTAGGTTGTCAAAAGTTTTCAGAGTTATTATTTCTCCTAAAATTTCCAGAATTATTTTGGCGAAAATTTCCAGAATTATTTTGATAAAAAAAATCTAGATTACCCAAATTATTATAGGCTCCAGCACTATTTTGTAAACTATTTCAGATTCAGAGCTCGACTGTCCAACGAGAAGAAGCTGCGAACTACCCAAAAGAAGAAATTCGACGTTGGACGCCTTAGCACACCTGGAGTCGCCAGACCCTACAAAGAGCGCCTGAGTGAGAAACTCTCTACAGTGCATTCACCTACCATAGACGCCAACAACCAGTGGCCTCAGTATCGGGACATCATCAAGGAGGTAACCGAAACCACCCTAGGATGCCAGCCACCCGAGAGAAAAAGTCCGTGGTATGATGGTGTATGCGTATACTGGGAAAAGGTGACAGCAGATGCACACATTAGAACGCTGCAGAGGAAAACAAGGACAGCAAGGGATGAGTACCGAGCCAGGAGAAGGGAGGAGAAGAAGAGTCTGCGTAGGAAGAAAATAGAGCACGAAGTCTCCCAGCTCAAGGAGATCGAAGAGTTCCGCGACCGAAACAACATCCGGAAGTTTTATAAGAAAACCAAGCAACTGGCTGCTATCTTTAATATCGGAACACAGGCTCTTCGTAACAGCGATGGAAACCCAGTCACCGACGCACAGGGAATAGTAGATGTATTTAAGCAGCATTTCCAGTAGCTGCTAAACGGACAAGATGTAGAGAGAGTGATGGGGCAAGAAGAGAACCCACGTCCAGTCAATGCAAAACTGGTCATTACATAAGAGGTTGGTTTAGCTGTAAAAAAAACTAAAAAACAACAAGGCCGCCGGCTCTGAGGGTCTACCTGCAGAGCTTTTCAAATACGGAGGTGATTTTATGGTAGGGCGCATGCAACAAATCATCATCAAACATGTACCGGATTTCGGCAATAAGATGCGCTGTCGTGTGATTTCTTCAATCTTGTCCTTGAGCAGATAGTGCGCAGGGCAGGTGTCAACACGGAAGGCACTATCTTCAACAGATACAATTGCTGGGTTATGCGGACGATATAGACATCATCGGTCGATCCCAGAGTGCCGTGATAGAGGCTTTCACGGCTATTGAAGAACAGACAAAACTAGTTGGCCTTGAAGTTAACGAGGATAAGACTAAATATATGCTATCAACAAACAAACAATCATCTGTCCACCGACTGGGACAAAATGTCACTATTGATAGCAGCAATTATGTAACTACATTTTCAAGATGTTCAAGCGTTGTTAATAGTGATACTCATATCCTGTTTTTAATTTCCTCTACCGTGACGTATTTCGTAAATTTATCAATTATTGTGACCAAATGTCAATGTGTTAAATTTGATTAGGTTTTGTTGGTGTTTTAGTTATTTTTAATGATATGTATTTTGTTACGAGATCTTTCGTATTTCGCCTTGTTGCAGATTTCGCAGTTATTTATATATATTTATAAATTTCTGTATTTATAACTTTCTCGTATATATTAGTATACTAAAGAGAA
Organism: Ferdinandea cuprea; assembly: GCA_963576555.1. NCBI lineage: Eukaryota > Metazoa > Arthropoda > Insecta > Diptera > Syrphidae > Ferdinandea > Ferdinandea cuprea. The sequence continues at coordinate 19,384,667 of OY754962.1, read as the reverse complement.
TGTTATTGAAATCGTGCGGAAATTTCGAACTCAAACTGAGTATGAGGGATGATATTACGACTATAGAGAAGTCCAAAAAAGTGGTCCCGCCAATGCTGTCCGTCGGTCTGTCAGTCTGTCTGTTCGGGCTCCGTATGGCGAAACGGTTCGACGGATTTGCTTTAAAGTTCGTATATAAGGCTTTTGCGGTTACATCTGGGGCCATTTTTTTTTTTTGCTTTATCGTTTGAAATAACGGTAGCTGCCATGAAATATTTTGCTAAAAATCACTTATCAATATTTTTCTAGAAATTCAACGGATTTTGGAATTTTTCTGTACTAAGAATACTTGGGATGGGGCCAAAAATACAGCATACTCAGTTTTTGAGAAAACAATTCGATTAACGGTTATTTATAAAACCGCCAATATATCAAAAACTAACGAAGCGAACTCCAAAAATGTTACTGTGTTTTTTATACTATTAAGTTTTCATGTAACGAATTTCTTAAATTTAAGTTAATTTTTTGAGAAATCTGGATATATAAGAATGGGCGCGGATGTAATAAGTGTTTTTAACGTTTCATAACTTTCAATATAGTGTTTATTGTTTACGTCGATTTTGGCTTGTTCTTTAAAAAAACTTTCCCATTATATTTAATAAATTTTCGATAATATCCTGTTATTCCAACGAATGATCGAATTTGTTTAAAGGATTTGGATATTTTATAATTTTAAATTTCTGTTATTTTATTCGAATTAGGTCACAATCCGTCCCAAAATCTCGGTTTATTTTTGCAGAAACTCACTTTTTTGCAATTGTACTTTAAGGTTAACTTCTTTAAGTTTCTTGAAAATTTTCTTAATTGAAGCTAAATTAGGCTCGTGGAAAATATGACGATGTCGTATAAATAGACAAGACATATTTTAACAATGAATTCTTGGAGAAGTGAATTCATTATCATTCATTATTTCGATCTAGTGTAAACCTTGAGCCATGGATGTATAGAACCAGATAAGAAGGTAGTAGGTGGGTTCTTTAATGTGGGTGGAGTTGTCGGTTGCAAGATTCAAGATGTCGGTTGATGGAGCTGACGATAGGTAGGCTAATGTAGATGGAATCGAAGGAGAACCCTGTTATGGCGTTGGAAGGCATACTGTAGCTGCAGGCTTTGGCGATTCTGTATTTCCGAACACTTTTTGTCAGGGTTTACTACCATTACCAATCAAAACCGTTGCTAAAACGATATTTATGTGTCTCCATTTGTACAATAAATAAAGTGCACGTCTGCGTCATACGAAACTTTCTCGGTACAAGAGATCCGTTTTGAGAGTCGCAAAATGAATTGAAAATTAATGGTGAGAAATTTATTTAAATCACTTTTAGGTTTTAAAACATTTGACTTTCTCAAAAAAAATTCGCACATTGGACACTTTTAACATAATTTTTCAAAATACAAAAAATTATCAATTTAAGAGAGTCGTTATATGAAAAAAAAATTATTTAAAAATCTAAGTATGAAGATTTGTTTAAGTTTAAAGTATAAAAAAACTGTTAATTTTTTTGAAGTTCCCCTTATTAGTCGATTTTTTTTCAAAAACTGAGTATGCAGAGTTTATGACCCCATCCTAACCATCCTTAGGAAAAAAAACACCGGTATCCTTGGAACCAATTTCGAGAAAAATAGTGATAAGTGATTTTCACAAACAAATTTGTATGGCAGGTACCGTTATTTCAAACGATAAAGTACAAAATAAAAGGATGCCCCGAGATGTAACCCCAAGAACCTTATATACGAACTTACGCCATACAGCGCCCGGACAGACAAACAGACCGACGGACGGCATTGGCGGACGCACTTTTTTGGACTTTTTTATAATCCTAATATAATCCCTCATACTCAGTTTGAGTTCAAAATTTCCGTACGATCGGAATAACTTTCCCTTTAGCATACTAATGTATACGAGAATGTTAAAAAATGACTAGTTGGTCAGTAACTTCGTCCCAAAATACAGCAACTGCTTCTAGTTGCCCTTTGGTGTAGTTTTGTGTGATATCCGGTTTCTCCTGCATCAAATTCACCAGAAGTTCATATGGCCTGTTGCTTGTTTTTATACCCTATCCTAAGGGTATATTCATTTCGACACAGAGTTTGTAACACCCCTTAATATTCATCGTAGACCCCTAAAATTATATACATATATTTATTATCAGGACCAAAACCTAATATATAGTTTTTTGCCATGCCTACTTTTTGTAGGCGTTTTTCACTAAAATGACGTTTTCTTTGCAACCGAAAAAAAATTTTAAACAAGATATTTAAAAACTAACAATAGCTGATAGCATCCACACAAGGAGTAACGTCAGGTTTTAAGTTTTTTAAGCATCAGAAATCATGGAAGTTCAAGTGACATTCATGAAAACATCACGTGCACTTAGATGTACGTTGCAACATGATGATATATAAAGCAGAGATTTGTTATGTATGCATATATGTCTGTGTTTCTTTATCCTCATGTTGTTTGTATGTCATAAGCTACCTACCTGAATTTCAGTCTAACATAAACATAACGAAACAGTAAAAGCTGTTTAATTCAAGGCGTGTGTCTCAAATATAAGTTTCTATTATTTGGTATATGATACTTGAATAAATGTGCTAATGCTTTTAAATGAATCCCTTATAGAATAATTGAGTACCTTTGAATGTAAGCCAACTACATTCACCGGCGGCAACCAATTGTTCTGTATAGGATGAAGGTTTATTTTCTTCTAATTGTGCCTTAGTGTTTATTATCAAAGCCAAAAAACGATATGTTTTTCATAATTTTTTTTACGGAAAGTTATCTGCAGGTCAAAATTTGTCATGGTTAAGAAAATTGCAAGTGTCTAGAAAATGTAAAACATATAAGATGCTGACTAAAAACGCAGTTACACGGAGTGTTATTTTATCTAAAAAGAAAGCCATACAGAACGCCTGGTCATTCTGGTCAAATGTTGCCAGTTTAATAAATTTAAAATATTTATTTCGTGCCCATTAATTGGAAATAAATAGTGAATATGAGTGAATTATGGGCCTGCTTGCAATTTTTAAGAATCATCGGTTCGATGCCCTTCATCAAATGTTGGTAGTGTGCCAAAATATATCATCGTCGAGTCATAAGCGTACTAAGCTACTGCTAGTGCAGCATCCACTTTTTAGGTACAGTTCTGTACTTTCTTCATTGCGTCTGCAATAACCAAACAATCATTAACAGCTACTAGTGCAAGTTTAAGTGACCGCTAACCATACACACATCGGCTGCGTTATCTTAGCTGTCTTCGTCATTTTGTCTTCTAATTTTGATAGTTTTCTTGGTGCTGTTGATAAATAAAATTAAAAATATTTGCTCTTGTTAGCAGATTTTTCAATAACTGCTCTACATATCAAATGAGTAAATGGTGAATTTGAATGCACGAGAACAAAACCATTAAAAATTTAAATAAAATAATAGGTACTAATTTTCCACGCATCCTGAATTCTTATAAAAACTCACTTCACAATGCATTGCATGGGCCAATAGAAAGTAAATCTACTTCAAAATATTGCACAATATATAAATATTTATGTTCTTACAAGTTTTCTACCACAAGGGAAACTCCTCTGCCTTAACATTGGATCCACCCATAAATAACGGAGCCAACCGAGAAGGGACAACCATCTCAAGACCGTGTAATGCTTTGCGAAGACAGTTTTTTTTAGAATCATTTACCTATGCGGGATACCTACTGTCTCACAGCAATTTCTGGACGCCTTTTTGAATTTTGATTCTAAATGGCGGCGTAAATAACCGAGCGAGTAAATCTTTCTCCTTCTTTCCAACTTTGTGCAGATGTTGTGTCAGTTATTGTTATTTTCTATTGGCCCGTGCAAGTCTAATAAAATGGTTTTCAACTTTGTTAATTTTGATTGGCCTATGCGATAAGAGTTACTTTTTATGCGACTCATGTATAGGTATGAGATACGTATTGTCTGGCAGCGGTTTCTGAGCGCCTGGTAAGGTGCGACTAAGACGGCAACAACACAAATAATTATCATTGAGTTTATTACACATATAGGAACTACGAAGGCCTAGAACAACCTTAATAGATGTCGCCACGTATACTAAATCGAGATCGCAAATTTGCGATTTTGCCGCTTAATCTAGCGGAAATTTGTCACAAGAAACGAAGTTTATTTTCCTGTTTCTAAATTTATTTTCATGTTTTATTACTTTTCATTTTCAATATATATTTATTGGCGACTGTGGAACGTGTAAGGTTCTTTAAAGAAAACATGCATAAATCTTATGAACCCTTATGCTTATTTTTTTATGATCTATTTTACCTTCCTATATTCTTATGTACCTAGTTCTACTACAGGGTGATACCGATTTAATGTCAAATATTTTGGGATATAATTTGTGGACCGATTATAGGCAGAATATCGTTCAAGAGTTAAGATATATCTCGATTTTTTGCACGAGGATTTAGGGATAGGCCTACTTTGGTGAAAGCCTGACCCTTATTAATGCAAGGAGGTAACTCGTTAAGAACTGGTTAATTGTCTTTACTAGCTTGTAGGTATCCCTCCTTTAACTTTGACCTTGAAATTTCCCATTTTTGGGGTTTCCTGAGTACGACAACCTATCTGCATGGAGAAAGTGCGGTAAATATGGCCCAACATTCTTATTTTTGTTTTAAATAAGATTATGAATGTTTACTTTAGTCCAATTCATTTAATTTTATTTTTTAAGGTCTTACAATTCATGGAAGAAAATTACATTTTTGTATATGAGATCAAAGAGAAACAATTTTTTTTTTATTTAGAACCAAATTATATATATAGCTACTTCAAAAAATAATAAAAATTTTCATGTACTTAGAAATAGTATGCCCTAAAAAATCAAATCTAATATCTAACTGTTACATTTTCGCCTTTTCTCTCTCACACTTCCACTCTATACCCAAACACTGAGTTTTCCGTTACTAGAAAAGCCAGGTCAAGGTTAAGTGTTCCAACATTTTCCGACCTGGAACAAACCTTTAGCTTAGGTATTGATTCTTATGAACGATCATATGGTTTTGTTTTGATGGTTGCGAAAGCGAATAATATCAAAACGTCAACAAGTCTTTACCATGATTATTACAATTGCGCTGGATAATTGTTTATAATAGATAAAAGAAACCTTTAATTGGTGTCGAATAATTTATCTCCTCTTGGAGATCTAAAACCAATTCAAAATGGTAAACATATAAAATAATCCAATTCTAATTCCCCCTTTGATCGGGTCAGTAAAGAACTCAAATACAGGTGGGCAGGAGGGAACAAATAACCCATTCACCGATTGGAATCATCCTGGACTTACTAGAGTCCCCCGGAACAAAAAAAAAAATTAATCAAAGTTTTGTGTCAGTGGTATCAAAATTACCGACATTTAAACTGTCTGGTGGGATTCCATTCAGATTTTGGGGTGAGGGATTTTGCCGATAGCAGGTCATTCCTCACAATATAATTTCCTTTCTTTTCCAACTGTTGCAGCCGTCTTTTCCAGGGTGTTTTCCTGTTGGTGTTGTGTTCTGGTGTTTTGCTGTCTTGTCTCGCTTTCCGCACTGGCGTTCTTTTGACCTTTATAGCTTTTTGTTTTGTGTTTTTATGTTCATGTTGTTTTTGTTGTTGGTGATGCGCGTTTTCAATTTGACGGGCGTTTCACGAGGCGTGCGCCCAAGACCCTCTGTTGCTCCTCCGGTGCTCCCCCGACGGAGTAGCGAAAAAGATCGTCACCTTCTCCCCCATCGAACATTGCTACCTACCTGGACTGTGGTAGTTCTTTCGCAATTGTTGCTTTTAAGCTTTTGATTTTGGGCCGTCCACACTAGCTCCTCAATTGTTGGACATCTACCCTGGCGCAAATTTTTCGCGAGCGGTGTGAGGCTCCGTACTGGGGAGCGGCTTTACCGCCGTCCTCACCGCTTAATAGTTTGAGCGGTACCCTCTTCCGGGTGGCTTTCGATGAAATTTTAGTTCGTAAATATTGCTAGAGCGGAACCTTAATACGGGTGGCTCTCGATGAACTTTTCATTCGCAAATATTGCTGGAGCGGAACACTCCTCCGGGTGGTTCTCGACAGATTTTCCCCCTTAACCGTCCGTTAGTATCGAGTGGGGGCCTCTTCCTGGTGGCTATCAATTGGGGTAGGTAATCCGAGTTTCAGGTTGCGGGTGATGAGTACCTGTGTGGGGGTGGTATCCTCAGGGTTCGTGGGAAGTGGCCCTAAGGCTGATGGGACCCTGGTTTCCCTCCACTTTCCTATGACCTTGGAGGTCCACCCAAGAAAAGAAAAGGTTGGGTAGAAAATGAGGGATAGAAGGTGTCCTTTGTTGCGCTAGAATATTCAGAAATACATTAAAAATTTAAACAAAATAATAGGTATATAATAGCCCAGAAATCGCCTGAGATAATAGGTATCTCGCATACTGAATTCATATAAAAAATCACTTTACAATCACTTTACAAAGCACGGGCCAATAGAAAGTAAATCTACTTCAAAATATTGCACAATATATAAATATTTATTTTCTTACAAGTTTTCTACCACAAGAGAAGCTCCTCTGCCTTAACATTGGATCCACCCATAAATAACGGAGCCAACCGAGAAGGGACAACCATCTCAAGACCGTGTAATGCTTTGCGAAGACAGTTTTTTTTAGAATCATTTACCTATGCGGGATACCTACTGTCTCACAGCAATTTCTGGACGCCTTTTTGAATTTTGATTCTAAATGGCGGCGTAAATAACCGAGCGAGTAAATCTTTCTCCTTCTTTCCAACTTTGTGCAGATGTTGTGTCAGTTATTGTTATTTTCTATTGGCCCGTGCAAGTCTAATAAAATGGTTTTCAACTTTGTTAATTTTGATTGGCCTATGCGATAAGAGTTACTTTTTATGCGACTCATGTATAGGTATGAGATACGTATTGTCTGGCAGCGGTTTCTGAGCGCCTGGTAAGGTGCGACTAAGACGGCAACAACACAAATAATTATCATTGAGTTTATTACACATATAGGAACTACGAAGGCCTAGAACAACCTTAATAGATGTCGCCACGTATACTAAATCGAGATCGCAAATTTGCGATTTTGCCGCTTAATCTAGCGAAAATGTGTCACAAGAAACGAAGTTTATTTTCCTGTTTCTAAATTTATTTTCATGTTTTATTACTTTTCATTTTCAATATATATTTATTGGCGACTTTGGAACGTGCATTTACCTTCCTATATTCTTATAGTAGAAGTAGGCTACTACAGGGTGTTACCGATTTAATGTCAAATATTTTGGGATATAATTTGTGGACCGATTATAGGCAGAATATCGTTCAAGAGTTAGGATATACCTCGTATCTTTGTCCGAGGATTTAAGGATAGGATAACTTGTTAATTGTTTTTATTAGCTTGTATGTGACTTTGACCTAGAAATTTCTGATTTGGAGTTTCGTGAGTACGAAAGTATATCTCTGTATTTAGAAAGTTCGGCAAATATGTCCCACCATTTTTAACTTTCTCGTATACATTAGTATACTAAAGAGAATGTTATTGCGATCGCTCGGAAGTTTTGAACTCAAACTGAGTACGAGGGATATTCTTACGACTATAGAGAAGTCCGAAAAAGTGGGTCCGCCAAAGCCGTCCGTTGGTCTGTCTATCTGTTTGTCGGTTTGTCTGTCTGTCTCTTAGAGCGCCGTATGGCGAAACGATTCGATGGATTTGCTTCAAAGTTCGTATATAAGGTTTTTGGGGTTAGATCTCGGGGCATGTTTTTATTTTTTGCGTTATCGTCTGATATAACGGTACCTGCCATTAATTTTTTTTTTTGAGAAAATCACTTATCACTATTTTTCTAGAAAATGATTCCAAGGATTTTGGTCTTTTTTTGTACTAGGGATAATTGGGATGAAGACAAATATTCTGCTTACTCAGTTTTTGAAAAAAATCGATTAACGGTTATTTATAATACCGGCATTATCTCGAAAACTAATAAAGGGAACTCCAGAAAATTTGACTGATTTCGTTATACTATTAAGCCGAACAAAGTTGCATACTTCGATAAATTTTTTTTTAAATTTTTTTCATACAACTATTTTCTTAAATTTAAATTAAATTCCTTTTCTTAAAAATGGCTTTAATGATTTTCTTAATTTTTTGCTCTTTAAACAATCATGTTACAAATGTCAAATGTGCGAAATTACATCGAAATCGTATGTGCCGTTTTTGAGAAAATTTAATTTTTCAAAACCTTAAAAGGGATTTAAATAAATTTGTCACCATTCATTTTCGATTAATTTTGCGATTCATAAACGCATCTCATGTACCGAGAAAGTTTCGTATTACGCAGACCGATTTTCTTAAATTTAAATAGAATTCATTTTCTCAGTAACGGCTCTAACTATTTTGATCAATTTATTGACAAAAAATTTTGAGTACACTAATTATCGTGGAATTTTTGGTTTTCTTTCATAACCGTTAACTCATTTATAGTTTTGAAAATAACAATAAATAAAATCAGATAAGAGTTATCGATATTTGTAACGACGTTTGAGTTGTGTTTTGCAGTATTTGGTTTGTCTTATATAATTTCTTAATATATTTTGTTCCTGCTGATAATTGAGGTTTCTAGCTTCAGTTTATTGATTCGCCTTTGCTTTTCATTGGAAAACGTTTGGTCTAAATTGTATATGTCTGTTCTGTCAAGGTTTTTATTAATGAAATCTATTGGTCTCATCTTTGTCGTCGAATGGATAGTGTTGTTGTAAAAGTTTATAATTTCGAAAAGTTTCTTGACAAGAGTATCCGTCATCATTTTCGACTGCAATAAATTATGGACTATATATTTTTCACCATTTGAGATAAGTGTATTCATTTGTCCTAAGTTTATGATTCTCTCTTTTATAGCTTTCAGTACAGAGATCCATGTCCTATCATTTATCCCATGGATAGTTGCATATTTAGAGAATAATGTATAACCGCTTGTTGATTTTTTATCTTTGAAGTTTACTAATTGGTTCAGTAATATTGTTTAGTCAGCAACTCATTTTCTATTGTGCTGAAATGTTATTAATGGTCATAAAGAATTGTACTACCGTAGCATACGCTACCGGATGACCACTTTGGGATAGCACCGCCTCGACTGCGAAATTAGACGCATATGTAGTGAGCGTAAATGTGTCGCTGAAGTCAGGATTGATTAATACACAGCCACCGACTATACTCCGAGCCGTCAACATCATTTTCGAAAGTGTTTCTCTGCTCTCCCCTCAGTTGTTTACTTCCTTCCCGTGCTCTCATTTTCCTACTCCTCTCCTCATTTCAGTTTTCATTTTCCCAAACCAAGTGCTTGAAAAAATCCCAACCAGTGAAAAATAAACAACTGAAATACGGCCTCTGGGCCAAAAGTGCTTGCAAGCAATCGTTTTGCTGTGTTATACCAGCACTCCGATCCGCTTACGAATAAATTGAAAACAAAAGTATGTATTCCACTATTCCTCAAGCCACTCAAGACATCCTCTCCCGCTCTAACTCTAAAAATCACAAATATATTGTCTTTCCCCTACCGATCCTAAAATCAACCTCTACCACAATAAGTTTATTTCTATTAAAAATGCTATTGATGCGATTAGAATGTCGTACGGGTATATAACCCTACTTCGTAATGGAAACTTGTTCATACTTGCCAAATCCCAACAAATCACCAAATCCGTTTCCAACCTATGTCCAATCTCAGTCTCTCTACATAACTAACTTAATGCCTCAAAAGGCACAGCATATGCCACTGCCTAATTAATGTTCCCGAAAAAGAAATTGTCGAGGAAATGAAAGACCAAGGTGTTACCGAGGTATTTAAATTTAAGAAATCCGATAATGGTGAGCAACGAGTTACAGGCTTAATACGTGGGATCGTACAACCTCGAGGTAAAGGAATATTTTCCCTACCCCATACGATGCAAAAAATTGCCAACGACTCAGTCACACTGCTAAAAGATGCACTGGCGCTTGATCTTGCGAAACATTTAATTTTTCCTTACCACATACTCCCGAAATCTGTACTCGTACGAACTGTGCTAAGTACGCAGAAAACCACCCGGCATCATCTAAGCTATGCAAGCGTTTTTTGGAAGCAAAAGAGATCCTTAAAATAAAAATAATACAAAAATGCAGCATGGCAGAAGCCAAACAAATCTACAACGAACAAAATCCACGCGGCATATCTTTCTCTTCTTTCTCATCCGTCGTTGGAAACGGAACTGAACCCGTTTCTAGCAACACGCAAGCCCCATCCCTCACCTCCACCACCTCCGTTTCACCCAAAGAAAATATTCTCCCGCCTTACACACCACAAATCAGCATCATTCGAAAAAAACACACAACGTCACACAAACAGAAAAACAAACAAGCGACTCCTCTTTTCTTTCAAAAAATCAAAGTAATTTTAACACATCAGCTAACCCTACCAACTCACCCCCATCCAACAAAACACCAGCAACATAAAACTCTCTGAAAAACAACCATACTCTCCCAACAAACTCACCAAATTCTCCAATAAATAATCAATATCAATTGCTAAAACCTTTTTTTAACACTGACATGTCTCTTAACTCAACCCACACATACAACTCGTTAAATACATACTCTAGAATTAGCTTAACACATACAACCATTTAATCGGTACTCAGAATTCCGACTCTGTCGTCCAAAGGTTGAACCATTCAAACTCTTTCGGGAGTTTCAATGGTTCATCCTCTGGTCGATAGAGTCAATCCAATTACCAAACAAACTTACACCCTAGAAAACTTTCTCAGTATAGCGCTTCTTATATTGCTCAAAAGTCTTTAAGGCCAGCTTAAGTAATCCTTAAGATTCTGCAGTGGAATCTTAACAAGTATCATGAACACGTGCTGTTAATAAAAGAAAACAAACCACATATGGGAGATTATATCCAGGAAACCCATATTACCGATAATTTACAAGTTAAAGTTCCCAAACAATATTAAGCATATTTTCACAATCAAAGCTCCATCACAACTTCTCAGGCGATTTTAATGCTTGGAACCCACTCCAACACCAAATTCAAGAGGAAAAATAGTTGAAATTTTTTTAATTAATTCCAACCTTTCTCTTACCAACGACGGAAGTCCTACACACTTCTCTACCCATAATACCTTAACACACATAGACCTAACGCTTGTATCTCCTCAAATTCTGCCCTACTCCTCATGGAACAGATTATGTTTTCTGCAAGGCAGCGATCACTTCCCCATTACAGCCAACATTAACCACAAACCAACAGCACCTACACCAAATATATTTGGAACATTTTCCAATCGAAAACATCTGAATATTTTACAAAAAAAAAACCCTATTTCACAAACGTGAATAAAGAGGCAGCAACTTTATGTAAAGGTCTTCGTTTTGCAGCCAATTTGGCATTATCTTAGTCAAAAAGTAAACCAATTAAAAATATAGTCCCATGGTGGAACTCCGAAATCGCTATCCTACATGAAAAGAAACAACTTTTATGGAAGATATTTCGAAAGTATCCTATCGAAACAAACCTCATAAATTATAAAACATCAAATGTACTATTTCGTAGGAAAGCTAAATCCTCCAAAATTTAAAGTTTTCACAAGTTCACCTCAAATCTAAATCCTAATACTACTAGTTAAAAGATCTGGGCTGTTATAAGAACTCTAACGGGTAACTTTATTCCTCACTCCATCAAAATTATTCACACTGACTCTGAACCTCTTACGGACTCAATTTCGATTCCCGAGCATTTTTCGAAGTACTGGTCCGCTTACTGTAGCGACTTTACTTTACTCGCCAATTCCAAGAAGCAAAGCTTGCAGCATTAAACCTTAGCCCAGTCCCTTACAACTTATCTATATATGTCGGCTAGCCAATTGAAATTACCTTCCAATCTGGTTGTATTTAAAAGCTGCCTAAGCTAGGCCAAAGGACAAACACCCGGCTATATATATAGATGAATTTATATCTACTGCTTTCTCAAGTAAGAATCATGTCTCAGTCGTCTCAATCGACTTTGAGAAAGCCTTCGAACGTATAGGAACACACATAATCATAAATAAATTGTTAAAATGGAACATTGGTCCTAAAATGTTCTATTTCATAAAACACAGATCCTTTAGATCGAAAGTCAATTACTATTCTCAGAAGTACATAATATTGAAAATGGAATACCACAAGGATCTTCACTTTCGACATTAGCGGTATAATTACCAAATTTTAAAACATTGATCATATGCTTTACGCTGACGACCTATACCTAATGTCTAAATGTAATGATATGATACGTACAATTAACTTATTCAATGCAGTAATCAACGAAATTTGTAATTGGTGCATCCAGTCTGGAGCAATAATATCTTTAAATAAAATCAAACACCTGCATATTTGCAGAAAAATAAGTTGTCAAAGTTTGGATATCGCAATGAGTAATACCGGGTGATTTTTTAAGAGGTTTAGAACTTTTTTTAAAAAAAAAACACAAAAAATTCGAAAAAATGAATGAAATATTTATTTGAATCGATAGTTTGAACCTTGCAATTTAATGTTTAAAGATAATTTCATGCAAATGTTGACCGCGGCTGCGTCTCAGGTAGCCCATCCGCTGAGTCCAATTTTGGCATACTCTTTCACACATATCGGCCGGTATCTCACGAATGAATGCATGGATGTTGGCTTCCAGTGCGTCAATCGAAGCGGGCTTGTCCCTCTACACATTAGCCTTGGCATACCCCCACAAAAAATAATCTAATGGTGTCAAATCGCACGATCTAGGCGGCCAATTGACCGGCCCGAAACGTGAAATTAACTGTTCACCAAACTCGCCTCGCAATTGCGCCATTGTTTCGCGTGCTGTGTGGCATGTGGCACCGTCTTGTTGAAACCACATATCATGCAAGTCAAGAACTTCCATTTCGGGCAAAAAAAAGTTTGTTATCATCGCTCGGTAGCGTTCACCATTGACAGTAACGCTGCGATTCGCATCATCTTTGAAGAAATATGGCCCAATAATGCCGCCGGCCCATAAACCGCACCAAACAAGTGGCTTTTTCGGAATGCATTGGTAGCTGTTGCAATGCTTCTGGCTGATCTTCACTCCAAATGCGGCAATTTTGCTTATTTACGTACCCATTCAACCAAAAATGAGCCTCATCGCTGAACACAATTTTTCGATAAAAAAGCGGATCCTCGGCCAGCTTTCCAAGAGCCGATTCACCAAAAATTTGGCGTTGTGGTAGGTCGGCTGGCTTTAGTTCTTGCACCAGCTGTATCTTAAAAGGCTTTACGCCCAAATCCTTCCGCAAAATTTTCCACGTAGTGCTGTAACAAAGGCCTAACTGCTGGGAACGGCGCCGAATCGACATTTCGCGGTCTTCTGTCACACTAGCTGATACGGCCGCAATATTTTCTTCAATACGCACAGTACGTAAACGTGTTGGTGGTTTAATGTCCAACAAAGTAAATTTGGTGCGAAATTTGGTCACAATCTTCCGAATAGACTGCTCAAAAGGTCAAGAATGCCGATCATAAAATGGAAGCAGCGCGCGATGAACATTTCGAACCGAGCACGAATTTTGATAGTAAAATTCAATAATTTGCAAGCGTTGTTCATTTGTAAGACGATCCATGGTTAAATTGCAAACCAAACTGAAGCTGTTTGACAGTGACACAAGGTACTAAACACACGTCAGCTGTCAAAACCAGTGTTGCCAAAACCAAACCAGCTAAAAAATCACCCTTTATATACATCCAAATTGTGAGATGCTTAAGTATCCTTGGAATATTTTGATAAAAAATTTAATTTTAAAACCCATTGTACTGATTTAAAACAAAATTAGCGCATCGACTGAATATCTTAAGATATCTATCATCACGTATTAGTTATGTTCATACTAACACTCTTATCAAGACAACAAAAACTATTTTCGTATCCAAAATCAATACGGGCAATATATGGCAAGTGCGCCATATTTACCAACTTCTACTTTCACAGATAGCCTCTCCACTCTTCAAGCTATAAGAAATATAAAACGATGAACACCTTTACTAAATATCATCTGGGACAACATTATATCAAAGAGTAACAAGTTAATATCCCAGGTCATACTAATATTCAAGGCAATGAATCAGCAGATAAAGTAGCGAAGGACATCTCCATATGTCCCAACACAAACGTAACCCATTACCACCCCACAAAAAAGAACTTGGAGAAATTAATTAATGCAAATTGGCTTCTCAAAAAGAAAGTATGTTGGAGCAGATATATGCATCACTATGCCACAATCAACCCAAAAGGTACTCCACGAACATATCCGACAGAACCACGGTCATCATTAAAAGATGCTACCTGTGTTGTCGACTTGGACACACTTGGTTAACTCATAGCTACTTACTTAGGAACGAACCTCAACCAATATGCCATCTTTGCCAAACAAATAATGTTCTAACTATCCAACACATAACAACAGAATGTGAAACAATTAAACAGAAATGCGAGAACTTATATAAAAACAATGTTATATATCCCATCTTCTAAACATATTAAAAATATTTACAACCTATTAAGAATTCTAAAATTGGACAAACTTATATAACCGCTATTTTCCCCATTACAGGGGAGTGCTCGAGGATCTCAGGGAGCGAGTATAAAAGTCTCGCTCTCCTGATACCCTCGGGCACCCCCTACACCCGTAATCCTATATTTTTAAGAAATATATAAATCTAAGTATTTTGTCAATATACGTATTATGTTAACCTCTGTATGCTAGTGCTGTAGTTTTAAGAATAATCTGTTACATTTATGTTCAGTTAATAAATATTAATAATAATAATGATTTATACAGGTTCGTTAGTGATAATTTATAATTGGCATTGGATATGCCACTTTAGCGTAATCCCGTATAAATTTCCGGTAGTAGCCGGGGAAGGATTTAATCATCTTTTGGATTGGAACGTCATCGTCGCATTCTTTAGACCGAAGGGCATTCTAATGAACTCGAAGTGACCGCCTAGTGTAGAGTATGCCGTTTTATGTTGATTACGGGTGCCACCTGGATTTGGTGAAACTCTCTATCCAAATCTATTGCTTAAAAATAATGACATATCCCAAGTTTGTCGAATAATTCTGATATATTCTGCATTGCCAATCGATCTTCGATGGTTTGGTATTCAATTTTCTATAATCAAGTACGATGTGGGAATTGTTGCAATTTTGACCCATCTGCATTTTTCTTGAGCACAACCCGAATGGGAGCATTATACGGGCTATTACTGAGCCTTATTATAGCTTGCTGAAGCATTTCGTTAATTTATTTATCTACTTCGTTGATATGAACTTCAGGGTATCAGTACGATCTGAGATATAACGGGATTTCGTTTTTATTAAGTGTTTAATTCGCGTGTAACGGTCCTCTTGGCCCTCACAATAGAATACATTTTTTTAAGAATTAAGAAATGATTTTATCTGATTTACGTCTTTAGGATTAAGATGTGAAGCAAAATTATCTGTTTTATTTTTGAAGTCAGAAAAAAAATGTAAGAGCAACCATCTTCGTAGCAATTTTTAACATACACGTCTATTTCTTTGCTTAAGAAAAGTTATATTCTGTTTACTCGGTTTTGAGGACCCCAGTCTTATAATCTATAATGGCGTTAATTCTAATTAAGATGTTATTCCCAATGAGGGCATCGAAATAATTGTGGAAGTTTGGCCTCTAAGAATTCTACATAAAAATTGTCCAATTTAAATGGTTCCGGAATTGGTACCTTCTATTTGACTTGGGTTGTAACGCTTTTTCCCAAGCACTTTAAATTTTGGGAATGAAATGGTACTTTCCATATTGGGTTATAGACTCCCGAGTTGTTTCATATATTTATTAACTTATTTATTTATTATTATTTGGGGTATGAATCGTAATATAAGGAAGTTGTTTTGTGTATCCTGAAAATTTGTATCTGTCTCGGGGACATTTAAATGTTTGTTTGGAGAGATATCCATGGGTTCTCTAATCTTAGTTTGACTGAAACTATTGTATTGTTAGTTTCGGGTAGTTTCTTGGCTCGGTGTGTGATTTTATCGTCTATTTTCTTGACAATTGTTAGAGTTACTTCTGTTATTATGAGATCTCTTTGATTATCGACTTTGGATGCTATAATCCATAGTTTGAATACCGTTATCATATCTTTGTATTGTATATCTTTGTATCTACCCCGAGGTAGATGAACTCCTTAACTACCTCGAAGTTGCTGCTATCAACAGTAACATTTTGTCCTAGTCGGTGGATAGTTGATTGTTTGTTTGTTGATAGCATATTGCCCTACCACTCTGTCAACATTATGCTCATTAAAAAGCTGCTGTAAATGCTGCTTAAACACATCCACAATTCCCTGCGCTTCGTTAACTATTTACATTTCGAAGAGCCTGCGTATGCCTTGGATACGGATTACAGCTAGGCGATCGCTTATTGGACTAAAATAAATAAACTTTGATCGTAGCCGATTTCTTAAGGCAAATCCACATCTTTGTACGTGCAACCTTTTGTGGCAACTGTAATAAATGTCGCCTGTTGTTCTTTTCTGAATTTCTGAGCACTATCTGTTCTAAAAAAAGGTTGAAGAAGTCACATGATAGCGCACCCCCTGCCGGAATCCGGCACATGTTTATTTAGAGCTCCTGACGATGAATGCTATCATATGAGGCTTTGAAGTCGATGAAAAGGTGATGTGTCTCGACTTGAAATTTGTTGGTCTTTTCCAGGATGTTTAAGTGTCAAAATTTGGTCAATTGTCGATTTGCCGGGCTGGAAGCTACACTGATACTTGCCGATTAGTGTGCTGCAAAACGACCTGAGTCATTTACATAGTACGTTGAATGGGATCTTTTATGCCACACTAAGTAGGGATATGCTTCAAAAGTTCTTGCAAGATATAAGATTGCCTTTTCTGTAGATGGGGCATATGGAGCTGATAGTCCAGTCATCGGGCATGGTTTTTTAAACCCATACTTGGTTGATGATAGGGTGCATGCACCCTACCAAAGCATAACCACCATGTCTGAAAAGTTCCGCTGGCAGGCCATCAGAGCCAGCAGACTTGTTGTTTTTTAAATTTGTAATAGCCATAGGAACTTCTTCTAAGCTGGGAAATGGAATTTCTTCTACATCGACTAGACGCGGGTTCTCTGCTTGCTCTACCACCCTCTCTCTCAATATTATGCTCATTAAAAAGCTGTTGTAAATGCTGCTTAAACACATCCAACATTCAATGCGCTTCGTTAACTAGGTACATTTCGAAGAGCCTGCGTATGCCTTGGATACGGATTACAGCTAGGCGATCGCTTATTGGTCTTAAATAAATAAACTTTGATCGTAGCCGATTTCTTAAGGCAAATCCACATCTTTGTACGTGCAACCTTTTGTGGCAACTGTAATAAATGTCGCATGTTGTTCTTTTCTACATTTCTGAGCACTATCTGTTCTAAAAAAAGGTTGAAGAAGTCACATGATAGCGCACCCCCTGCCGGAATCCGGCACATGTTTGGAACAGATCCTAAGTTTGGACAACGCCACGTAGAGCTCCTGGCGATGAATGCTATCATATGAGGCTTTGAAGTCGATGAAAAGGTGATGTGTCTCGACTTGAAACTCGTTGGTCTTTTCCAGGATGTTTTACTGTCAAAATTTGGTCAATTGTCGATTTGCCGGGCTGGAAGCTACACTGATACTTGCCGATTAGTGTGCTGCAAAACGGCCTGAGTCATTTACACAGTACGTTGAATGGGATCTTTTATGCCACATTAAGTAGGGATATGCTTCAAAAGTTCTTGCAAGACATAAGATTGCCTTTTCTGTAGATGGGGCATATGGAGCTAATAGTCCAGTCATCGGGCATGTTTTTTTCCACCCATACTTGGTTGATGATTTGGTGCATGCACCCTACCAAAGCATAACCACCATGTCTGAAAAGTTCCGCTGGCAGGCCATCAGAGCCAGCAGACTTGTTGTTTTTTAAATTTATAATAGCCATAGAAACTTCTTCTCAGCTGGGAAATGGAATTTATTCTACATCGACTAGACGCGGGTTCTCTGCTAGGCGATCACTTATTGGTCCAAAATAAATGAACTTTGATCGTAGCCGATTTCTGAAGACAGATTCACATCTTTATACGTGCAACCTTTTGTGGCAACTGTAATAAATGTCGCATGTTTTTCTGTTCTGCATACCTAAACCTATCCAACGTATCCCCTGGACCATGGTAATATCTGCCCTATACAGCTCGAGGAAAGATTCTAGTTTTTGAGCAGCACCCGGGGTGTACAACGTACGTACATTCCAGGTGCATACTCTTAAATCATAAGCCTTTTTCGTTGATGGCTTTGGAGGCTGATGGGTTTCTCATAACATGCATTTTTTTACGTGGTAGGGAAGTTACCCTGACGGCACACACCTGGAGGGCCAGATCCAAAAATAAACTTTGAATGGTTGCCAGTGGAGTACTGGATGATGAATGAATTAAAGAAAGGGAAGGATTTGGATTTTGTTCTCTCTTTCATATTCACTGACTAGGCGCCTGACAATAATAATAATAATATTGTTTTAGTTTATTACAGATACATATAGGAACTACGAATGCTTAGAACAACTTCAATAGATATCGCCACGTACACTTTATCGATATCGATATAAATTCTTTAAAGTAAACATGCATAAATCACGTGTGCATTTCGTGTTTGCAGAGGCACGATTTGTTGCGCTTATTTTTAACTTTCTCGTATACATTAATATACTAAAGTATACTGCCTCCAGTTGCGCGATTGGCAAGAATTATTCTTCGTTTGCTTTCTGATGAGATGTCGTTTTCAGCTGTGATATCAGAGCCGAGGTAGACAAAGTCCTTTACTACCTCAAAGTTATAGCTGTCGATTGTGACATTCTGGCCGATTCGTCGATGTTGGGCTCCCTTCTTGTTGAAATCATATATAGGGTCCGCCATCTAACGTTTTTTTTTTTTCAACTAGTGCCTATTTCGCAAATGGTAACACTTAGCTCATGTCTGATTTGACAGATAATTAGTTTTATCCTTCCGCTGAACGAATATGGTTGTGTATAAGTTAACACATTGTTACACACCCCTCCGCCGAAGTGCGGAATCGGAATAGACATTTTCAATTTTAAATAATTTTATCAAAGTTTCTCAAGTCTCTCATGTTTCTTGAAGGTATTTCTTATTGTCTGCCAGGTATCTGTTATGCGCTTCCGCTGCACTTCAGCGTCAGCGCCTAGTTAGCATTATTTAATCTTCAGGTATCTTTATGTGCTCGTTGTTTTCTGTACAAAAAAATATTTTGTTGGATAATAAAGTTTTTAGTCTTGTGACGACCGTTGAATCTAATCGTGTTTTATTTGGACATAGTCCAATTTATGAACAATTTAATTGGCGCCCAACGTGGGGCGAATTAAGTGGAAAAATAACAAGCTCTTATAAAGAATAATAGTTTGCGTTACTTACGGACTCACGATATTTCGGCCGGTGCTACAAATGCTGCTTAAACACATCCACAATTCCCTGCGCTTCGTTAACTAGGTACATTTCGAAGAGCCTGCGTATGCCTTGGATACGGATTACAGCTAGGCGATCGCTTATTGGTCTAAAATAAATAAACTTTGCTCGTAGCCGATTTCTTAAGGCAAATCCACATCTTTGTACGTGCAACCTTTTGTGGCAACTGTAATAAATATCGCATGTTGTTCTTTTCTGCATTTCTGAGCACTATCTGTTCTAAGAAAAGGTTGAAGAAGTCACATGATAGCCCACCCCCTGCCGGAATCTGGCACATGTTTGGAACAGATCCTAAGTTTGGACAACGCCACGTAGAGCTCCTGACGATGAATGCTATCATATGAGGCTTTGAAGTCGATGAAAAGGTGATGTGTCTCGACTTGAAATTTGTTGGTCTTTTCCATGATGTTTTAGTGTCAAAATTTGGTCAATTGTCGATTTGCCGGGCTTGAAGCTACATTGATACTTACCGATTAGTGTGCTGTAAAACGGCCTGAGTCATTTACATAGTACGTTGAATGGGATCTTTTATGCCACACTAAGTAGGGATATGCTTCAAAAGTTCTTGCAAGATATAAGATTGCCTTTTCTGTAGATGGGGCATATGGAGCTGATAGTCCAGTCATCGGGCATGGTTTTTTAAACCCATACTTGGTTGATGATAGGGTGCATGCACCCTACCAAAGCATAACCACCATGTCTGAAAAGTTCCGCTGGCAGGCCATCAGAGCCAGCAGACTTGTTGTTTTTTAAATTTGTAATAGCCATAGGAACTTCTTCTAAGCTGGGAAATGGAATTTATTCTACATCGACTAGACGCGGGTTCTCTGCTAGGCGATCGCTTATTGGTCTAAAATAAATTAACTTTGATCGTAGCCGATTTCTGAAGACAGATTCACATCTTTATACGTGCAACCTTTTGTGGCAACTGTAATAAATGTCGCATGTTTTTCTGTTCTGCATACCTAAACCTATCCAACGTATCCCCTGGACCATGGTAATATCTGCCCTATACAGCTCGAGGACAGATTCTAGTTTTTGAGCAGCACCCGGGGTGTACAACGTACGTACATTCCAGGTGCATACTCTTAAATCATAAGCCTTTTTCGTTGATGGCTTTGGAGGCTGATGGCTTTCCCATAACATGCATATTTTTACGTGGTAGGGAAGTTACCCCGACGGCACACACCTGGAGGGCCAGATCCAAAAATAAACTTTGAATGGTTGCCAGTGGAGTACTGGATGATGAATGAATTAAAGAAAGGGAAGGATTTGGATTTTGTTCTCTCTTTCATATTCACTGACTAGGCGCCTGACAATAATAATAATATTGTTTTAGTTTATTACAGATACATATAGGAACTACGAACGCTTAGAACAACTTCAATAGATATCACCACGTACACTTTATCGATATCGACATAAATTCTTTAAAGTAAACATGCATAAATCACGTGTGCATTACGTGTTTGCAGAGGCACGTTTTGTTGCGCTTATTTTTAACTTTCTCGTATACATTAATATACTAAAGTATACTGCCTCCAGTTGCGCGATTGGCAAGAATTATTCTTCGTTTGCTTTCTGATGAGATGTCGTTTTCAGCTGTGATATCAGAGCCGAGGTAGACAAAGTCCTTTACTACCTCAAAGTTATAGCTGTCGATTGTGACATTCTGGCCGATTCGTCGATGTTGGGGTCCCTTCTTGATGAAATCATATATAGGGTCCGCCATCTAACGATTTTTTTTTTTCAACTAGTGCCTATTTCGCAAATGGTAACACTTAGCTCATGTCTGATTTGACAGATAATTAGTTTTATCCTTCCGCTGAACGAATATGGTTGTGTATAAGTTAACACATGTTACACACCCCTCCGCCGAAGTGCGGAATCGGAATAGACATTTTCAATTTTAAATAATTTTATCAAAGTTTCTCATGTCTCTCATGTTTCTTGAAGGTATTTCTTATTGTCTGCCAGGTATCTGTTGTGCGCTTCCGCTGCACTTCAGCGTCAGCGCCTAGTTAGCATTATTTAATCTTCAGGTATCTTTATGTGCTCGTTGTTTTCTGTACAAAAAAATATTTTGTTGGATAATAAAGTTTTTAGTCTTGTGACGACCGTTGAATCTAATCGTGTTTTATTTGGACATAGTCCAATTTATGAACAATTTAATTGGCGCCCAACGTGGGGCGAATTAAGTGGAAAAATAACAAGCTCTTATAAAGAATAATAGTTTGCGTTACTTACGGACTCACGATATTTCGGCCGGTGCTACAAATGCTGCTTAAACACATCCACAATTCCCTGCGCTTCGTTAACTAGGTACATTTCGAAGAGCCTGCGTATGCCTTGGATACGGATTACAGCTAGGCGATCGCTTATTGGTCTAAAATAAATAAACTTTGATCGTAGCCGATTTCTTAAGACAAATCCACATCTTTGTACGTGCAACCTTTTGTGGCAACTGTAGTAAATATCGCATGTTGTTCTTTTCTGCATTTCTGAGCACTATCTGTTCTAAGAAAAGGTTGAAGAAGTCACATGATAGCGCACCCCCTGCCGAAATCTGGCACATGTTTGGAACAGATCCTAAGTTTGGACAACGCCACGTAGAGCTCCTGACGATGAATGCTATCATATGAGGCTTTGAAGTTGATGAAAAGGTGATGTGTCTCGACTTGAAATTTGTTGGTCTTTTCCATGATGTTTTAGTGTCAAAATTTGGTCAATTGTCGATTTGCCGGGCTTGAAGCTACACTGATACTTACCGATTAGTGTGCTGTAAAACGGCCTGAGTCATTTACATAGTACGTTGAATGGGATCTTTTATGCCACATTAAGTAGGGATATGCTTCAAAAGTTCTTGCAAGATATAAGATTGCTGTTTCTGTAGATGGGGCATATGGAGCTGATAGTCCAGTCATCGGGCATGGTTTTTTAAACCCATACTTGGTTGATGATAGGGTGCATGCACCCTACCAAAGCATAACCACCATGTCTGAAAAGTTCCGCTGGCAGGCCATCAGAGCCAGCAGACTTGTTGTTTTTTAAATTTGTAATAGCCATAGGAACTTCTTCTAAGCTGGGAAATGGAATTTATTCTACATCGACTAGACGCGGGTTCTCTGCTAGGCGATCGCTTATTGGTCTAAAATAAATTAACTTTGATCGTAGCCGATTTCTGAAGACAGATTCACATCTTTATATGTGCAACCTTTTGTGGCAACTGTAATAAATGTCGCATGTTTTTCTGTTCTGCATACCTAAACCTATCCAACGTATCCCCTGGACCATGGTAATATCTGCCCTATACAGCTCGAGGACAGATTCGAGTTTTTGAGCAGCACCCGGGGTGTACAACGTACGTACATTCCAGGTGCATACTCTTAAATCATAAGCCTTTTTCGTTGATGGCTTTGGAGGCTGATGGCTTTCCCATAACATGCATATTTTTACGTGGTAGGGAAGTTACCCCGACGGCACACACCTGGAGGGCCAGATCCAAAAATAAACTTTGAATGGTTGCCAGTGGAGTACTGGATGATGAATGAATTAAAGAAAGGGAAGGATTTGGAATTTGTTCTCTCTTTCATATTCACTGACTAGGCGCCTGACAATAATAATAATATTGTTTTAGTTTATTACAGATACATATAGGAACTACGAATGCTTAGAACAACTTCAATAGATATCACCACGTACACTTTATCGATATCGATATAAATTCTTTAAAGTAAACATGCATAAATCACGTGTGCATTACGTGTTTGCAGAGGCACGTTTTGTTGCGCTTATTTTTAACTTTCTCGTATACATTAATATACTAAAGTATACTGCCTCCAGTTGCGCGATTGGCAAGAATTATTCTTCGTTTGCTTTCTGATGAGATGTCGTTTTCAGCTGTGATACCAGAGCCGAGGTAGACAAAGTCCTTTACTACCTCAAAGTTATAGCTGTCGATTGTGACATTCTGGCCGATTCGTCGATGTTGGGGTCCCTTCTTGTTGAAATCATATATAGGGTCCGCCATCTAGCGTTTTTTTTTTCAACTAGTGCCTATTTCGAAAATGGTAACACTTAGCTCATGTCTGATTTGACAGATAATTAGTTTTATCCTTCCGCTGAACGAATATGGTTGTGTATAAGTTAACACATTGTTACACACCCCTCCGCCGAAGTGCGGAATCGGAATAGACATTTTCAATTTTAAATAATTTTATCAAAGTTTCTCATGTCTCTCATGTTTCTTGAAGGTATTGCTTATTGTCTGCCAGGTATCTGTTGTGCGCTTCCGCTGCACTTCAGCGTCAGCGCCTAGTTAGCATTATTTAATCTTCAGGTATCTTTATGTGCTCGTTGTTTTCTGTACAAACAAATATTTTGTTGGATAATAAAGTTTTTAGTCTTGTGACGACCGTTGAATCTAATCGTGTTTTATTTGGACATAGTCCAATTTATGAACAATTTAATTGGCGCCCAACGTGGGGCGAATTAAGTGGAAAAATAACAAGCTCTTATAAAGGATAATAGTTTGCGTTACTTACGGACTCACGATATTTCGGCCGGTGCTACATCCAAGTAACCCCATATGAGGTGAAACAAAAGCAAGAGAAATCAAGTGATAATAAACGTAAAAAAAACAAACGAAACATTAAAGGAGCTCAAACCTATTTAAAAGTGAGAATAAGAAAAGACATAAAAGTGAAAACTATCAGTAGAAGGTGTTACCTGATGAACATTTTGTTGGAGGAAAGCAGACAAATAAGGAAATAAAATTCAACAAACAACGGCTGTTTATCAGCAAGATGCTGATTATGATCATATTAGTGTGAGAATTAATTATAAATTAAATAACTATTTAGTCATAACCTACTTGTAGAAACAAAAATTAGTAGATTGGAAAGTGTAGTTGATAGTATGCAATTAAAAGCATAACATTATTTTGATTAAGTGTTTATGAATCAAATTGATCCTGTTTAAAGGCCAAATAATTTTGTTAATTTTTTGCTGTCTACGACAAGCGGGAGTGAACATTACAATACAATATTCATAATTTTCACATTCATTTCTTGGTAATTTTGCTATTTTTTTTTTAAATCATTTTGGTTGTCAAGAAAGGTATTACCTTTTAAATTCTTTAGAAAGATAGAAGACGCTCAGTTAAGGCGCATAATCACAGCTGCGGTTCAAATCGCCACAGATTCCACGAGACAAAGCTTTCAAAATTCGATAGAAGAACTGACGAGAAGGCTTAGCTTTAGAAACACCGACATCGGTAGAGGCTTACGAATCCGCTACTATCGATCCAAATAAACAATGTGACGAGTCCTTAGATCTCGTGAAAAGCTTACCAGGGTTTAACGGAGATCAGGTGCCCTACGTATCATGGCGTCAAGCGGCCTTTACGGCCTACAAGTTGTTTGAGTCGCATGAAGTTAGTTCAAAACACTACCAGGCTGTTGCCATTTTAAGAAATCAAATAGTTAATACAGCTGATCTGGTTTTGTCCTCCTTTAATTCCCCATTAGATTTCAAGGCTATAATAGCGAGGCTTGATTTTACATACGCTGATAAAAGACCGGTGTATCTAATCGAACAGGAGATGTCCACCCTACGACAGGGTAAGATGTCTATAACCAAATTTTATGATGAGGTGGAAAAGAAACTTACATTATTAATTAACAAAACTATTATGCTACACGAGGGTGATGCTGATAAATTCCCTTAGTCTAAAATACCGAGCGGATGCTCTAAGAGTTTTTATTTCTGTCCTGCAGAAGCCAATGGGCGACATTTTATTTTCAGCCCGTCCCTCTGATATGCCTAGTGCATTGGCCCTAGCGCAAGAGCTTGAGGCAAACCAAGCACGTTATTCTTTTGCAACCTCTTTTGCGGCACTATATGAAAAACCATTCCCCATCGGACACATTCCTGGAAACAATTGTTATAATCCACAGAATTAACCTCATTACAGGCCGATTGACAGGTCAAGATCCAGACCAACCTTGATGGAAGTTGATCCATCATTTAGGTCCAATAGACCAAACGGTGGGCAAGGCAATATTGTTAATCCCCGGGAATCATTTCGAAATATTGACCGCCAAAGAGACAGCAGTATGAAAGTGACTGGCAACCATTGGAAAAAATTCAGCGTATTAACCACCTAAATCAACTAACAGGCGCAGAGGTAGGGGAACTATATGATGAGGTGGAAAGTTTTGACACCCAAAATGAACAGCATACTGATTACGAATACAACGAAAACCCACAAGTCTCAGACGAAATAATTTTTTTAGAGGAACATCTCTCCTCCCATACGTCAGTCGGACGCTAGGAGGTAGAGAAATAAAGCTTCTTATAGATACAGGTGCTTCGAAAAACTATATTAAAAATTTTGAATCCCTCAAAGCAGTTAAAGAAATTGACACACCCTTTTTTATAAAATCTCTTCATGGAACTAATAGAGTCTCACATAAATGCTTAATCAACATTTTCAAAAAGAATACCCCTTTCTACATACTCCCAATGTTACGCACTTTCGATGGAATAATCGGTTTTGATTTCCTGTCTCAGATAGGTGCTAGATTAGATCTAAGAACAGGTACCCTTCATTACAATGGCGGCAAAGAAGTGTTGGTGTATTACTTTTGCAAGACTATAAATAACATTTCACTGGAAAACACTTCAGTGAGCTTCCTTGCCGATGACCAAATTTCTTCCGTTATTAAAAAAACGCAAAGGTTTTTTGCAGACCCGAACGAATCTCTTCCCTACAATACAAATATTATTGCAACGATTAGAACAACCGACAACGAGCCGGTTTACTCAAAAGCATATCCTTATCCGATTGCCGCTGCGGAATTCGTCAATAGCGAGATTTCTGACCTACTACAAAATGGCATTATCAAACCTTCCAGGTCACCTTACAATAACCCTATCTGGGTAGTTGATAAAAAGGGACTTGATGAAGCCGGTAACCAAAGGAAGCGCCTCGTCATAGACTTGCGCAAGTTAAATGAGAAAACTGTTGCGGACAAATATCCTATCCCCGACACGTCCGTAATTTTGGCCAATCTTGGTAAGTCCTCTTTCTTTACTACAATCGATCTCAAGTCAGGCTTTCATCAGATTCAACTGGCTGAGCGTGACAGAGAAAAAACTGCATTTTCTGTCAATAATGGCAAGTTTGAATTCTGCCGACTTCCTTTTGGTCTGAAAAATGCTCCAAGTATTTTTCAGAGAGCAATTGATGACGTACTAAGGGAAGAAATTGGTAAATGTTGTCATGTTTATATTGACGACGTTATTGTGTTTTCAGAAACAAGAGAGCAACATTTAAAAGATATAGATCGAATCCTCACAAAATTATTTAATGCCAATATGAGAGTCTCAGCTGAGAAATCAAAATTTCTCCAAGCCGAAGTTGAGTTCTTAGGGTATGTTGTGTCAAAAAATGGCATCAGGACCTGTCCAAACAAAGTCATGGATATTGTGAATTATAAGGAACCCAGAACATTACGCGCCCTGCGATCTTTCCTTGGGTTATCTGGGTATTATAGACGATTCATTAGGGACTATGCATTAATTGCAAAGCCCCTTACCCGATATCTTAGAGGTGAACATGGCAACATAAATGCTAACCAATCAAAAAAAACGAAATTAGACTTGGACAGTGAGGCATTAGATGCATTCAATAAAATCAAACGTATCCTGGCCTCAGAAGACGTTCTGCTCTTATACCCTGACTTCAACAGGCCTTTTGACCTAACGACTGACGCATCGTCACAGGCGTTAGGGGCCGTTTTATCTCAAAATGGCAAACCGATTACCATGATATCCAGGACATTGAGTTCCACTGAGGAAAATTACGGCACTAATGAGCGCGAACTGCTCGCTATCGTATGGGCACTCCAGAAGCTTCGTAACTACCTCTATGGTGTTAAACACTTAAATATTTTCACCGACCACCAGCCGCTAATATTTGCTATTTCCGATAGGAATCCAAACGCAAAATTGAAGAGATGGAGAGCGTTTATAGAAGAATTTGCTCCAAAATTCTTTTATAAGCCTGGGAAAGATAATCATGTGGCAGAAGCCTTATCTCGACAGTATTTAAATGACTTGGATGAGTGTACAGAGTCATCTTTTGGAACAGCCCACAGCGAAGAATCTCTTACTCATATAAAAAAACCCTGTAAATTCATTTCGAAACCAATTAGTTTTAGATGAGGGCACCGAAACTTCTAAAGTAACTAAGATCATTTTTAAAACGCAAATTAGACATCTAATAACATTTAATTCTTCTCAGGATGCTTTGGAAGTACTCAAGCAAACTGTAAATCCAAACGTTGTTAACGGTATCTGTTGCCAACCACATGTCCTGGCTCAGATACAAAATGACCTTATCAAGCTATTTCCTTCTGTTAAATTACTTCATACTGAATAAATGGTAACCGACATATATAACCAAGACGATCAGTTCGAAATCCTTACAGCCGAACACAATCGTGCCCCCCGTTCAGTTCGTGAAAATATTCAGCAGGTTCTCAAAGATTACTATTTCCATTTTGTATCAGGTATCTTCATGTGCTCGTTGTTTTCTGTAAAAAAAATATTTTGTTGGATAATAAAGTTTTTAGTCTTGTGACGACCGTTGAATCTAATCGTGTTTTATTAGGACATAGTCCAATTTATGAATAATTTAATTTATACGCGTGAACTCGCTTCGCTAAGTAGGCCTACGATCGACTTAGAGAAGATGCCGATTTTTCCAAAAAAATAATCTTTTCAGATGAAGCTCATTTTGATCTTGGCGGGTATGTAAACAAGCAAAATTGTCGCATTTGGGTTACAGAAAACTCGCGCGCATACATTGAAAAGCCGATATACCCAAAACGAGTCACTGTTTGGTGCGGATTTTGGTCCAGAGGCATAATTGGGCCATTTTTCTTGGAAAATGAGCAAGGAGTGGCTGTTACAGTCAATGGAGATCGTTATCGGGCCATGTTGAATGAATTTTTGTTCATAAAAATTGAACAGGAGGATATTGGAAACATTTGGTTTCAACAAGACGGAGCTACGTGCCATACAGCCGAAGATACACTCGTTGTTTTGCGCCCTGTTTTTGAAGATCGCATTATCAGCCGCAGAGCTGATGTCGTTTGGCCACAGCGGAGCTGCGATTTGACACCGTTGGACTATTATTTGTGGGGTGCCGTAAAAGATAAGTGTTACGCCGACATGACAATACAGGTGAAATACAGCTGCACACAATCGATAATGTGCTTAAAAATTGGACCGATCGTGAAGGCTACTGAATGGCCAGCCGAGGCCTATTTTCCATTATTAACCGGAACGATTGTACTTTCAAATAAAGAAAGAAATTTGAGAAAATATTCAGTAGGTTTTTTTTATAGCATTTTCAAAAAAAGAAAAAGGTTATTTGGCAGACCCTTTACTTTGTTTTTCCCCCAGTTACCACTAAACCAATGTTTGCGGTTTCGGTTCCTATACTCGCAATGCACCAGTGACAGCTCGCTGTGTTCTACCAATGATATCAATATCGTCGGCATATGCAAGTGTTTCAAAAGACTTTTGGAATAAGCCTATTGTGATGGCTTATGAGTTTGCACAATTCTTTCAAATATAATGTTTCAAGACATAACAATGTTTGCATTTTTATATTGAAGACTATGATTATCAATGTGACATTCAATATGGTGACCATGAAAGAAAATATGTCACATTAACAACTGTGATTGTCAATATAATAACCGCAGTTATGTCAATGTGAACATTTGGAATACCACATTTATTTTGCTATTCATATCGACAGTTGCAATTGTTAATCTTACAACTTGATTCCTCATATGAAGTTCAAAAAATTAACAACTGCCTGTTCTTCGCACTGACTATTCGGTTGTTAAATTTCGTTGAGGTTTTCAAAGTATGTTCCTCATATCGACAACTTTGTTCATCAATATGACAATTTTCAGTTAAAAACTGCCGATTGTTAATATGATAATTGGTTTATCGTTTTTAATAACGATATCTGCCATACAATTTTTTTTCCAAAATTTATTTACAAATAATTTTCTCATAAATGTTTTCAAGGATTTAGGTCTTGTACTTTGAATACTTAAATACTTCATTAACTGCAGTGATTGCTCGCATCACATCTTCCTTTACAGACGTCGTTATTTTCTGCTTGTCCTAGCGCTCGAAGCCATTTTAACTTTCAAAAGAATAACGAAACAAGTCGCTAAAGTATAAAGAACCCTTGTCAATGGCAATAGATTTGTTCTTCAGTACTATGTAAGTACACATGTACATCATGTACTTTTACTTGTAAAATTTTCTTGGTATGCCACCACTGCCACGCCCACAAGCTAGAAAAAACCGTTTTAAAGCTTAAGTTAAAGGTATAAAGTTGTACAACCTTCACAAGATATGTAGGTATGCCAACCTTTATAAATTTTGTATATAAAGTTTTTTGCCACGCCTACTTTTTGTGGGCATTTTTCACTAAAATGCTGTTTACTTGGAAATTTTCATAGAAATCGAAAAAAAATGTTTAAAAAGATATTTAGCCAATAGTTTTTCCAATATATCGCCCATACAAAGTTTTCGGCACGCCCACTTTTTTGGGGCGTTTTTTTTTTAAAAAATATTTTTTTTTTCTATAAATTTCATAGAATGAAATAAAATGCTTCCAAATGTTTTTTTTCATTGGGGGGGCATATAGGGATATGGATAGGGTACCGTACTGTTCGCCCCAAGCGGACTGTAGCCTTTCCTTTTGTTTTTTTAATTTTAAAGGTATTTTTGAGTGTTTAAGAATTTCTATGTAATATCCTTAAAAACTGCAATACTCAGATTAATTCAATATAGGTATACTGCAAATTTTATTATTATATCACAATTAAATTGCTGAAATTAAATCAGCCGAGTAGTTATATATTCCCAAATACCTTAATTAACAACGTCCACTTGAGAAAATTAAGCTACTCAGGTTGACGTCACCATTCAAATGCTGATGCAATTTTTAAAATCGGCCGAGTACTTCCACAGATAGCTCCCAATACCTTCCTTTACCACTGCCCCTGGAGTAAACTATACTTATCAGGATGACGTCACTATTTGAATGCTAAGACAATTTTAAAATTCGGTCGAGTTAGTTTTAAAAGAGGTGTTCAGAAAGTGATACACCTCTGATACACCTTTTGGTGGTGCTAAATATTCAATTTAGTTCTAGTTCATTACAAAGTCAAAGTATTTTAGGGATTCTAAAGACTTAAAAATTTAATCTTTTCATTCAATTGAATGCAGTTCTCAAATAATTGAAAAATTTTATAACTCTGAATGCAACATCACCACTTTAGGTCAAGCAGCTCAATAACCCAATAAACAACTAAACTCAATGCTTTTGGATGTAGCAAATCAATCCACATGGTCATCAATCAATAAAGCTATAAAACCAATAAATTTCCAATCCAGACCGCCCAGTAATACGTATACGATGAACAGTAATTGCGGCGGCGCTGTAACGACGAATTACATAGGTTTAATTTTTTATGGTTTGTTAATAAAGCGTAAGAGGTCTGTGGCCAATTAACTAAAACAAAATTGTTTTTTTATTGTGGTCGCGCAACAAAGCAAAATTCTAAAAACTGTGTAAGTAAGTAACTTTTATAGTGATATATAAATCCATTGCATTTTCTTCTTAACTAAAGGTTTATTTTTGGTTGACTTAACGATATGTCTGACTTAAACTATATATTCAAAACAAAAGGGTTTTAACTTTTTAAACATAGAATCAAATAAAGTTAGGTTTTTTTTTTTATTTTATATGTACACTTGCTCCCGGCATACAACCGCAACGGAAACGTATCGGGATCTTGCTTTTTAAAATCGCGTTTTTTTACAAATCCCGCTAAAACACTTTTAAAGCACCGTCTTCTAAATTCCCGGTTTCTTAAAAAAAATGTATATACATTTATAAATATTTTTGCATATACCCAACCTCGCACTTACTGCAAATCTTACAATGAGACCATGCATTGGGGTTGCAGGTGGCAGCATCCCCCCCCCCATATTCCATTACCTGTCCTCTAAATTTGGCTGCCGCTGGATTTTAAAAACGGGATTTTAAAAAGCAGGATATCGTACCCAACCCAATCGCAACTGTGCTCTTTGAGGCACTCTTAACTTATCTCTAGCACAATTTTTTAAAAAATAAAACTAAAACTATAGCTAAGATGGCTTACCCTATCTAGAAAGATATCATATTAAAAGTATGAATAAAACTACAGTATCTAAGTAGTATAGAGAGCATTAATGATAAAAATTCTTAAAGATAAATATGAATCACATGCCATCCAAAGAAAGTTTACAATCTTATGCATATTCCACAAAGGTTAATACACTTTTGCTTGCTTTTTCGTTTCAAATAGATATCATCCCCGAAAGTTAAGTGAAGATATTTTTTCGTCAAATAAATGGGATTGTGTCCTACTTGCATTAAGTCCTAAGAGAGACATAGAATGTTCATTAAGCTAGTTTAATGTAGATATATAATATTTCTGGCCATTATTATAATCAATTAAAGATCTAACAAGTGGGCTGATTCTTTCCAACTTTTATAAGAGCAGATCAATTTGATATATCATTAAAGGCATTAGTTTTGTTGATTCATATATTACTTTGTTAGAAAAACATTTTTTTCCGGAATTGAACTTTCACAGCGAAATCTCTGCAGTTTTTTTTTTAAAAAAAACATTCGTTTCCTTGGCTACAATTTGACATATAATAATAGTATAAGAGCATTTAGTTTTAAGAGTATGGTTATATAAGAGTAAGTCTAAGTTAGTTGTAAGTATACATAAAATAATAAAGTGAGTTGTCATTTGACCGCCGACCGTGTTTGTACATTTCATCCGCTCCGTCTTCAATATAACACATGGCGACGAGGATAAATTTTAATTTTTAATTTCGGGAAAACAAAACGGTGAACAAAAATAAGTGAGAAAAAAAAAAAAAACAACAAGGAAATTTTGTTTTATTATAAAATGGCAACGAGTGCAGGAGAAGCTAAAGACGTCAAGCTAAGTGCTTATTCAACATCAGGCTTGATTGGTAACATCGAGTTTTTTAACATTGGAGACGATTTTAAATTGTACCAGCAGCGGATGACACAGCTATTGAAATTAAACCGGATAATAACAGATGAGGATAAAGTGGCATTTTTCATAAGCAATTAATTCCCTAGTAGCGCCGACGGATCCCGCTACGCTTAAGTATGACGACATCATATTAAAGCTTTCGTCTTATTTCGCGCCAAAAACCAACGTGATTGCACAACGCTTTAAATTTTATAAGCGTGGACAAAAGCACCACGAATCTGTGGCTGATTACGTAGTAGAGCTCAAGTTTTTGGCAAAAAGCTGCGAATTCCAAAAGTTTCTTGATGACGCTTTAAGAGACAAGTTTGTGTGTGGGCTGAAAAATGAAAAAATTCAGGAACGGTTACTGAATAAAGAGAAGTTAACTTTCGACAAAGCCCAAGAGTTGGCTGAGACGATGGAGATGACGGAGAGTGAGATGAGAATGATACATCCAGCGAACACAAACGCAATACGGTCAACGCGTAGATCACCACGCCGTTATAATTCTTCAGCAAGCCAAAATAGGTATATGAACAAGTCAAACAATCGCAAGTACATAGAAGAGAAAACAAATTTTGGTGACAGTTGCGGCACTATGCAGAGAACCCGAAGTTTATCAAGAGGACAAAAACGTTATCAATGCTATCGTTGTCAACGTTGGCGACATTTTGCTCGTAATTGTAAATCTATCATCAGTATGGGTAACGGGGAACACCGAAGCAGACCACAGAAGCAGATTAAAATTTTGACAAGTGGAAGTGAAACCGAAGGGGAAGAAACTCTGAGTATTGGATATATAAATAATTTATCGATAGAAGATCCATTGGTGACTAAATTATGTGTAAATAATGTAAATATGAATTTTGAAATTGATTCCGGGGCTTGTACCTCAGTAATTCACGTAAATGATTACGTAAAATATTTAAAGAGCATTTCTATCAAACCTTATTCTAAAATTTTGCAGGTAGTAACCGGCGAAAAAGTCGATGTGGTTGGAGTTTGTCCAGTAAATGTTGAAGATATTAATAAGGTAAATACTGTGCATGCTTTAAAATTAGTGGTTGTAAGAACAAGAAAATATTTTCGTCCATTACTGGGTCGAAATTGGTTAAATATAATTTACCCTAATTGGCGAACACTGTGCGGAGGAGACGGTGGTGATTACAATAATTTAAACTATGTTAACATTAACAGCGATAAAACAATTTCAATAGAAAGACTTAAAGTGAGGTTTGAGAAAGTATTTTCACAACATTCCAATGACCCTATAAAAGAATTTGAGATTGATATACGATTAAGGGCTGATGCCAAACCAATTTTCATCAAGGCATATGTTGTACCTTATGGTATGAGGAAACGATTAGAAGAGGAAATTGCTAGGTTATGTAATGCTAATATACTTGAACCGGTTGCACATAGTCAATGGGCTACGCCTATAGTTTCAGTAACTAAATCTGATGGAAGTTTAAGAATTTGCATGAATTGTAAAGTTACCGTAAATCGATTTGTTGAAATGGTTCACTACCCTCTACCAGTGATAGAGGATCTATTAGCTGCATTAGGTGGCTGCAAATTCTTTTGTGTGCTAGATTTGGCGGGCGCATATTAGCAATTAGCCGTAACCCCAAGGTCCAAAGAATATTTGACAATAAACACGCACAAGGGACTTTATCGTTACAATAGACTTCCGTTTGGTGTTAGCACAGCACCAGCAATTTTCCAAAAAGTTTTAGATCAAATTTTAGTTGGGCTGGACAAAGTTCAAGTTTATTTAGATGATGTATTAGTTGCGGGTACGACATTTAAAGAGTGCTATGATAATTTAGAAAAAGTTTTGGGGAGGTTAGATGGTTTTAACGTTAAGGTTAATGGAAAAAAGTGCAGGTTTTTTGAAGACGAAGTGGAGTATTTGGGACATCGACTTAGTTCCGAAGGTATTCGTCCTAATTTAAAAAAACTTGAAGCGATATGGAACGCCCCATCACCAGATACAGAGAGTAAACTAAGATCCTACTTAGGGTTACTACAGTACTACTCACGGTTCGTACCACATTTGTCGGGCAAGTTGCATGACTTATATTCAGCGTTGAAAAAAGAGAATATGCCTTTTAGGTGGAGCGAGAGCTGCGAAAGGGCATTTCGAAGAAGTAAAAAGTTACTCCTCGAAAATAAATTGCTCGCTCATTATGACCCGGACAAACCCATAATTATTAGTTCCTATGGCGTAGGTGGAGTTTTGTCCCACATGATTGATGGACAAGAGCGCCCAGTTTTCTTTGTGTCCAGCACTCTCAACAAAGCTCAGCAGGGCTATTCCCAAACACATAGGGAAGCCTTAAGTATCATCTCGGTAAGAAAATTTCACAAGTACATATACGGTAAACATTTCACTATTTGCACCGATCATAAAGCTCTTCAAGAAATTTTTAATGGGAAAAAAGGTAATTCGGCGGTGGCGGTTAGCCGTTTGCAAAGATGGGCAGTCGAACTTTCTATGTACGATTATGAAGTTCAATATCGTTCTGGAAACAAAATGCAACACGCCGACGCTTTATCCAGGCTCCCTTTACGTGAAATGACAGAAGATGATAATTTTATGATAAATTGGTTTAATGTATCGCGAGATTTACCTCTAAAGGGGGAAGATATAGCCAAAGCAACCAGGGAAGATCTTATATTGAGCCAAGTGTATAACATGGTTATGGTCGGGTGGCCGGAAGCGGTAGAGTGTAAGGATATTAAAACTTATTACCAAAAAAAGGAGTCCTTAACTGCTGAGAAGGGATGCATATTCTATGGGGAGAGAATAGTGGTACCGACATGTTTAAGAGCAGATATATTACGGTATCTACATGAGGGCCACATAGGTATGGCACGAATGAAAGAATTGGGTAGAAGATATGTTTGGTGGTTAGGTATGGATCTTGAAATAGAGAGATATGTCGAGGAATGTGAGATTTGTGCTTTGACCGAGAAAAAAAGTCAATCATCCGATATTAACCCTTGGCCTAATGCGCATGCTCCGTTTGAAAGAATTCATTTAGATTTCTGCTATTTTGAGGGATACAATATTTTAATTTTAATTGACGCGTATTCTAAGTTTATGGATATTAAGGTGATAAATAGAACCACGGCACAATCACTTATACTTGCATTGCGTAACACATTTGCATATTTTGGTCTACCAAAAGAAATCGTTACGGATAACGGTCAACCCTTTGCTAGTTGGGAGTTCTTGGAATTTTGTGAGAGGAATGCAATAAAAGCTTTAAAGTCACCACCGTATCACCCACAATCTAATGGATTAGCCGAAAGGGCAGTGCAAACGGTCAAGAATTCATTAAAGAAATTATGTTTAGATCAGAAAACAAGAAACTTTCCTATACAATGGAAGATTGATAATTTTCTTTTCAAATACAGGAATACCTTAACCACAACGACACACAAATCTCCGTCAGAACTAATTTTTAGTTATAAGCCTATTACGATTTTATCTAATTTAAACCCTAAAAAGGAAGAGATTGAGAATTGTAAAATAAATTGTAAAAGAAGTACCTTGAAAAATGAAAAGGACAAAAGGCAAATGAAAAGAAAGGGTGCAAGCACTGAAATTAAAGAAGAAGTTAGATATAAGCCAAATGAAATAGTTAGGTATAGAAATGTACATAAAGACTATTGCAACTATGTTTTCGCTCAGGTTATTAAAAAGATAAGTAAAAGTTTATATGAAATAAGTTTAAACGGAGTTAAAAGAATTGCACATGTTGGTGATATGAAAAGGGCAAATCATGTCAAGAGAGTTAGATTTGCGCCATCTCATATTAGAATTCCTAGAGATGAATATTTACTTAGTAAGAAAAAAGATAATTTTGCACCAAGCGGTAAAGATAATTTAGTTACGAAATCGTATAATGGTAATGAGATGATTCTAATGAAATTTTTGAAGTAAGACGTTCCGAGCGAATTAAAGCTAAAAGAAAACATAGCTGCTAAAACTTATATAATAGAAAAAAATAAATTGAATTACATGAAATGCATTTATTTCTTATCGTTTAAGGTTGAATTTAAGAAGGAAAGGAGTGACATATAATAATAGTATAAGAGAATTTAGTTTTAAGAGTATGGTTATATAAGAGTAAGTCTAAGTTAGTTGTAAGTATACATAAAATAATAAAGTGAGTTGTCATTTGACCGCCGACCGTGTTTGTACATTTCATCCGCTCCGTCTTCAATATAACAGATATTGTGAAGCGAATAATCAAAATTTAATATGTTAGTGTCTTAGTTTTCCCCGACAATTGCTCAGAGTTAACTAATGGTTCCAAGGTCATAGATACCATTTTTGCCCTGTTTAGTACTTTTCTCGTATGCTTATAGAAAAGAAAACGGTTATGGAAATTTAAACCTAGATACTTAGGCTCACCATGTTATCACGCTACCATTTAGTTCCAACGTAAGAGATTTACTTCATTTAAGTGCTTCGTTGTGTCATTTTCCAATGGCTTTTCTGAAACATGTAAAAGCACATTTATCAGTGTTAATTTTAAGTCTCCACTTTTTCAAATAATTTTCAAGATGTAGAAGTTTTTCCTTAGTTTTATTAAGAGCCACTCATGGCCTTATATCACTAGCTAATATAGTGATATCATCAGCGTAGTAAATAGATCCTGGCTCTTCCGAGATTGGGTCGGAAAGAGGGAAGTCCTGAAAGTATGTATATATTAAATTAAGATGGACCAAAGATTGAACCTTGCGGAATACATGAAGGCACAAGGAAATGCTCGGAGTTCTGGGATCCAATAAAAATTTAAGTACTTCGGTGTCTCGAAAAGCTTTATATCATTTTTATAAGCCAATCTGGATATCTTAGTTTTATTAGCTTGACAATAAGACCATCATTCCATATCGAGTCGAAGCTTTTTCAAAATCAATTTCCAAGCTCACGTTTCTCTAAAATCTGTGAATAAACCGTGACTTTAAAACAAGTTTAACTCTAAGTATCCACAATGCAGCAGTGTTTGCTAACTCTAAGGAATTAATTAGCCAGGCAAAACACGCCGAAAATGTGAGGGTACAAATTTAAAAAGTACTTTTGAACAAAATTAGCCCCATAACTCCTGGAAACATACTCTTCCTGAGCAGAGATGGGACGAATAACTAGATTCAATTAATATAACTCAAAAATAAGCTAAAAGAAAGCAGATATATTCACCACAAGCAGAACCAGTAGCTCAACGCAAAAGAGTGCTGCGATCCACTACTGAAGAAGAAGTGAACGTTGTTCCTACTGCTTCTGAAGTTAATGTGGTTCCCACTGCTGCTTCTGCTCCATCTAATTCAACTGATGTTCCGCCTTCCTCTGTTAACCTAATTCTTTTAATGAGTTTCGGAAAATCACATTGCTTAAAATACTGGTAGCCAACCATATTTTCAATCAAATAATGTCGTTAGACTTTTGCCTGTCTGATGGAATTTTGGTGCATGAATGTGTCCAGGGGCTAAAACTACTACCTATCATAATCCCTCGGTTGAACAACAAAGTACTACACTTGATGTTTCGTGCCCGAGCCTGCACCTTTTACAACTAGAATGAATAAGTTATTTTTATCTTCATCATCACCCTTTATGATATACTGAAATATGGTTAACTGACTGTCACTTAACTTCTGAATTCTTGAAAACTTCTTTTACAACGTTTTTCAAAAAGATCTTTGTCAGCTCACCACTGGCTTAGCCATATGGGGTGGTGTTTTTATTGCTGTTCGTCCTATTTACTCATGTTGTCAAATCGACCTCCGATCAAAGCACCTGTATTGTCAATCAAATTACGACGTTAATCAATTGTAAAAGTATCTTTTTGTAATTGTTTGTTATTTGCCACCTTACAGTTCCTTAGAACTATTTAATATTAACTTAAATAATGTCCGTTACATTATCGATAATTTAACTGATTCTCGGCGTGTTATCGTCAACGACTTAGGGAACATTTGTTGGAAGTTTGATGATGATGATAGTTATCAAATACCTTTTTACGTTTCAAGTGATATTAAATTATTGGTAACTGAATTTTTTAGTGAATATGATTTTATTCAAATTATTTATTTTATTAATAGCCTTAATCGTATCTTAGATCTTGTATTTGTTGACAAGGAGTTGTTGTTAAAATTGATTTGCCTGTCTCTCCTATCATAAATATTGCTGTCATGATTGAATTTACAGCCTTACATTACTAAAGCTTAACATAAGGTATTATTTCCTATAATGACTATAATAAGGCCAACTTTGACGCAATGAACAATTCTCTACATAACACTTCTTGGCATACAGTTTTATCATCTAACGAAAATGTATGTATGATATGAATCCTTTCTATCAGTAAATAAAAAAGTAATTTTTCGCTTTGTTCCAAAAAACATATTAAAGTTATTTAAACCCACCTTGGTTTAATATAAGTTTAATTAATCTGAAAAATAAAAAGAATAAGGCATATAAACGTTTTAGATTGAATAAGTTTAATCTTTAGCTATCTATCTTCACTGCGAGCGGGAATTCAATATTTTACACAAATTTTTGTATTGTTTATATATACTGTCTGCCGAAACCAAACTTAACTTTAGTAGTAAGCACTTTTGGAAATTCATTAACTCCAAGAGGAATACAAATGGTCTGCCTACCCTAATGTACCTCTCTGATTCGTCTTTTGAT
Source organism: Ferdinandea cuprea (assembly GCA_963576555.1). NCBI lineage: Eukaryota > Metazoa > Arthropoda > Insecta > Diptera > Syrphidae > Ferdinandea > Ferdinandea cuprea. The sequence continues at coordinate 19,345,170 of OY754962.1, read as the reverse complement.
GATAAAAATGCGACATGTAACTTTTTCGCTACTTTCTTCAGTTCAGTATATTCACCTATTAATACTGATCCCATTGATGTTTCAAATATCCACCCATTGATTGACATTAGGGAAATATCTATTGAAAAATCTGAAGTTGAGGAAGCTCTTTTAAGCTTAATTGATATCAAAAGTGATGGCATTCCTCCAATTTTTCTCAAAAAGTGTGCAAAAGATCTTTCAACTCCTCTTTGTGTTATTTTTAGAAAGTCCATTGCATTCGGAATATTTTTGGACGCTTGGAAACTATTACATATACTACCTATTCACAAGCCTGGCCCTAAGCAGAACATCTGCAATTACAGGCCATCTGCAAATCCATCCCCAAACTGTTCGAAAAAATTGTTTGTAATAAAATCACGTTTTTTATCCATAACGTGATATAAGAACACCAGCATGGTTTCTTATCCCGAAGGTCTACCACTCACTTAGCAATATTTTGCAATTTTGTTATATATAATTTTGGATCTGGCAATCAAACTGATGTTATATTTACTGACTTCGCAAAAGCTTTTGATAAAAACTATCTGCATTTGGCTTCAACTCCAATCTACTTTCATGGATAGAGTCTTATCTCAGTAATCGTTTGCAATTAATAAAAAATTGATAGTTGTTTCTCTGTGCCCATAAGTATAATGTCAGGTGTCCCTCAAGGCAGTCATCTCGGCCTGATGTTATTCTTATTATTTATTTATGATCTGGCATGCATACTTAAATAATCTGAATGTCTCCTATTTGCCGATGATCTTAAACTTTTTCGCCTTGTTAAATCAGAACTGACTGTAAGCTATTGCAAGAAAATGTTACTGCAGTCGTTAATTGGTGTGACCTAAACAATCAATCCCTAAATATAGCTAAATGCGAATGGTTCGCACTAGCCAGATCGAGAACGCCAATCAATTTTACATATTTTATAAAAGTCTAGCCTAGTAAACAGAGTGCATTCCAAAAAATTCTTAGGCATTATTCTGAACTCTCGTCTTACTTTCAATGACCACATTGACTACGTAGCCTCAAAAGCGAATTGCATGTTAGGTTTTGTTAAACGTAACTACAATTTACCGATCCCTATACTCTATAATCGCTCTTTATATCATTGGTCAGACCCCACCCAGAAAACTTTAGTATAATCCAAGGAAGCTTCACTCGATGCATATTATTTAAATTAAATTGGCATATTGATATGCCTGATTATGACACTAGATGTGCATTGATTGATCTTAACTTGCTTTCGTGTCGTCGAAAATATTTTTCAGTCCTGCTTTATGAGAAATAATTCATTACAAAATCCGTTGTCCTAAATTGCTTTTTTTGATTAATTAAGAAACCACCTAGCTAAAAAAGCATTGCCAACATGGGAGGAATATAATGTACTTTAGACCAACAAAGGACAAGAGACTATATTAAATAAAGTGCACGACTGCGTCACACGAAACTTTCTCGAAACATAAGATGCGCTATTGAATCGCAAAATGAATCGAAAATGAATGTTCACAAATTCATTTAAATCACTTTTTAGGTTTGAAAAATTAGATTTTCTCAAAACCGACACCTACGATTTCGTGTATTTTCGAACATTGGACACTTTTAACATAATTGACCAAAATGAAAAAAATTATCAAAATAGCTGGGGTCTTTAGGAAAACGAATTTGATTTAAATTTAAGAAAATCGCTATAAGAAAAAACTATTTAAAAAAAACTATTTCTAAGATCGAAGTAAGCAAATTTGTTCGACTTAATAGTATAAAAAAATATGTAAAATTTTTTGGAGTTCCCTAAGTTAGTTTTCGAGATAGTGGCGGTTTTATAAATTACCGTTTATCGATTTTCTTTCTAAAAACGGAGTATGCAGTATTATTGGGCCCATCCCAGAAAAGGAGCAATATCTTTGGAATCATTTTTAGAAAAATGGTGATTAGTGATTTACAGAAACAAAATTTTATGGCAGGTACCGTTATTTCAAACGATAAAGCAAAAAGTAAAAATATGCCCCAAGATGTAACCCAAAAAATTTTATATACGAACTTTGAAGCAAATCGAACCTTTTCACTATACGGCGTCCGGACAGACAGACAGACAGACAAACAGACCAACGGACAGCATTTGGGGACCCACATTTTTGGACTTCTCTATATTCGTAATATCATCCCTAATACTCAGTTTAAGTTCAAAATCTCCGCACGATCGCAATAACTTTCTCTTTAGTATACTAAGGTATACGAGAAAGTTAAAAATATCAATATCATTAAGATACCATTAGTCAACTATTAGGTAAAATTAAAAATGTCATACATAAGATATCAGAATGTGCACCTTTTATTGAATGTGGCTTAGAGATAGCCAATTGTATAATTAGTACATTAATTTAAAAAAAATTAAAGATGGAGCTGAAGTATTAGCTGAAGAAATTTACATTGAATATAGTTGAGCAAGAATTATAACTATTGTGTTCAAATACGTTGGCCAGGATGAATTTAATTTAAGGTTAGAAAAATCATGTACAATTCAACATAGAAATCAATATTCAACCTCTCAGAATTGTCCAAACAACAGATAATTGGCTTAAAGTCCTCGCATTTATTTTACACTAACCAAAACTAATTTAATAATAAAAAAAATTACTAACACCAAAACCAACTGAATATGAACAGCGATTCTAAATATTTCTTTTCTCCACATGCCTTGTGAAGTTCACTTCCAGAGTAAGAAGTACACCAATATAGGTGTACTATGAGGCTATTCGAATTTCTTCCCCTTTGAAGATAAATTTTTTTTGACCGATAGTCTGCCACCATTTCCGGAATCCAGATTTCTGATTTTGAAAGGCTTACATCTAAACACCATTTCTCGCAGTACTCTTCAAAATGGACTATCATCTGTTGCATGACTGAACTATCATCTGCTAAGATCACCATGTCGTCGGCGCAAAGCAGTCAACGTATGTTTAAGAGCTCGATATTGAGACCTCCTCCTATATAATCATTTAAATCATTGAGGAAGCGCGAAAGTATCGGCGATAGTAAGCGTCCTTGCTTAAGTTTTTCAAAATATTCTGATAGTTTATTTCCCGCCCACACCGCTCATTCGGTGGATAAATACATTCAAGAAGATCAACAAATTTGGTTGAAACTCCCATTTCACGTAGCTTATAGATCAGCAATTTTCTCGAGATTTTATCAAAAGCGGCTTTTAAATCCACGAAGAAGGCGTATACTTTCTTTTTTTCGACCAGCCTGATGTGTACGATAGAAGCTAAGTTATATATGTTATCTACAGTGGAGTGATTTTTTTAAAGGCCTATCATTTAGGATTCCCATCATAATCTTCGCTATACAGTTCATAAAAGAAATACCCCCATATTTGGCTGGGTCATCAACAACACCCTTTTTGAAAATTGAGAAAATTATGGATTTCGTAAAAGTTTCCTATATCCTCCTTTCATCTAATATTTTGTTAAATTTTGTTACTAGTTCTTGGAGAAAATCATCGTTCGCTTTTTTTATAATGTACGCACACTAAAGGGACTTTGGATACCTTTATAATGAAGTGATACAGTACGGCATTAGGGAAATGAAGGATTAGAGAGGGGGAGAAACTGATGTACATTCCTAGCATGGCGAGTATTGCGATTGAGCACTTTATAATTTTTAAATTGAACTCGTACTCATTATAATGAACTTGTACGTTGCTCTATCTTCTCCTGGAGCTTTGCTCAGCTTTACCTTTCGAAGCATGTTCTTAATTTTATTGAGAGCAATTGATCTGTCCAAACTCGGATTTTCGACATAGTTAGACACATGAGATATGCCAGACAATTCTTTGTTTGGATTGAGAAGATCACTGTAGTAGGTTTTAAACTCCTGAGCGCTAATTTCAGGAAACAATTGTTGATCTAGGTTTCTTATCTCCTTTGGTAAGCGCCACCAATCCTTAATATCTCAGAAAGTCAGTATTGAAGACATGGATTTAGACGACCTCTGGTTCATGCAGGATGTCGCGCCGTTAGTTTGATTGATTTATTGGTTTTATTAGCTAATAATGCTTTTTACAGTATTTAAAATCCAGCTATATTTAATTTTTTACATATATATGAGGAAATAATTAATAAAATATCATCAAGTAGACAAATTTTCTTTTAAATAGTTTATAACATTTCTTTTATATGTATGGATATTTTTTTCTGACTTTACTCTATTTGGTGGCGAGTTAAAAAGTTTAATACCATTATTTATTATACTATTTTGTGATCTTCTGTTTCTAAATGATACTAATCTTAAATCGTCGCTATTTCGCAATAAATATGGTTGTACATCTCTAACATATTGAATATATTTTGACAAATATTTCGGCATACATTTATTACTAATTTTGAACACACAAAGCAAAACATTTACATATATTCTTTGTTTAACACTGAGCCTTATTAATATATTTAGCATAACCCGTATTGGCGTATATATATTAGAACGTATAATTGTTCTCATTGCCTTATTTTGTAACCTTTGTAATGATTAAAGAATAGTTTGGCTCATTAAAAATAGTATTGTGGAGCAGTATTCAAAAGGCGGTTTGATTATTACATTACATATATTTATGACGGTTACTGTTCTGATCGATCTTCTGATCCGTTTTAAGAACCATATTTTCTTCATAATAAAATCAGCGTGCATGTAAAACTTAATTTGCTATCAATGATAATCCCTAAATATTTTACTTCTGTTACCTGCTCAATTATTTCATTATGAATTGAAAAAAAATGAAAATTTGCATCATTGCATTTACAACTAGGCATTTAGTTTTTTGGACATTTAGTTTTAATTTGTTGCTTTTTGGTTAACCAAAGACAAATATGCTGAGGTCTTGCATCTTGCGTTGTCATTGTTCGATGCATAAAAGTACGTTATCGGCAAATAAAGTTAGTGTAGCGTGAGTAGAGTAATAATTTTATTCATATCATTAATATAAATAGTAAAAAGTTATGGCCCGAGGTTTGATCCTTGTGGTATGCCTAACATCGTGGGTAAAACCTCCCAATAGTTGCCATTTACTTTTTTAATTTGGCAATGACGTACCAAATAGCTTCTTAACCATTCAACGCAGTGCCATTGACGCCATATTTAGACAACTCTCCAAAAAGATGTTCCGGTCTATTGTTTCAAAAGCTCTCTTAAGGTCCAATCAAACAGAAAGAGATTCCTTCCAATGTGTTATTACCATGTTTAATTCTGATTCACATGAATGTGCTTTCCGAAAACCCAATTGATTTTCAACAATGAGTTTATTGTCTTCAAAATATTGTTCCAATTGACCGTGTACTATCTTCTCGAATATTTTTTCATTCAACGAAAGAGAGTTAATTGGCCTAAAGTCCTCGCATTTATTTGAACCCTTTACTTTTCCGATTGGAGTTACTACTCAGGTTTTCCACTGCTCCGGAAGACTCCGTCAGCGAGGGATCGATTAAAAATGTTTATAAGTGTTAATCCGATCCTAGTATCATATGCGAATTTATCATATTAAAATCCTTTTTGGTTCATATTTTTTAAAGCGTTCTCAAAGTCTCTACGGGTTTTTTTTTCTGAACGAAAAATTGTTATTTACTTTAGATTCTATATAATTTTCATATGGAACTATCGGAATTGATTTATTTATATTTTCAACGCTAATAATAAAATATTTATTAAATTTATTTGCTATTGATTTACTGTCTTTTACACGTACATCATTAAATTGAACACTTCCTATTTCACTTTAATCATTTACGCGCAACAAGTGATTTCCAAACTCTCCACATTGATTTTTAGTCGGAAAAATTTGATAACGTAACTTTAATATATGTAGCCTTAGCCTTTTTAAGTTCACTTCTGTAATAGTTACGCGTATACATAAAATTATAAAATTTATAAAATGTTCTAGTAGGCTAGTCGAAATCAAAACCGAGAAGGAACTCCATGAACAGATTTCTCTATACCATAGAAGAGAATCTCTGCATAGTGGAATAAACGAAACATACTACATAATGGAAACAATTTTTTTCCCTAGCTTCAAGTGAAAGCACAATCAGCTTAAAAAAATTGCAAAAAAGTGTCAAGAAATCATGTATGATTGGAAAACCATCAAACCAAAATACCACTTAACAGAAACCCCAGTGCATAAAATCAAATAATACATTCAGATATATTTGACATTAAAAAAAAGAAGTATTTGTTACCATTATAGACAAACTCACGAAATTTGCAGTAGGGTATGTAATAGCCAATAGATATTGAAAAGCAATTGTAACAGAATATTTTTCTAAATTTAAGAATCAAAAAAAAAATCAAATCAATTCAAAATATATTTTAGATTTTCTTATTAGTAGTGAGGTCGGAATACATTTCACAAAACCCGATAGCCATATAAAAAATGCGGGTATTTAGAGATTATTATATCAAATATTTTATTTAATAAAATAACAGGTAACGAAAAGTGAGATTTATCAGTAGAAATGGAATTGCAAATAGTTTTAGGTAATAACAACAGCAGATACCGTTCATCCGACAACAAAAACTACACCTAGGGCATCTAATAAAGAAATGAAGGAGTAAGTATTGAGTGAAAGAATACAGCACTCTGAGTGTCTAAGATCTGTTTCATTCCTGGACAACATCACCTATTTCTCAGCGGTTGGCTGCCCTACACTACCAATCGTGAGCTGTCCTACTCATCAGCAGGCTTGCCAGATTTCTGTAAGGCTTTATGGCACATTTTTATAGTTTTTTCGCAAACAACCGCAGAAAATTGAAATTGAACTTTTGACTTTTAAATTCACACAATAATGAAAAACAATACAATTCAGGTACATAACTCCAAATATAAAGTATACAAACAACCAATTTTTTTTAAATGTATTTATAAATTAAATAAAATCAAAGTTACTTTATGTAAAGTTATAAAACGAAAAATACAAATGCCATACCGCACTTGTACCTCACCCAATTTTTTTCCGAATGTAGTTCAGCTTTTATATTGCCTTTTTCTTCAACGGAGTATTTTTCGTAAATGCTGAAGTTGTAAGCTCCCAGAATTTCTTAGATGGGTTTGAAACTGTGGAAGGGTTGCAGTAATTTTTTTTTACATTCGAATGAATTTTTATACCTAATAACGGATCCATAAATTGCACGTTTAGCTTAGTATGGTTTTATGTTTTAATAGCGCTCATGGATGAGAAAGCTCCTTAAACAATTGCAAACCGACTTACCTTTTAAGAAAAAAAGTACCAAAACTTTTTATTTGTCTGGATGTACATTTGCTTAACAATTGATTAAACGTCTGCAAGTAAGAGATAGGCCTTCTGATCTTTAAAAAAAACTGATAAAATTTTAGCAGTATGAAACTAATTAACAAATTTCAAAATGTGTTTAAGTTCCTGATCAAATATATGTTTTTATAAATGCAAGGCGACAAAGACTTCACGGTGATGAAGGACATTTACATGTTTGTTTTAATGTTGGCTGTCTCTTTGGAATGTGTGAAGAATAAACAAAGAAATAAATACATTCAACACATTTTTAAGGAAAATATTTAGGGATTTGACATCTTATGTAATTTCGTATTTTTTTTTAAATAATTTGTGGCTTATTTAAATATCGCAAAAAAAATTGCGAATAATATTCAAAATCAGATTTTGCACCGCAAAACTAAAAAAAAATGGCACGTTTTGCGATATATCGCACAATCTGGCAAGCCTGCTCATCAGTATTCTTTTCTTCGTTTTACTTCATTTTCTTTTCATTCTGTTACTGACGATAACTGTGAAAACTTCAGTCGATTAAATTTATAACTTTAACATTTAATAAAACTAATTTATATATGAAGTTTCGAGTTTGATTATTTTTCCCTACACTGAGCTTAAGAAAAATAACCAAACTGAATAAAAATCGAGAAACTTGCACAGAAGCGAAACAAGTAGAAAGAATAAAAAATTATAAAACTTTTCGAAATAAAAAACAACTTGTACGTAAAATTAAAAATCTTAATAAAGTACACAATAAAAATATGAAAAAAACCTTATACATTTTCAGGCAACAATTCTCCTAACACTATTATTTATACAGACAATACACAGGACACTTCAAATATTACATAATACCCTTTTCATATTTCACAAGTAGTGGGAAATAAAAATTGAAAAATAATTGCACGAAATTTGTTAATTGTCAGTGAAAAGTTTTTAAAAACTTTAATTAAATTTAAAATGCACAGCATAGCTGTGAGGATTATATCTGAGGAAGAAGAAAAAAACAAATTATTAAGAGATGATTCTTATTATTTACAGTTACGTGAACCCTTGTATGCTAACAAAAATGTTAGCGTTTATTGCAATAAATTAACACATTTATATTTTACCAGATTTCAAAAATGCTATAGGCTAAACAAATCAGGTTTTAATTATATGCTGTATGTACTTGTGAACTGAAATTCGCTGTTCCAAGAATAGTGAAACTCGCCGCTTGCTAACGGTTTTTTGCAGAATATGGATACTAGAAAGGAGTAGGAAAGGATCATGCTATCCTCTTTCAGTTTAAAACTTACCGGAGTATTGGACATTTTTGAAGAGAAACTTTGTCCACAATGGATAACTACGCTGTATTGCTGACACGCATGTCAACATTATATCGCAATCTTCAAATAAACACCTCTTCTATAACAGAAAGGGAATATGTAGCGTGAATGCTTTACTTTTAAGTGAAGTTTGTTAAAATGTTTGTGACAATCAGCGTTTCGTAGACTCTACACATCCCGGTAGGAGCAAAAGCGATCGGAGAAGATTTTTATATGGATGATTGTACAACAACACTCGGAAGAATCGGCAATTAAGTTGGCTAATAAAATCGGCACTATATTCAAAGGACTAAATTTGAACTGTGCAAATGGAAGTCAAATAGTAATGCACTTGAGGAATCGATGAATTTAAAAACAGAAAAAACTGTTGTTTTCCGAGGGGGAAGGCACATCATGTAAGGACTTAAATGGTTGATAGAGGAGGACAAATTTGCCTTTGTGGTGAAAAACCATAGGTTCAATGGAGTTATAACAAAAAGGAAAATAGTATGTTATGCGGCACAACTTTATGATCCCAGCGGATACATGTGACCGGTCACCATTATAGGAAAAATATTAATACAGGAATTATGGAAATAAAATATTAGGATTATGGATGATAGACCACCGATTGAATTGGAAAATCGATGGTTGGAATTATGGAATTCAATTATCTACTTGGAAAGGTTTCAAATAGATAGGTGGCCAGGTTCAGGAGAAAAGGCAAAAAAAATTCATGGATTTTCAGATAGCAGTGAATCTGCATTGGGAGCAGTTGTACATGTTCGGGTAGAGCATGAAAATGGAATGGCAAATTTTTAACATCAAAAACGCGAGTAGCCCCATTAAAAAGTGTTACTATTCCGCTTTTGGAACTATCGTCAGAGGAATTACTGTCAAAAATGATAAAGAATATTACAAATTCTATGGAATGGCCTACAGCAGAATATATTTCTTGGCTCGGTTCTAGTCCAGCATCCTATTGGATTAGAAAGGAGACAACGGGTAAGAGGACATACGTTATAAATGAAGTTGCATCGATTCAATTAAATACAGAGAAATGATGCTAGTGCCATATTGATGGTAACGCATTGGACTTGTAGGAACAAGTTCAAGTGTACCACTGTTGGAATATGCTAGCAAGCTCCAACAAGCCGTTAACATTTTAAGCTATGTTAAGCGGTTCATACATACTGCAAACAAATAAATGGAAGTATAAAATTAAAACGGAAAAATAAAAGAGGATTGATGGAACAGAACAGCCACCAATCCCAAGAAGATTAAAAGTTGCAGCCAATTGAAAGATGGGTAGAACTTGCGTTGACCTTAATTCCAGTCGGTAAACCAAGCAGTCCCTAAACAGAAATAAACGATTTTTTGAGAGGCATGAAACCTCCCGATGAGTCAATATATTTTATTATATGGTATATTTAGTTTATTACGTTTTTTCTTGACATGAGTTTTCCAGCGCAACTTTACGACCAAACTCAAGACTAAGTGCTTAGCTGTGTTCTAATGCAGAACTGCTTTATTATTTGTGTACACTGGTATATGTTGTAAGTTTTTATTTGTAATGTTAACATGAAACGACTTCAGTTCATTTAATTTTATTTGTAATTTGTTGGTCCAATTAGATGTATCATTTACTGTACTTTGCAGTTTTTCTGTAACTTCCTGCACGGTTTTTTCCCACTGCAAGTATTTACAGCAATATAGTCTGCAAAAGTGGCACCAGTAGTTTCGTTATTTTGTGGAAGGTCGTTCGTGTATAGAAGGAATAGAACGATTCCCAACACACTACCAGCTTTTATGTGTTTCAAAGCGGAGTACTCATCTTATTGCTGAATTCTTAATAATCGTTGCATTATATACGACTCTAGAATTTCATAGTACTGTTTTGGAAGATACTTTGTGCCAGACTTTATCATTTTCCTGTGTCATATCAAGGCAAATGGCAGAGCGTATTTGTTTTTCTTTTTAAGATTTTTCGATTATATCAGTTATTCTGTGGATCTGTTGATAGTTGAGTATGTATTTCTTAATCCAAACTGATGGTTTGGGATCAATGTTTTTTCTTGAGGACGAGACTAAATATATGCTATCAATATTCGCTGTTTCAAGCGAAGTTGCTGCTGTTGCTAGCAGCAACTTCGAGGTAGTTCATCTACCTCGGGGTAAACATCAACTCCACAAATTACATCTTAGTGGAGATCCGTCGAAGAATTACCCTAGGAAACCGCTACTACTTCGGATTGGCAAAACAAATGGGTTCAAAACTCCTAAATCGAAGGACAAAGTGCATGCATGAACCATTATCCTGCCAGTTCTGCTATACGGCGCCGAGTGCTGGACGATAAGCAGGAAAGGAGAGTTAATACTGGGATCCTTTGAAAGAAAAATCCTTCGACGGATATTTGGTCCTGTGGTGCGAGGAGGGCGAATGGAGCAGAAGATACAACCGCGAACTCTATGAGCTGAACCAGGATATGGATGTAGTCCGAAAATCTATAACTCCTCGACTACATTTGCTACATCGAGCGAATGGACAACAACGCTCCAGCCAAGAGGATCTTCGAATCCCAGCCCCAGGTTCGAGACGACAAGGAAGACCGAAACTCCGTTTTAAAGACCAAACTATCTCGGACGCTTGGTCTGGACAACTGGAAGCAGCGTGCTCGGGATCGCAGGCAGTGGAAGGCTGCCGTATCTCAGGCAGGGACTCTTCACGGGTCGGGAGCCCGTTAAGTAAGTAAGTCTTTTCTCCTAGAATTGGATGAAGTTAGGCAGGATTGGCAGTAATGATATCGGCCGCTATGACGTTACTTCACTGGGAAATTTGCCTGGCTTTGTTACCATAATAACTTCCGCGAACTTGCACATACGTGGAACATACTTTAGTCTGAACGCCGCAGTTATTATCTGTCCCGTATTTATTATTTTTATACCCTATCCTAAGGGTATATTAATTTTGACACATAGTTTGTAACACTGCTTAATATTCGTCGCAGACCCCTAAAAGTATATATATTTATGATCAGGAAAAATCTAAGACTATTTAGCAATGTCCGTCCGTCCGTATCAACTTTTGAGGCCTTTAAAATTATGCTAGGAAGCTGAAATTTGGAACATATACTCCCTAGGGTTCCGAAATGGTAAAGTGTTAAAATTTTCAAAATACGCCCACTGCCACGCCCACAATTTAGAAAAAACCGTTTTACGGCTTAAGTTAGAGAGATAAAGTTGTACAACCTTCACAAGATATGTAGGTACTGCCCACCTTTATTAATTTGTCATATAAAGTTTTTTGCCGCGCCTACTTTTTGTGGGCGTTTTTCACTAAAATGCTGTTTTCTTCGAAAATTTTCATAGAAATCGAAAAAAAATGTTTAACAATATATTATGCCAATATTTTTCTCAATATATCGTCCATACAAAGTTTTTGGCCACGCCCACTTTTTAGGGGTGTTTTTTGAAAAATATTTTTTTTTCTATAAATTTCATAGAACGAAATAAAATGCTATCCATCATCTTCCTAATGTTTTTTTTCTTTGGGGTACATAGGGATAAGGATAGGGTATAATACTGTTCGCCCCAAGCGGACAGTAGCCTTTCCTTATGTTTTTATACCTTTTTAATTCAGATATTCCAGAATTTCATCCTTAATTAGATCAAACTCCGGAGCTTTTATCGGGTTGATCTTTTCTTTTATTTCTTTGGTTATTTCCCTAGAGGTTACTGCTGGAATCGATCTCTCGTCCTCACAAATTTCTTCCGTTAGTTGGAAATGATCACTAATGGTTATAAAACATTTTCAAGATGTTCCGCAAATAGATCCGCCGTGTGTTTGTTTGTTTGTTTTAGCCCAGTTACCGCTGCTGTTTTTCACTGGCGATACGTTGGTCTTTGTGTTTGTAGGCTTCCACAGTGAGTATTCTGTACTAGCAACGTTTGTCAGATTTGTAAGGTATCTTTCCACCGATGAATTTCTAAATTGTGGTTTCTTTTTTCAGAGCTTATTGCTTAAGCTTTTAATTATATTTTTTTTTCACTTGGAGCTTTGACAGTTGCCTTTGTTTGCAGGCTGGTCTGTTTTCAGATATAATGTCGCAAACTTCTTTGTGATACAGGTTTCTTTTTACTTTGCTATTTAATTAATTGTTGATAGTTCGATGGGTTCATATACTAAATATCTAAAATATATCCAGTCAGTTAGTTTGTTTACAAGACGTGGGTTGCGTTCCTTTAATATAATTATATTACCAAGTGTAAGCAGCAGAGATAAGTGATCTGAGTCAAGATCTCGCTCTTCGTTAACTTTGGTAGTATTTGAGGCGATATTCTTAGTTAAGAAGAAGTCAACAACGTCCAGTATTTTGTTCCTATCTGTGGGAAGAAGCTTTCAAAGTTGTTTTGTTTCAGCCTGTGGCTAGGAGAACAATAAGCAGCTGCTACCGTTATATGTCCACTGCTTATTTTTATGTGTACGGATTTGGCTTTTGTTTCGTGCCTAATACCTTCTTTAATTATGGTATATCTTGTAACTTCAAAGCTTGTATTTTGTTCCAATTTTAAAATGTGTCTCGGAGACTAGACATATGTCAATTTTATTTTTATTTAAAGTCGCTTGTTTTCTTTGGACCGGTTATGAGGCCTAAGTTATCATTTTCGCTTAAGGGTAGATTTTCTTTAGCTCTATTCACTTTTCTATTCATTTGGTGACTAGATTTCGGTCTCAAGTCTCTTTTGCTTCGTTTTTGTCCGTTTTTGGTTGCGTCTTTTTGAACAGGCTTTTGCATTTTCTTTTGCTTGTTGTCTTTTACCTACTGTAGCTCTTCGCTACTACACACCTTCTGTAGTTAGCTGGCTGTCTTTTACTACAATTGGCGCATTTAGGGACACAATTTTTGTAACCAGTAATTTTAACCAATATTTAACAATTAAATAAAATTGGAAATAATTACGAGCAAATTAATTAATAAAAAAATTTAGGCAAATGAAATATTAATATTACAAAATACCGACTTTCCATTCTCGTTATGTGTGTTAATGACAACCTTCGTTGGAATGACCCATATTCGATGTCGCGAAAAACGCTGCGAAATGTCTAGGCTTCCTTAAGCGATGCAAGAAATATTTCTCCCCTTTTGATCTGGCAAACATTTATTTATAAGGGGTTTATTCGCTCCAATGTTAGCATTACAGCTAACAGACATTTAAAACCAACGTGCATCGGTATCTCCTTTTTTCTAATCCTTCACTTCCCTAATGCCCGCACTGTGTTACTTAATTATAAGGGTATCCAAAATCCTTTTAGTGCGCGTATATTACAAAAAAAAAAAAAAAAAAAAAAAAACACGTTACTCAAATCGTTCATGAGCTCTCCAGCTCTCCTGCTTATTAACACCGTTGAATCAGAAACTTTAGGTGTAGCTCTGTCAATGAATAACAAATACTCAGGAGTTTCAAGGCTATCAGTTTCTCTTTTTCTTACATATCTACCTCCAGAGAAACTTCTCTGCTGAGACCACAGATGGGTAATTAACCAGGTAAGTCAACTCAGCATACCCCTGTCCTCTTGAACCCGTAAAACAAATAGAAAAATGACCGCAAAATCTTCTTTAAATTTTTTTATCTGTAAATACGTGTACACCACAGAGGGTGCTGGTTATTGCCAAAAATATGGTGGTTGAACACCAATTTGACATTAATGATACATTAATTGACAATTTTTTCCAAAATGGATTCCTTGGAGAAGTACTGCAATTGTTTGACTGAGCTGGCGCAATCTGATTTGCATGCAAAAATTTAGCCAAAATGAGTTCGAGAAAGCAAAAAATTATCTCAGTTAATTATCTGTATAATTACTCATCTTTGGCTGAAACATTGGATCCGCCCATAAAAACTAGAGTGCCAAAGAGAAGAGAACAACCATATTTGCTTTGTGACTCGAGTTTGCGTAAGAATTACGTATGCATGCGGGATACCGTTTGTATCACAGCGATTTCTGGGCGCCCAATTTTATTTTCTCTTTAATAGATGTCGCCACGTACACTCAATCGAGATCGACAATTTGCCTGGACCATTGTAATTTGTTTTATTGCTTAATTTAATTTTTTCGATAGTATATTTTAAACTAGTTGCCAAGTGTTAAAATATTACAAAAGTAATACATATCTTCCACATGTTCGTGGAATTCTTCAAATTCTCACCAATAGTTTGCCATGTCGTAGCAAACAATTATTTTTAAATCACTGGTAATCAGATTTACTCTTCCGATCTTCTCAAAGTAACATCCTGGACGGTTTTTGAATGGAGAAAGTAATGCGTTTGATGTTAATGTGTTTCCTTGTCTAAGAAAAATCATGTGAAGAATAACCGCCTTATTGGGCCTAGTCTACACGTCGTTTTATATTCCTTTCTCGAAGTGTATGAGCTTTCGCTGTATACTTCAAGATGTACATTAACTGAAGTCGTCAGCGGACTACGCTGATTGTGGATTCCGATTCTTGTTGGTTTGCTAAATCTGTTATTCCATTTGCAGTATGGGACATAATTTAGTAATCGGTTTACAAGTTTGATGTTGATTTCACAAGAAAATGACCTGCAGTTAACATCATATAAATAATTTATATCGTTACTTAATGTAGTCAGCGGTCGAAAGGTGAGGCAAGCTTCGCTTTGGGATAGTAGTGACGACAGTCCCTCTAATGTTAGAAAAGTGTCGCCAATAATCCGCTTTAAGTGGTGCTTCATTGATACTTCCCACACCCCTCTGAAAGGGAGCGTTGCGGGTGGAACATGCCATGTAACACCATCTTAAATTAGTGTCTCAGCAACGTAATTTCCAGGTTGTTTAATGCATTGCTTTATTATTATTTGTATTTCCTTGTTAGCTCCGACGAATGTTGTTCCGCAGTCACTGTAGAAGTGCAATCAAAGACCTTTTCGTCACACAAAACGTTTAACAGCTGCTAGGAATGCTTCAGTCGTAAGATAGCTAACCAAATTTATATGAATTGCCTTAGTACCTAAACATATGAATATCGTAATATATTCTTCCGTAGTACGGTTTCCTCGTCCTTTCAAAAGTAGTATTTGAATAGCTCCAGCATAATCGATCCCCGTGTGTGTATGATTTTGATGAAGTTACTCTTGAGTCGGCAACATACCCATTATTTGATTTTTCCAGGCAACGTTAAACGGTGACATTTCAAAGCTAAATCTATGACAGTATGCAACTGTTCTGATTAATTTTTTGTATGAATAAAACCATTGAAATATCTCATTGTTTGTACTGTAATCCGCAACAACTGTTAATGTAGTTCTTGATCCCGGAGCATTATTTTCTTCGACCTCGACAGTAGGTCAAGTACAGCTGTGGTTTCTTAGCCATTCAGGACCTGTCCACGATAATGAGTGATCCTTTGTTTGATCTGCTGTTATACCTCTAGATGCGCAATCAGTACGGTTATCGGCTGATCTTATGTGTCTCATGGAAATTGAATAAGTAACTTCCTGAATTTGGGAAACTCTATTTGCCAAAAAGGTTTTTCATTTTAATGGACATCCTATAATCGAGGCCAATTGTTGCACTTAAAATTCTTATTAAAACAAAATCGCGAGCAAACTACTGAATTAATATCCTAATCACTTCACGGATCAGGTGCAATGAAAGCAAAGATTTTGCTGATCTCCGGCAGCTGAGTGGAAAGTATGGGTCCGTTCAAAAAAAAAAAATAATAAGGCAAAGGCAAAGAAAACGGATTTATTTCAATACGATGGTTCGAAAGAAAATAGAAATTTCATGGGTTATTGTGAAACCTTGAAATTACCAATTGCTAGAAAAATATTAAAATCTGAAACTGAAAATGTAGAACGGTCTTTTATTTTAGGCGAAGCCTCTTTAAATTAACTATTTGAGTACAACAACAATTTCTTTACAAATATTTATTATTTTTTCCTTTATTGATTGTTGCTATAAAACCGAGAAATGTCTTGGCACTTTGACTGCTAAATTAAAACTCAAACTTGCAAGACATTTTAATCAGTGAAATGTACAAAATGAGACAGATATTCAGGTTACCGACTGCTACATCAGAGAATTTGCTGATTCTCACTAAATGTGTAGGAACACAGATATGATTTAATTTGTTTCACCATATATCTTATATGTTTGGAAGGAAATGAATCGTATACATGTAGGACACATTTGTATGATATCGCAATTCTTCTTTTTTTTATACCCTGTCCTAAGGGTATATTAATTTTGACACATAGTTTGTAACACCTCTGAATATTCGTCGTAGACCCATAAAAGTATATATATTTATGATCAGGACCAAATCCTAAGACTATTTAGCAACGTCCGTCCGTCCGACCGTCCTAGGCCTTTACAATTAAGTAAGCTGAAACTTGGACCACATATTGCCTAGGGCTCCGAAATGGTTAAGTGTAAAAACGCCCACGCCCACAATTTAGAAAAAACCGTTTTAAAGCTAAAGTTAGAGAGAGAGAGTGTTACAACCTTCGGAAGATTTGTAGGCACTGCCCTCCTTTATAAGATTGTTATATAAAGTTTTTTGCCACGCCACCAATATTTTTTCCAACATATCGCCCATACAAAGTTTTTGGCCTCGCCCACTTTTTGGGGGTGTTTTTTCAAAAAATATTTTTTTTTTAAATTTAATAGAATGAAATAAAATGCTATCCATCATCTTCTTAATGCTTTTTTCTTTGGGAATATAGGGATATGGATAGGGTATCATACTTTCCCCCCGAAGCGGACTGTAGCCTTTCCTTATGTTTTAATATTACTTTACTAGCATGATATCATCTAATGTTATTTGGTTGCTAAAATTTTTCAAAGTTTTCATTTCTTGGGTAGTAAAATCTTTCTTGGAAAATCGCTTTGACATTCGAAAAATAATGATATAAAATTCTTATTTCACAATTATTAAAGTGGATTAATACATATCCAGTTATATTTCTCTTATCACAATTTTGGTTTATTTTTAATTGCTTTGCATTTTTATTATAATATTTTAGTCGTCTAGTATTATTATTTTTTATAAGTTTACAACTATGTTGAATAATACAATTTTTGCTTAAACTTAATTCATTTAATGATCTTATTTCTTTATATTGGTATATTAAGTTATTGTTTGAACACAATTTCGTTTGGGTAATCTATTTCATTTTTATTTTTGTTTGGTATTGGAACGATAATTTTTAGTTGTTTTTTTTCTATTTCTTTTGGAATCTTAATGGCAAATATTAACACATTTTCATCGAATTTAGTTATGCCTAATTTTATATACCTTTATTTCTATTTTTCTTGATCTACTCACCCATGTGTAATATTCCATATCTGGCTGAGGCTAAATTGTATTGGATGTGCTCAATTTGTTCTTTAATTTATTGAACTTTAAATAACTGGTCATAAAATAAATTCGAGTTTATTGTCTTACTTGCTACATTGTTTAACTGTCCTAGTATTATCGTTCTGTCTTTTTCTATTACATCCTTTATTTGTTTAAAGGATATACTAACGTTATCAATAATTTAGATTTGCTGGTTCAAATTGGTAATAGCATTGTGGTTATTTATTAGTACATTTCTTAAAAGATTTTCTATATGTTCTCTATCTTCTTCATCCATAGTGCCAAACAGCCATTTTGATGCACTACCTACTATAATCAATAATCCTATCTTCTGCAGGGTTTCCATAGGAATAATGTTTTTTACTTTACTTGTCAGATGTGATAGTTCTAGTTTAAGAAGTTAGTTCTTTGTATCCCAAGTCAAGTTTCTCAATGCCGTTTAGTACGTCTATTATTTATTGTGGTTTAATAAAGTCGGCTTCGTTAATTTTAATTTCGGTGAAACCAGTCTGTTGCATTATTTCTTCAATACTTAGTACTCCATCAGTTGGTGATGAAGAGCTTAAATATTCGGCACTCACCACGTCAGCCTCGAAAATCCGCCACCTAATGCGAGCATAGGCCGGACAAAGAAAGTGTTCTGCTGTGTCATCCTCCTCACCGCAAGGACAGGTAGTGGCGTTGCTTAAGCCCAACACATTTAAGTGTTTAGCAAAAGCTTGGTGACCTGAAAGGACGCCTACAAGCAGCATACAGTCGATTCTCGTCAGAGATAGAAGAAAAGATCCTGAACTTTTGCAAATGTCCGGGCGCATTAATTTGGTCTGTCTACATCCACCGCAATCGCGCCACCGAATCTTGTGTTGAGGAGAAACTCAAGAATCAATGGAAGACATGACCAAAGATGTAGGCAGACCCAACACAAGTTCGGGCCCTGAGAAGACTTCTTCAGAACCTTGCATATCAGGCTCATCCGAGATCTCATTTCCCTGGATGCCAGTCTGACACATATGCACATATATGCACTGTGTTCAGTCTTCCGCCCAATTCAGAGAAAGCTTGAGTTCTAGCACTAACTTGGACGAGGTAAGAGGGTTTAGCAGCGCTTTTAATGCAGCTTGGCTATCACTGCAAATGCAAATGCCTCTAGCCGTCCACCTGTTGTTCACAATATAGCGTAAAGCCATTAGGATGGCAAAAATCTCCGCTTGGAAAACAGACGCATGTATACCCAATGGGTAGTAAAGTCGTATGTCATCACGTTTCACAAAGACTCCAACACCAGCCTCCTGTCCGGTTTTAGAGCCATCCGTGAAAATACGATGGCATTCAATCCATGGTTCAGAGTCTGAACAAAGCCATTCCGTTACCTGTGGAAAGTGGACGTGGTAGTTTTTTCGCAGAAAGATTTCTGGTGTCATTGCATCAGATGGCATATTCATAAAACAGGTGTCAACTAATAATTCTCGAGCAAGTTCTTCAAATTCCAGTGCGAATGGTACCGAAACCCAAAGCGAAAGATGGGTTTTAGCGCACACCCCCTGATATATAAGTCGAGGGGGGGGAAGATTCATCAAAGCATCTGGAGCAGAGTCCGGGGTGCTAGGGAAGGCCCTTGTGCTATCACTGCACGTTTCCGCGAAAGCCTGTTCCACCAAAGAACCGATGCGTATGAGAGTAGCGGTCTAAGAAGACTTTTTCTGAACAGTATAGATCCAAAGGACCTATTTCGGAGATAAGCCACGTCTTACCAAAAGCGCCTTTTGCACTGCAAGAAAGTCGACAGTGCTTTATCGGATTTCGATTCGACATGTTTGGACCATAGAATTTTTTTATCGAGGATTACACCCAGGTATTTCACTTCATTCGATATAGGGATGGCGACACCTTTAAGCACGGGATCACGAGATGGGACAGACCAGTGACAATTCTCCTTCTCGAAAAAAGAACAACCGTGATTTTAAGAGGATTCACTGAAAGCCCATCTCTGCGCTTAAGAGCAGACAGTCCTAGATTAGAATTGACTGAAAGATCGGCGACTTCATCCGCATAAGCTTGAGTGTAATTTCCAGGAAAGTTGAGAGCCGTAAGCAAAGAGTCTACCACCATACAGCATAAGAGGGGAGACAGAATACCACCTTAAGGACAGCCCCTATTTACCCCTATTATGATGCACTTGCTACAATCTGCATCGGCTACCAACGTCCTGCACATTAGCATTGCCTTAATCCACAGCACCAATGTTTTATATACACCATTATCAAAGCACCCTCAATATCGACGAAAATGCCCAACGCGTACACCTTCCGGTCAAGAGCACATTCAATCCTACCAACAAGATTTAGAAACGCAGTCTCGCAGGATTTTCCGTTCTGATAGGCATGTTGCATCTCAGACAGAGGATGTGATCGAGAGCAACTTTGCGCACATGCAGCTGAACGCGTCTCTCCAAACTTTTCAGCAAGAAGTAAGACAGACTTATGGGTCTAAAGCTTTTGTCTATGGTATAGTCAGACTTACCAATTTTTGGGGTGAAAACCACTTTAACCATACGCCAGGGGGGAAGCATATAGGCCAAGGCTCAGCTCGCGGTGAAAATTCTATTCAACGTTGGCAAAACCAGACTTAAACCTTGTTTTAGCAAAACTGGATAAATTCCATACGGACTAGGTGATTTGAAACTCTCAAAAGATGCAATAGCATATTTAATAGCTTCATCAGTCACCACTCCCGATGCAATATACCCGCTCTGCCACGTGGTATTAGTCGGTTCAAATGTAGCCACCATCGTTTGAAAGGCTGAAGGACGCGTAGTAACCCGATTTCCCGGGAAGTGAGTCTCAAGGAGAAGATTGAAAGTCTACGCCTTTGTCTCAGTGTAAGTGCCATCAGGTTTAAGGATTGCATCCAGTTGAATCCGTCTGCTCTTTAGGAGGACTTTAACAAGCCTACTAGTTGCACTTAGAGATTCGAGCTCTTCACAAAGGTACCGATTTTCTCCAGGGGGGGGGGATACATATGTTGTATTTAATTATTTAAAATTGTACACTTTTGTAGTAGGGTGCTATGAAATCTTTCTATGTCTGCGTTTCCAGTGTGTGAATTCGGTTTTGTATAATGAGTATTAACTTTTTCATTTTTAAAAAAATCTTTTATGTGTATTGAGTTGAATTCATTGGCTGCTAATATATTTTTAGATTTTCCTGCTTTGGTAATATGACTCTTTAATTCTTCTACTATAATGATATGATTCTATATCTATATCTAATTCTATATTGTACCCTATAAGAACATTTTATAAAGCTTATTAAATTATAATTAGCAAATAACACTATTAATTTTTCCTGAACTACTTTATACTGATCCTCATTTAATTCGGAGTATATTCCCGTCACCCCTTTTTTATAAATCTTTTTATTATTTCTTCTTAATTTTCAAAATCGTACTCTGCGATAAAAATTATACGTTTGCCGTGTACTATTTCTACCTCTTCGGTTTTTTGATTATTTAAGATTATGTGACTTTTATATTTGTTAACTATTTCATCTTTTATAGAAATATGGTTCAATGTTGTTAATGCATCATAGTCTTCGTTTTTGTCATCGTCTAAGCTATCTTCCTCCGTATTAAATAATATTGGTAAATCTGAATCATAATCGTTTATATTGTCTAGGGAGTCATTGGTGTTGGTGATGTTTGTAGTATTCTCTCCGTCGTTAGAACTAACATCTTCGTTAGTCTGAAGTAGACCTAAAAAAATCGGCTAGCCTATTTTGCTTTCCTTTTTTATAATCAATTGCAAAGTTATATATGTATACCTATTTTAAGGAGTCAGCGTTGCCTTTATATTTAGAATGTAAGTATTTTATCGGCTGGTCACAGACTCACAGACCGTATCTTAAATTTATTGCTGTATAAATAGGGGCGGAAATAGTTTACAAGTTTACCGCCCACATTTTTTTTAAGAGGTTAGGTGGAAAATCGTCCATGAGACACAGCGTGAGGTTCTTACTCACAAAAAACAACTTCCTTCAAAAGTAATATTCTATCTAGTAGTTTTCATTTCCGGTTGTATACACGTTTGGCAGGCAACCTCCCAGCGAATGCGCCTGCTTATACCGCCAATTGCTCGCGGTTACACCTTATTGCGCTCGTTCAAATAGATTTATTTTTATTTACGTTGCAGTCGGCGCACTAAATTTGTCTCGTACAAAATTTGTAGCATTTCGTTCTTGGAATGGCCATAAAGGCGAGTCCGTTGCTTATGGGAAATTGCTTTTTGGTAGTTATACCTAAGTCTCGGTAAATATCACTGTGTCTGATATACCACGGGGCGTTTAGAATTGTTCTTAGCTCTTCATTTCGAAAAATTTGTAAAATTCATATGTTACTTGTTTTGGTATAACCGCAAAGTTGTATATCAAACGTCCAAACTCGTCTTAGAAGCAGCTTGTTTTGCATGCTGAGTTTTGCAAATCG
The DNA here is from genome assembly GCA_963576555.1 of Ferdinandea cuprea. Lineage (NCBI taxonomy): Eukaryota > Metazoa > Arthropoda > Insecta > Diptera > Syrphidae > Ferdinandea > Ferdinandea cuprea. The sequence continues at coordinate 19,322,688 of OY754962.1, read as the reverse complement.
ACCAAACAGCCAATGCATTTAATTATATTTAATAACGAGCTCTTCCCGTTTCATTTTTACTTGCAATTTCCATTTTAGCTAAAATGTCATTCCCAAATATTAAGCTCTATTTGCGTAAGAAATTTGTACGGAATCTATAAATATGGGTAGCGTATTTACATTTCTGTAAGTAAAATTAACGTATGTGAATTCGGTTTCTTTACCTCAATATGCCAAGTTTTTGTCCACTCCAGAACGCTGTCAATAGCAATTTGGATTCAATTCGTATCTGATTCAACCGTATTTCTCACGGCTAATATAGCTGTATCATCCGCAAACGTAGCTAAAGTCATGCCTTGTTCTTGCGGAATATCTCGAGTATAGATTAAAAATAAAATCAGACCCAGAACGCTTCCTTGTGGAACCCCTGTCACGATTTCTTTTGAATATTTTTTACTGTGCTTAAGACGGAAAAGTATGTCCGCTAGATAAGAACTTAGTATCTCATATAACTACCTTGGAAAGGCCAATTTAATCTTAGGTTGCAATCCCGTATATCAAGTATTTGTACAAAGCCTGGGAGATGTCAAGGAAAACTCTAGTACACATTTTTCTCCTCAAGCGCTTTTTCTATTTCATTAGCTATTCTATAAACCTGGTGGATTGTGGAGTGCTTGTTTCTAAACCCGAATTGGGGGTCAGGTATTAATTGGCGCTCTTCGATAATTGGATGTAATTGCTTCAATAAAAAATTTTCGAATAACTTTTGCCACACCTGGCAGCACTGAATAGCCAGTTACCTTGGGTAACAGCACTGGTACACGTAGGCGGCAAACCGCAAACGTCGTCTGTCAAACAAACACCAATCGAAGGTCAAAAAAACTTGAATAAACTTAATTTAAAACAATATTTGAATTGTAAAAAACCTAAAGATTTGCTAAATTGAAATTTAAAACTTAAAACTATACTTACTTGAGGTTAAAACTTACAAATAATAATAATTGAAAAATCCTAATTGGAAGACTAAACGTGCGTATATATTAACCTTTATTTATCCTTGCAATTACATTTCTATATATTGTATACCTTACATATTTAATTATTAAGAGTTCCTTTGAAAAGTAAAAGAGAATTCAACACTTAATTAGGGGCTAAAGTTTCAAAAACAAATAAAGCAAAAAACATAAGGAGAGGCTACAGTCCGCTTGGGGCGAACAGTACGATACCCTATCCATATCCCTATATGCCCCAAAGAAAAAAGCATTAAGAAGGTGATGTATATCATTTCATTCTATGAAAAAAAAGTGGGCGTTGCCAAAAACTTTGTATGGGCGATATATTGGAACAAATATTTTCTAAATATCTTGTTAAATATTTTTTTTCAGTTTCTATGAAAATATTCGCTGAAAACTGCATTTTAGTGAAAAAAGCCCACAAAAAGTAGGCGTGACAAAAAATTTTATATGACAGACTTATAAAGGAGGGCAGTGCCTACATATCTTGTGAAGGTGCCAATACTCTATCTCTCTAACTTTAGCCTTAAATTTTTTTTTCTAAATTGTGGGCGTGACAGTGGGCGGATCTAAAAACTTTTAACACTTTACCATTTCGGGACCCTAAGGAGTATATGCTCTAAATTTCAGCTTCCTAGCATAAATATAAAGGCCTCAAAAGTTGATACGGACGGACGGACGGACATTGCTAAATAGTCTTAGGATTTTGTCCTGATCATAAATATATATACTTTTATAAGTCTACGACAAATATTAAGGGGTGTTACAAATTATGTGTCAAAATTAATATACCCTTAGGATAGGGTATAAAAAGGGGTAGCAAATACCTTTGATATTAGTGGTAAAAGCGAAATTAGTTTATACGATTTCTTGTCATATGGAGGCTTTCCAGGCTTTGGAACCACAATGACTTCAGCTACTTTCCATCTTCGTGGAACTTTCAGTAGCCTAAACGAAGCATTGATTAGGTAAACGACCACTATAAGTGGTTTCCGAAGCAACTCTTTAAGGACCTGCCCCATAATAAAATCTTATCCAGGAGCCTTGTTTAATTTCAATTTTTGTATTTCATACCGCAGTTCAGCCAGCGCTACAGTTTTTATTTTACAATTGTCTGGCTAAGACCGTGTCTTCAATTAGCTCTTGCCCGATAAAGGGCTTGAATTTTTCTTCTAAATGCTCGGAAAATATGTCGGTTTTTTCTTTGTCTCCTTTCGCCCATTCACCATTATCTTTTCTGATAGGATGCGCTTGCGTTTTTGGCTTTTTAATGTTTTTCGTAGCTTTCCAGAGCGAGTTGTTCGAACTCGAACTCTTATCCGCAGTGATATTTTCAAGATATGAAGACACTTCGGAAATCTTAAAGTCCTGAATTTTTTTTTTGAGAATGTTGCATAGATCATTTAATATCGATTTATGCCGCGGAGCACGAGATTGTTGCCATTTCTTAAGCGCTCTCGTTTTCTCTTTTACTAATTCGATTATTTCCCGAGAATATTTAAGTGTACATTTTGATGTTCAAAGCGTTTTTTGAACTTGCAATTATTAAAAAAAATTACTATTATGATAGGCGGCAAATAAGAAATGAAAGTCGACTAGGTAAGGATCTCAGATCAAAGAGGATTCTATGTTTATTCGTTCGTTTATATGACAAAGATACAAGCTTAGATACCACAAAAAAATATACATAGAAAATTGATAGCAAATCGATAGAAATAAGGTATTTAAGTGATGACAATTTTAATTTTTATTAAATTGTTAATTAAAAGATAGGTAAGTAATCTAAAATTTGATAAGAAAATAGATTTAAGTATACAAAATGATGTTAAAAGAATTCAATGATGTGAATAATCAACATACTGCTTGCCTTGAAGGGTTGAACGGGAAAAGAGGCACATCAACAAATTGGTAAAGGGGCCAGACGATGAATCGGTCTTCTGAGGACAGTTTCTTTAACACTTATATCTGCCATACGAATGATTCCATCAGTACCAGTGATAAGCCGCTCGATTCTTCCAAGGAGACATTGCTGTAAGTTGTCGGTGCTAATCAGTTCCACTATACCCACCGTAGCGTTATCTGAGCTCGGCTTCCATTTCGTCTAGCTACTCTAACAGATACTCTTTAGACCATCTCATCCACAAGTGTTGTTTAATATGCGTAAGTCGACACCATCGTTTGGGGGTGTATTGGCTCTGAACGATTGGCTCTGGAATAGAATTTAAAGCATTACCAATTAAAACATGGCCAGGAACTTGAACAGCGTTTGGATCTGACCCTAGATACAAAGTCGGCAGGAATTCATTGTGGCTATGGTCGAAAACTCTTCATATTTCAAGAACGTCTGCTTTACTGTCTTGTAGAGATGAGATTTAGCCGACTTTACTGCCGCATCCCATAAGCCGCCAAAATGTGGTGCTCTTGGTGGTATATGAACGAACTTCATGCGATGTAAGGCGCACCATGATGACCCAATATGCTCCTTCTGCTGCTCCAAAACTTCAGTGTATAGCTCCTTCAGCTCAGCGCTCCAACGAAATTCGTCCCGTTATCGCAATAGATTTCCTCACATAGACCACGTCGTGCAACGAAACGTGGTAGAAAACCTTGCGATGATAGATCCGATACGACTTCTATGTGCGACGCCTTTGTCGCAAAGCAAATAAAAACGGCCACATATGCCTTATGGGTGCAATAGCCTAAATAAACGTCTGGGTTTTCCTTAAATCTTCAATAACATTTTTGCTACCAGAAATCATTCCTGAGACCTTTTTGTCGGTACTGCACCAATTTTGCAAATCAAAGCCAGCTAATAGATCTTAAAAATTTCCTCCATTGAATCAACACCTGTGATCATATCATCCATGTAAAAATCCTCACCTATAACCTTCGGACCTACTGGATTTTGGAAAACATTCTCATCTGCCAACCATTTTACAGCTAGTAGCAATGTACGAAGCTGAGGTAGTTCCGTAGGTTACAGTTTTCAGCCTACATGGTAACAACTCTTTCTTTTCGATTGACTACCATAAAATACATTGGTAATTTTGATCTTCCTTTGATCTTCCTACCATTGTCCGCCAATACCCTTTTGGAGACATCTGCAGTAATTACGAATTTATATGATCTAAAATGTAAGATTATGTTGTATAGATATTGTTTATTGTATATTACTGATCCTTTTAAGAGGAGGTCATTTAGAGACATACAGGATGAAGTTTTAGTGCTACTGTCAAATACGACCCTTTGTTTTGAAGTAAGGGAATCAGGGTCTACGATTAAATTGGTGAGGCGCAAAATATTGAATTTGAGAAACTTGATCTATCGGCACGACTTCCATGTGTCCCAGACTCTCGCATTCTTCCACGAAATTAATATGTTGGTATCGAAAAAATCTTCTCCTTGCCTGAGATAACGAATCTCCCAACTGACCTTTCTTTGGATCGAACAGTATGTTCACTACAAAACGACCATCTGCTAGACGTCGAAGGCTCCTTAATAACTCCTTCTCACATTTTTCTTCTTCCACTGACTGGAAAACTGGTTTCCTGTTTACTTCTTCCATTTCCCAGAACTTATTCACTGTTTCATTCAACAAGCGTCTTCAAATTCAGAACAACCAACTGCCATGCAAACAGCTTGGGAAACGTCAGATAACCCATAACTTCCGGAATATTCCAGTTAGGAATATCGATTTCTTTTTTTGGTTGAATATTAGTGATAGGTTTTTTGACTAATAAATCCAAACTTAACTCAAAGTCAGAACATCGTGACTTGCAACGAGCCTCTGTCTTATGACGTACAATAGAAATAAATTTTTCTATTCCGGAAACGGATGTATTAGTTCGAGCTTTATGCAACTAAAGTTTCTGGACCATATCTTCAGTAATAATGTTTAACTGAGACGCCGAATCTAACAGAGCATGGACAGGTTGAAATTTACCAACTCGGTACCTTATGTAAACAATAGCAATTGCCAAGATAACATTTGCATTGCCATAATCAAACACACGTTAGAAACAGCAGTGCTGGTACAACTCGTGCTTGGTGATGCGTCTTTGTCCAGGACTTCTTCCTTAGCCGGAAACTTCACCGTAAATCTGTGAAGTAAGCGATGATGTGGCAACAAATAAAAAGTGAATTTTTGTAATATGCATCTGCACACATAATGACCTTTTCCCAAAATAGTTAATGCATAGAACACGTCTCTTAACTTCAAAGAAACGATTGGAAACTGGTACATGATTAAAGTCTGGACACCCAACAATATCATGCGTACTTGACTGACAAAACTCGCACTTGGATTTGATCGCAACTAATGAAATATTCCTATTAGTATTCATGTTTCGAAAACGATTACGGAAGGTGCTATTACTCCATTTTACAGTACTTAGATTTTTTGCCTCTAATGTTTGGCAACGACGATCCAACAATTTCGAAAAATTACCATGACGGCAGTTTGGAATGATCAACCGCTTTATCCCACATGGCCTTTGTCTCCCTATCAACATGTCGAGTGCAAAGGATATCAATATTGATTCTGCAACAACCTAGTAATTCCCTATACTAAGCATCGCAGATAGTGTTAAAACAATCTCATAAGTTTCGTAATTAAAAAAAAATTTCGTAAATAATTGAACTTAAGAAGGTTATCCAACGTATCATCTTTATGTATTAGACTATTATACACTCCTATAAAATTTGGAAAATCCGAGAACTTTACGTAAAAGGCTGGTAATTTAATTGTTTCAAGCTTTATCGACCTTGCCAAGGAGTATTGGAATAATAATAGAAATTATATTTTGTCGCTTACTTTAATCAACCGTAGATCAAAAGTGCACTCTGGATCGCCGATGACTGATGAAATGTTTACTTTGTATATAATTTACTTGTTTTCTAAGTCGCGTCACTTTTTATTAGGTTAGAAAAAAAAAGTTAGGCTAGGTAAACTAATGCAAAATTAAACATATTTATTTTACAACCCTATTTTCTTATTTTTTTATGTGCACTTTTCTTTTATCTTTTGATATTTATTTTGTTTGTTTTTGTTTTTATTATTTTTAACACCAGGAATCTCGTTTGTAGGAACTGAGTATCGGCTTGAATGGTGAAGTATGATTCTTAGCAGCGATACGATAGGGGGATACCCTGCGACTGCCGTTGAGTGATGCTTGATGCTACGTGCAACGTAGTTTGGTCACGCCGTGCAAAGACTTTGTTGAACAATTTTCCACAAAATGAGGGCGTGAATTTAGGTTTTATGGCTCTAAAGGAAATCATAAGACTCCACTAAATACGACTTGCTCTTATTTAATTGGATGTCTTCAGATTTAAGTCTTGCACGTGCCTACGAAGGATATTGATAATAGGGGCTTTTTTTTTGGTTTTTTTTTTTTAAATTCTGAGAAACTCCTCTTGTTTTGATGAATTAAAATGAAACAGTGGCGCTTTAGGGGTGTGCCGTAGTCTTTATATATTTATATAGCTTAGGTTGCTTTAAAAAAATAAATCAATGAATACAATGATCTGTTAAATGTTTTTCGCCTGCAAGGGATTGCTACAGCAATCTTCACGTGTTTCTTCGTCCTGCTGTTTCCGTAAGTGGATTCGGTAATTTTCCAATATTTCGTTTGGAATCGGTTCGAAGAACTCGGATAATGTTCTGATGATATCCTCATGTGATTTAGTTGATGGTTTCTCTGGTGCGGCTTTATCGCACAGAACGTTGTATGCTTCACTTCCCATGTAGTGGAGTAGCAGTTGGACTTTTTTTGCCGATAGGATGATCAAAAAGGTCAATCGCAGTCTCAAACCTGTCCAGCCAGCGACTCCATTTTATGTTTTTGTCAAATGGTTCGATAGAAAATGGTGTTTGAAGTGATTTTAGAACTACGGGCTGTGTCATATTTTCCTTTTTATTTGTGTGAAATTCTTAAAAGCACGTGCCTGCAAAATAATGTGAATCTGCTTTATCCTCGTCGCCAATCGTTGTATCGTTGCTTAAATAAAAAGGCAGAAATCCTTGGCCAGAATGTGTAATTCCTTTTTTCAATATTTTAAGTGTTGATCGTTCGAAGGTTATTAATAGACTGCCTGCTTAGAATGACTTTTACATATTTTACAGTTGAGAGTAGGGAGAGCACACAATATAGCATTGCGATTGCTTGCAAATCTTAGACCTGTATGTCGAGGGGCATTTGGAAACACTATGACCTAAGCAATTCAAACATAAACGCAACCTCCTTGCATTTAAGAATCGTTCTATAACTGATAGCTCATTGAAGCTTTAACAATCTGTTATCGAATGAGTATTGGTTTGACAAAAGAAACAAGATCTTTGATTGACAGCCAGTAAAGTTTAAAAATATTGAATCGAAAAAGATGGATTTGGTTTGTTCGACCATTTGGGGATGGGCTCCTTCCGAAGCCGCTTACTATCCCTAGCCTCCAGGTATTAATACCGTAATACCTGAACCTGAATACTCAGGATATTGGATATTAGATTGTGTGTCCGTTTGACATGGCAATTACGATTGCATTGCAAATATTCTCGAACGATCCTACCGAAAGTCAGGAGCTAAACAACGCTGAAATGTTGTCAATTAAGCTTCTTGGTAAGGCAGGAGAAGCTTTCGGAACCTTAGGTAATTTAATTAATTCTGAGATATATTCTAAAACGATGAAGCAATCATTGTCATAACGCTCCTTTAGCCTTAAAAATGTTTTGGAATAATTTTCTTCCGTGACTTGGAAAACCTTTACTGTGCCAAGAGCTTGATCGCTTGAGCATGTCAAGAAATAATACAATTTTTAAATTTTTGTTTAACTCAGATCAGTATCCACTAGATTATTGAATGAATTTATAAAATTTTTGTAGTCTGAGTATCTTCCAGTAAATCTAGGTAAACGTTGTTTTAGAAGATGACTAATTGTATGTAGAATAACTCATGTCATATCTGCAACACTACTGCACCTAGTCGCAAAAGACCTGTGTAAAAGACAGATCCCAAAAGCGAAATAAATTTTGTGTTTTTAGTAATCTACAATTCTTCAATTTCACTGCGACAAGTATCAGTTGGTACCAATCCTTCTATCTTAGTCTGATATAAGTTAACACAGGAAACATCTTCTCATTTCTTTTTTCCTTCTCATTAAAAGTAGTCCGTGTAAATGTTTGGGAATTACTGTTCCCATGTTTCTAATTGTTCTCATAATCAGGTCTATCATTATAAGTTAAAACAAATAGTTTCTTACAATAAAATTTAGTCTTATGTGAGACTTCGAGAAAGCTTGTGTTTTATTTTGGACGTAGTCAAAATCGGAAAGTAAAAATAATTGGGCATAGTCCATATTAGTAAATAAAAATAATTTATACTAAGGCCCGTTTGCTTATACTGTTCTTAAATCTATGTCATAACTAAGTTTACCTTAAGTTCTGAGTATAACTTAATTTATTTTCAGTTGTAAGAAAATATTGAGGTTGTACTATGCTAAGATAGACATAAATTGAAATGCAGCCAACTTTTGCTAAATGTCAAATAAACTTCAAATGAGTTTAATTTCGGTGCGTAAATTGAAATTGAATGATTTTTTAATAAACATTTTTAGTTTTTCGATAATGGCAGATATAAACAGAGTGAGAAATCCAAATTTCGTTAAATCAAAAAAACGCACGCTTCTTCAATGCGCCTTTGAAGAAAAATGAATAATAGAAAAAAAACAGACGGAGTAACTTGGAAAGAAAAGGAAGCGGCTTGGGCACGAATTTCCGCTAGCTTTAATTCCTAATCGGCGTATGCTTTTTACAGGAGTATTAAAGCGCTGAACAAATTCTACCAAGCATCGATCCCAATTTTGAAGTAACAACACCAGATTGGACAAAGTACAAACCAAGTCACTTAAAAAACCCGGTGCATCCAAAACTTAAAGCTAGGCAAATTATTGATGATATTTTATCAGAAGAAGCTGATGATCTATGTGCCGATAATAATACCACTATAAATGTTCCAATGTCAACAGGATTTAAAAAACAATTTACCACCTCCAGTTCGAACGTGAACCAAAAAAACAAAGTATATGGTCTGGTAGACGTAGACCATTTGCTTCAAAGTGGCCCAAAAGCAAAATAAGTGAGCAATACTCACAACTGTCAGCAATTAAAATTGAACTTGATAAGCTGCAATACGACATACAAAGAGAAGAAGCAATTTAAAAGAGGTATACAAATTCAATTGAGCATGAATTGAGAAAAACGTCCTTGGAATTAGACATTGCAATCAAAACTGAACTGTTAAAACAAATTAAGACGAATTTCATTCAACCTGCGGAGGCAGCTGTATTCTGAAGAATTTGCAGAATATGGATCCTTTTGTAAAGTGATAGTGATTTCTTTAAAGTAAAAGCTCCTGATAATAATTTCCTTATGGCTTAATCTTGAAATGATGTTTTCTTAATAAAATTTCGTACAAATTTATTTTCTTAATATACTTTATTTATTTATTATTCAAAATAAAAATAGTTCATCATTTTAAAATTTTCCAAATTTCCGAAGTAGTTATTTATAAGGTCTTTTCGTTTTTGCCTAGATTTGATGTACCTCCAGTAACAGTACCTTCAGAATTATTTGCACAGGAGATTTTCCCTAAGTTTATTGCGCATTGAATGTCTTCGGGATCAGCGGAATCACCTATGCCTGAATTTTTTTACATAAATGAGACTGTAATAAATAGAAACCTATTGTTTTACCCAAAATAACACAGTCTGTGAAATCTGGACTCTCTAACTTGGCCCTTGCTCTGCTACCGTGAAATATTGTGGAACAGGCCACCTTTCAACCACATCAGTAAACATCATTTTTCCAGTGCTTATCGCCTGGACATTTACTGAAAAGAATCTTTTTCTGGTTCTTAATATTTCACCTTCTAATCTACCTGTAAAGAACTTGCATTTTATATGCAGTAAAACAAATCAATACGATCTTACCAGGAGACTGCATTTTAACATGAGTTCCATCAATAGCACCTATAATAGAGGAAAAAGATGCAATATCAAAAAAGGCCCGTTTAATTTTTGAAACTTCTACTGGTGTCGCTGGGCATTTGATATATTTTCTATAAAGTTTTGCGATTTCCATTGAAACTCTTAACACGATCCTTAAAACATTGGAAACATTCATCCCCCCCAAAATCGGCAATGCTTTGAAGATAATTCCCAGTGGCAAAAAATCGTAGAGCTACCAAAAGTTGGTTAATGGGGGTGCGATCGAATTGTTTCTAGAGTATATAAAGTTATAACATGCATTTAGTAAAATGCATTCAATACTTATATAATAATAAGAACGGCCTTATAGCTTTATCGATTTGTTCTGTAACATAAAAAGTCATGTCTTTAGTTAAGCGAAATCGTTTGTAAAAGTCAAGTTCACCAAAGCTATAGAAATACTCATTTCTATCGTTAATCTGACAAGGAACACCCACTTCAATGAGTTCCAAGACTTTTACATCGTCCTCCAACAAATCTGTTAATTCGAAGTCCATTTGTTATTTCAATTTGTTTAAAGCAAGAACTATTGAGCAACTCAAATGCCATTATAACGAATAACCCTTATAATTGCCTAAGTGCAACTTAAACGCTTTATGGCCTACTATTTCATCCCCATAAATTAACTTCCGCTTAGTCTCATTTATGACAAACTTTGATTTTGGTGAAAACCAATAAGTAGTACTTTGTAATTTATGTTTAACTTAAATCGCTATGTGTAGTATCAGCAAACGGGCCTAAGATTTCAAGCTCTGTTGCTGTGAATGTATTATATTTTGACTCGACCAAATTCCTTATCCGGGATATGCTACCTTTAGTGGAAGCACGTTGTTGTTTCAATTCCTCAATAGTCTGTTCATTTGCCATTTTGGCCACATTGGGCATGAAAATGAATGATCTAGAACTATAGACCGTCAACCGGGGGATCTGCATTAATTCCTGTTGCGAAGTATAGGAAGATCCTTGTTGTTGCGTTGACCCAATGGTTGGGAAAATTAACGAATTATACGAACGTGAACAATATACAATTATGGAAAAGCGAAAGATAACGACAGAGGTAAATGAAAGAATAGAGTTTCCCCTAAGGGTTATAATATATAATGACAATTTTCTTTATCTAGTTAAGATTATTTATACCTTTTAGAATTCAATAGAGAAAGATTACGTTAACTTTAAATATTTGAGATTTAAGGCGAATTCAAAATTATATTAAATATGGCGAATGGTATAAAAGAAGCGCCATATTTGAAATTTAAACGAATATTTAAAGTACTTCACTAGAAATGTATCAAGATATTTAAATATAAATGTGTGATGACGATGATATGTGGGCGAAGGATGACGATGATGATGATGATAACGATGTTGAAGTGTCGACGAGTTAGGATGATTCTGCCCCAACATTAGTAATTTAGAAGAAATAGTAATAGAACATTTAGAAAACCCTTTGTTAAGAAAATTTGAAGAATTTCAGGAGACAAATAGTGGATGGGCTCTATCATCTATAATAACCATTATTGTTAACACAAATAAATATTCATCAATAGTAAGAAGCTCGTATATTAAAAAACCTCAAACTATTTTAGCAAAGCAAGCTTGCATTAATGTAAAGAATACAGATAATGCATGTTTTGCATGGACAATAGTAGCTTCATTCTTTCCTGCAGAACAACAAGTTATCCACATTATAAAGATGTATTAAATTTAGATGGTATAACTTTTCCAACCCCATTAAATTTAGTACCACTATTTGAAAAGAATAACAATATTTCACATATCATAAAGAAAAGATAGGTAATTACTTTCTAAAGAAGAACTGTATCCATTAAAATTATCTAATTATCTAATTTCCATTTATTGTTGCTAGAAGAACATAGAGTAGATGATTAAGTTGTTTTACAACAACATTTTATTTGGATAAAAAACCTATCTGCACTTCTTAAACAAGAATTAACGAAACATAATATACAGATGCCTCCAATATTTTTACTCTCATGAAAAATTAAGTATGCATATTAAAGAATGCATTATTTAAAATGATTGCAAAGTAAAAATACCCACTTTAGAAAATAATACAGTTCGTTTTAAAAACTATAAAAATAGAATTATGACTCTATTTGTAATACATACATATATACAGACTCAGAATATATATTTAAAGAAATAGATGATGGAAATAGGTATCAAGAACATATTAAATGATCTATAGGTTTTTATCTCAAAAGTTCTTTTATATCTAGTTATGCAACTTATGCATCATATCGAGGACCAGATTGCATAACCTGATTTATGAACGAACATTAATCTTTAGTGTTACTTTTAGAATCTGATGTTTCATATATTGTGGCCATTGAACAACATATGTGAAAAAAAAATATTAACAAGCGATGTGAAGGTCATTTTACTGGAATAAATCGAGATGATCTAACCATACCAATTATTTTACATAACCTTAGTGGTTATGACTCAAATTTTAATAAAATAAGTCATGGTGAAGTGAATGTGTTACCGATAAATAAAGACAAGTATATAGCATTCACAAAAGTATTACATAAACGAAACATTAAATTGTGATTCATGATTCTTTTAGGTTTTTAGGGAGTAGTTAAGATGCATTATCATCTTCATTGAATGATTTTCCAATACTTGAAAGTGAATTTCATCACTTAAAGAATGTCAAAGGGATCTATTAAAACGAAATGATTTCTATCCCTATGGTAATTTTGATAACATTAAAACATTTTCTGAGGGGTCCATACCAAAACATATTTCTTTTATAATAAATAATTTAGGAATACACGTGATGAAGACTATTCACACTGTCAAAAGGTATGGTATAGTTTAAATATAAAAAAATTGGGGGAATATTCTGTTTTGTACTTTAAAGCCGATTTTCTTTTATTAGCTGACGTTTTCGAACAATTCCATTATAATTATAATAAAATACATAAATTAGATCCAACACATTATTATTCCCTCACAGGTTATACTTGGGATGCAATGCTATTTGCATATGATAATGTTTATTGAAAGGGATATTCGTTGAGAATTAAGTCAAGGCGCAAAAAGTATTCAGAGGCTAACAATTAGTATTCGGATTGCTTTGAAATGCACAATCCTATAAAATTTGTAATGTATTGGGATATAAATAATCAACATGGTGTTGCAGTGAGTCAGTTATTATTACCAACAAGGAATCTGAAATGGTTAGAAAATTTGCATAACTTTTTTGCATAACGCACCCATAGTTATTCCATAGAACTGCATGACATGCATAGTTACATTCCCCAGGATCTAAACAAAAAAAATATTAGCTACTAGAAGAAATATGTACTAAAATTTGCAGCAAGTTCTGCTTCATGGACTCAAATTAAATACAACACATAAGGTGCTTGAATTCGATCAATCAGCATGGCCAAAACCATACATTGATCTAAATGCATGGTTAAGAGCTCCAGCTACAAACACACTTGACGTTGATCGTTATAAATTAAATAAAATGCAGTTTTCGGTAAATGCATGGAAAACGTTAGAAAATACAGTAACTAATAGGTTTAACGAAAGATGAAATGAATGGGCATATAATATCACATTTTGTTGTTGATTCAGATCAAAAATGTATTCAATTAAGGTAGAAAATATAAAAAAAAATAAAAAATATAAAAGGTGTTGACAAAATATTGTTAAAAAAGAAATTTATTTGAATGACCTTTTAGATTGCTTAGTTAATACTAATAATGAAACTATTGAACAAAATTTAATGAAGTCACAAAAACATGTTGAAGTATTGCTCAAAAAAATTGCCTTAAGTGCAACAGATGATGATAAAAGGTATGCTACAGAAAGTAGTTATCGTACACTACCTACCATGGGGACTTTACAAAATAACAAATAACGATTTTTGATATTATTATTCAACCCCCACATCACGTGTGTTTTCTTTAATTTTTTAATGAATGATTAAAAGTAAATATACAGCAGCAAGTGCCCATTACTGCATCCAAATTGCGCCGTCATCCAAACGACCATACTCTCAGCGATTCTGCTACCATACCCATGCCCTTGAAATTCAACGGCACAGAACAATCGTCGTTCCACTCCAGCTAGTAGTTAAAGAAGTTATTGCCTATCCGTTCTCCCGTGTTTGTGTAAGTTAATAAAATTTAAGCCGAAAATTCGAAAAAATATTTTCCAGAGCATGTTGCTCTGACCTTTATTATTCAATGGATCGATTTAAACCTAATAATAATAACAATATGTTCAACTTAATTATGAAAGCTTTCATTTTAATTCTTAATTTATGACCATATCAATTTTCCATTCTAATTTATCATGTGAATTTCCTGGAAATTCGTTTCGTTGCCCTAGACGCTTGGTCAGCATTTCCGTTGCGCGTGCAAGTTGTTTGCTGGTGTTAACTTGTAATATCCAACTGCCGCTGCCGTATTTGTTACCCATAGGAATTAGGTCATTAAAAACGGCGCGAGGTATCGAGTGTCCAAGTACTATGAGTGGATGAATGGGCGACGATAATCTACCCAGTGTTCCGGTCGATGTGTCGTATGAGTGATGAGTTTGGTTGCCGAATACCTACTTTGTTGCAAAGAATAGCAATGGTTAATGTGGTCTCCTGAGAATAGATTTTTAAAAATTTAGTAGAACAATAAGTTAGTCATATTATCGTTTCAAGGTGGTTGTTGCGGACTGTAGCAATGACAATGTACTTTGCTTGAAATACCAAAACTATCCCCAAACTACGACACTTTATTTTTAGTGGAAGATACAATTTATTTAATATATTTTTACCTGTATACCAAACCAATAATTCGTTGTTATTCTTCTGTGGCTAAAATCCAAGTGGAAGAGAGTAATAACTGTTGTAGATACCTATTATAATGAGGGATGAAAGAATGATATTATTAGAATTCCCTCATTATCGATAAACGGAGAGTATCTGAGTAGCTTTGATTTTAGCGGTAGTTGTTGATTTTGAATTAGGGAACGAATGTCCGCACTAAATGAGCCTTGTTGTAGTTCGGAAGTACATGACTGATGAGAAATGTTGCGACGAGTAGGGTTGAAACAATAGTTGAGGCGAATACGATGCACTACGATGAGACACATGATGGGTGAGTGAAGCTATGTTTGACAATTATTTGAGTCTACCGGGTAAACCAACGAGTGTTGACGAGACTTACAAATACGGTAATGAAATGAGGATCGACATTTGTTCGATGACGCGAAGACAATTAAAAGAAATAGCACTTACGACACTGCGGTTTACTTTCTTATGCTTCAAATACATGCGAACGTAGATTACAAGCGATGAAATAGATTACTTATTGGATTGGCAGGATTCGAGAACATCGCACCGTGATTGCAAAAAGTCCAATAATTCAATTATGGTGCAATCGTCCCGAGCCCCAACGTATTCTGGCCAAACTTGGTTGGTTTCTTAATCAAGCTTGCTTAACAGCAGATAGCATATATCCGTATATAACCACGGATCGCGACTGGTTTTTAACAGCGTTAAGACCACGGACGACCTCATCTGCAGCATCAGTGATTTTTCGTAAAGTCTGAACATTACACGCACTAATTGCAGGAAGGGACAAAAAAGATTGAATATCCGACTTCACGATTAAATGCAATCTATCATACCGCTGTTCTAGGAGTCGCAAAATGGAGTGTGCTTTATAAAGCTGATCGCGTTGCTTTGGAGAAATGATTTTAAGTGGTGAATCTCTTGTGTTGAGGTCAAATTACTCTTACTATCCACAGACCCAACGTAGAGATCACGAAAAGATAGCCAATCCTTCTAATTACCAGAAAACGCCGGCAAAACAATTGGTGGTAATTTCTCATATTTGGCGGGCACATTCATACCACATTTCCTCGAGTTTATTTAAACGAACCTCTATCAGTTCGAGAGATGCGGATATTTCTAAATTTTTCACGAATGATGCTGCACGCGACAAACTAATATTCCACAAAAGATTTCACCAATAACATTTAGTAAATTCTGGGTATATCAAATTAAATGTGTACGAATGCTCTCTTACTAACCTATTCTTTTTAACGAATAATTAAAAGGGAATATGACAGCGAACTGTTCTATACGCAGGTATAAATATCACAAATTAATTCACACATGAAATTTCCGAACATTGTCTAAAGCGATTGATTCATTTTTAAATGAATTGATTCTAATTTAAATTCGGCTACGAAGGACAAAAAGAGTTATGTTGCGGACAGTAGCAATGAAAATGTACTTTGCTTGAAATACCCAAACTACAACACTTAATTTTTAGTGGAAGATACAATTTATTTAATATATTGTTACCTATATACCAAATGATGAATGCAAGCAAATGTAAAAAATGGAGCGGTAATGTAAAAATAAATGACTTAAAATTGAACACAGTGTATTAAAACACAATGGCAACACTTACAAAAAAGTGCAATAGCAGTTTTAAAAGCCAGGAATTTGTTCTTTTATATTTGTTTTTAAATTGAGTTGTTTCCATGAATAGTTTTGGAAAAAATGGCCATCAAACTCAAAATTTTGAAAAAAAAAATTAAAAATAAATATTGAAGGCTGGTTTTCCAGAAATGGGAAAACGACTTATTGTCGAATTTTCATAGACATAAGTGAAATTAAAACACTCAACAAAAATTATATAAATTTAAATTTCGTTTTATCAAACAATAAGGCTGGAAATAATAACTTTTATTTTTTAAATGCAATATTAAACTTAAAATTTCGGAAAATCAATAAGTACATTAAAGAAATTGTCTTTATTTATTTGTTTTATAGTAAGCAAAGTTTCCAACATTTTGCAAATTCTTCTCAAATGAAATAATTTTTTGTAACGAACAATATGGTTTTCGAGAGGGAAGGTCTACTGGAGATGATATTCTTAAATTGTGTAGTAGAATCAATGATAGTTTTAATCATAACAGTACTTGTATATCTCTATTTATAGATATGACTAAAGCATTCGATATGGATAATCATAATATACTTTTACATATCTCTTTTCAATACGGTACATCAAGTTAGGGAGGAACTAACAATAGCACAACCCAAGTACTGAACATCGCCCAAGAACACCATATAAGAATTATTTGCGGAAGTGACAGATTTACGAATAGTCTGACTCTTTTTCATAGTCTTCGAAGACTGCCTATAAATCACGTTTACATCTTTACTTTTTGATGAATTTAATTTTAAATAAGATCAATTGTTCAACCCTCTTTATTCTTCAATGTAGTCAAAAAATATTTAATATGGATAGTTCTACGGTGAAAATATTATTAAATTCAGCTTGAAATTAATGTATATCTATTTATGTAATTTCGCACATTGCACACTTTTAACATAATTGTTCGAAATACAAAAAATTATCAATATCTTTAGAGCCGTTTTTGAGAAATCGAATTTAATTTAAATTTAAGAAAATCGTTATATGAAAAAAAAAATTAAAAAAATTATTTCAAAAATCGAAGTAAGCAAATTTGTTTGACTTTATAATATAAAAAAAAACTGTAAACTGTTTTTGAAGTTCCATCTATTAGTTTTCGAGATATTGCCGGTTTTATAAATTACCGTTAATCGAATTTTTTCCAAAAACTGAATATGCAGAATTTTTGACTCCATCACAAATATCCTTAGTACAAAAAAATACTGAAATCCCTGCAACCACTTTCAAGAAAAATAGTGTTAAGTGATTTAAAAAAAAATTATGGCAGGTACCTTTATTTCAAAAGATAAAGCAAAACAAAAAGATGCACCGAGATGTGACCCCAAAAACCTTATATACGAACGTTGAAGCAAATCCGTAGAACCGTTTTGCCATACGGCGCCCGGGCAGACAGACCGTCGGACGGCATTGGCGGACCCACTTTTTTGAACTTCTCTATAGTCGTAATATCATCCTTCATACTCAGTTCGAGTTCGAAATTTCCGCACGATCGCAATAACTTTCTCTTTAGTATACTAATGTAAACGAGAAAGTTAAAAACATTCTATCTGATTTGTCCTATCTATGTTTTCTCAATAAAAGTCAAAATTGAACTGAGGAGTTACATTTCTCACGGACCTTGTTATGCAAATTTGACTTAGCGGAATATAATTTACAACGCGATGATGTAACAACAAACAGTAGGCTAACGTATAGTAGGTGCCTGCAAGCAATTACGAAAATTCTGGCTCGAGGTTGAGATTTTAAAGAATCTCTTGATAAGAGTGGTTCAGCAACAAGGCTGTTATAGTAAGTTTTTTGAAGATCACAGTACGTATTGTACAAAAAACTCCAGTTATTTTTATCAAATGCCAACTTTAGGTCTTCATATGGATAAGCATCAGAATTTAAGTAAGACTGTATTTTTAAAATATCACAATGATCAAATTACGTTTGTTAGTTTCCTATTTTTTTTTTACCTTTTCTGGCTCAAAATCGAAAAACAGGTGGTGGGTATCTATGTTATATTTTTGGGGTTTCCCCCGTGAAATATGTGATATGAATAATGTGAATATTTGGTCGGTGGTAGATTTTCCAGGTCTGAAGCAGCATTGGTAAGGACAAGCAAACGGCTTGAGACGTTCACATAAAACGCTGGAAAGAATTTTGTAGGCAATGTTTAAAAGACGTATGCCTCTATAGTTGGCGCAGAGTAGGCGGTCTCCTTTTTTGTGGATTGAGTAGATGATACTGAGGTTCGACTCATAAGGCTTCTTTTCCTTCGACCATATTTTGCAAATAAGTGACCAGATCATCTTCAGCGTGCTTAAAAAAATATGCTTGTAGGTCATCGCATCAAGCTGCTTTGTTCATTTTTAGTCTGCTAATGGCAACTTTGATTTCATTTTGGTCGGGCGGTTGTAGACCATGGTAGTCCTCTCGATTAACTGAGACAAGTTGATCTTAGGCGGCATCTTGGCTGTCATCGCCATTTAGCAACTGGTTAAAATAGTCTCTCCATAGAGCCAACATCGCCTGCGTTTCCGCTATGGTATTTCGATCCTGATCTTTGCAAGGCCCAGGGCGGCTTGTGAATCCTGATGTAGGCTGTTTCACTCTTCTGTAGAAGTTACGCACCTCTTTTCTGCAAATACATCTCTGCATATCCTCGACTTCGCGTTGCTAGTGTTCTTTTTTCTTCTTCCTAAGTAAGCGCTTCTCAACCTTTGCTCTGCATAGAGATTTCTGGTGTCTCTAGTACCTCTTTGGAGCAATGAATTCTATGTCTCCGTTTTAGCTTTGTTTTACTGAGCACATTCGGAGTCGAACCAGGTGTCCAATACCTCTGACGCAGCACTTCTTATGCCTTGTTTACATAGCTGCCAATGGTCTTGCGGGCTTATATCATTTGACGACGGATTTCTCGCAAGCTCCAGGGATTCGCGGCCGGCATAGGCTGCGGCCGACGCCATAAATAATAATGAAAACGTGGCATATTTAGGACAACATTTTATACTGCCTTCATCATTCACAGGATGCTGTATGAGCGAACCCAAGTCGCTATGGTTTATTTCAGAACATTTGGTCGGCCTGATCTTTTTATAACTTTTACTTGCAATCCTAAATGAACAGAAAAACCTTTTTGCCAGACGAAAACCAAAAGATCGCCACCATGCAGTGTGTCGTGTATTCCATTTAAAAGTAAACTAATGAAGCTTACTGTAAAATACCCCAGCAAACAATTTTTTGACTGAGACAGTTCATTTGGAAAATGGAGAGAGAGTGTATTTTATATCTGAAAACGCGCGATAGAGTGCAAGAACCGCGTAAAACTACACTTACGGCATTTTTTGAATTAACAGAACACTTAAAGACCCTCGTGCAAATAATTTAACTATAGGTGAAATAATTGTCCTATTTGCCGGTTATTTTCGCCAAACCTTTCCAGTAGTGACCAGAGCGACAAGAGCAAACGAAATTAATTCAAGCCTCAGATGTTCTATTCTTTGGCCTCAAGTCAACCGACTTTCTTTGACCACGAACATGTTCGTTCAACTTGGCGGTGATACGGCCGCAGGAAGGTTTGCTGAAACGTTGTTAAAAATGTGTAATGGAAACTTTTTAAATGATATCAATGCAAATATCAGCATCTTACCCGTAGTAAACGTGGTTAGCAGTACGGAAGAAAGACTTAATCAATAAAATCTACCCGGACGTGTTGGACATAGCGAATAAACCAACCTCTTGGCTGAAAGACCGTGTCATTCTCGCTCCAAGAAACGATAGAGTTTCACTCATCAACAACTTGATCCTCTTAAAGTTTGATGTGGAATCACGAAATACCTACATGTTGAGTTCTTAAACAGGAACAAGTAATTAAAACATCCATCTCATAAATGTGGCAAGCAGGCGAGAACCGCCCAGCTAGGTTCTTATAAATTATCATTACCTAATTACGGTTTAATGGAATTTGTCTGCTAACAACGTCCTCTTATTATATAGTCGATTAACCGCGAATTCAAATTTCAAGGTAAACAATTGCATTATTACGGCGGTAACAAGCCTTTTTTTTATCAAAGGCAGTGTATGTTTGTTATAAAAACCCAAAAGAATATATATATTCGTATATATTCGTATATACTCGTATTTGTTAATTTGGGTACCTTTGTTAGGAAATTTCAACATTGGCGCTCACAAATTTCAAGGAGATATAGTCGGGGCCGCCGATTTTTTTGTAAATCTGTGTGGATGAATTCACTTTAAGCGATATATGTAGGAAATTAAAAAGATTATTGTTTATTTTAAGGATTATTTTATTTTATTCTAAGAGCTGTGTGTGTTTCGCTTGAATGAATGTAAAAGAAGATTGTAGCACTTTGTCACTCTGACATTTATATAATAAATGGAATGCTGCCAGACCATTATTTTTTTCAACATCGCCCCTCAACTTCATAATTGTCAAGCATTAGGTATAACAAATGTTCTCTTATTTACATTTAAAAATAAACTTAGATCAATTTAACATTAAATTAGAATTGATAAAAGTTGCCTTCATATGATCTCAAAATTAATTTAAGTAAGTTTTAATGAAAAAAAATTAGCATAGCTAAGTGAAATTTCAAAATTGCATACCCATGTCTGCAAAATGTTTATAATGAGTTCCTATTGGTAATGTCTTTGTCAGAGCATCGGCTATCATATCTCCAGATTTCAAAAAGTTGACATGGGTGATGTTATTGGCAACTGCTTCCCGAACATAGTGATAGTGGACGTCGTTGTCTGTTCCAATCACTCGTGCTTTCTCCATTAAGGACATTAACTAGTTCACCTTTGCTAAAAGTTGCCTTTTCGAAGTATCTCACTCTAAACTCCCTTACTACGGGGCACCTGCCTATGAAGTGATGAATATTTTCTTCTTCTCTCATATTACACATGGAACATATCGTTTAAACGCTGCTTCCAAATCTCTTCCCATTAAGAAGGATCAAATCGCATCTGGCTTTAAAAATCCACGAAATTTTACTAATCATCGGTGAGATATTGCTGCCCTTTCGAGTAATCTAGAAACTTGTAGACCCTTGTGCTGCTTTCCCTCGCGCTTCGTTCTATTACTTGGCGACTATCTGCTTTGAGTCGATCCAAAAGTTGCAGGTTTTTAAAGTTCCAGTCCTTTTCCAGCGGCATGTTCTGATACCAATGTAAACCAAACCGAATTCCAATTTTGTTTTTCCAATAAGATTTTGGTAAGTTGATGTGGTAACCCATCCATTTTCACTGTATTTGAGTGTTTTTTTGACTAAGGTATAGGTGTAAGTCTAGTGAGTAGAAATGCCCATCTTCGGCTCCGGTCTCTAGCGACACGGCGTATTTAGCAGTACTTGGTGGTAGTTTTAAAACCCTATTCAGAAAATAACGTTGTAGTTTGTCCGCTTCCTCAAGCATTCCAAAGCCCCAGACTTGAGCACTATAAGTTTAGATAGCTCTGCAGACTGCCAAAAATAGTCTCCACTTTCCACTCAGAGTTATACTTTTTTTGCTTAAAAAGCAATGCCATGTTGCGTTGATGCTACTCTTTGCAGCGTTATTTCTTTTCTCCACATGCCTTGTGAAGTTCATTTTCGGAGTAAGAAGTACACCAAGATAGGTGTACTGTGATGCTATTCGAATTTCTTCTCCTTTGGAGATCCATTTTTCTTGACTAGATAGTCTGCCTCGATTTCGGCATATCCATTTCTCACAGTACTCTTCTAGACGGACTATCATCTGTCGTCTGCGTAAAGCAGTAAACGTATGTTTAAAAGCTCGATATTGATACCTCCTCTTATATAATCATTTAAATCATTGAGGCAGAGCGCGAAAAGTAACGGCGATAATAAACATCCTTGCTTGACTCCAAAAAAAGTTTCAAAATATTCTAATAGTTCCTTTTCCGTCCACACCGCTGATTGGGTATAAGAATATATGCATTTAAGAAGATTAACAAATTTGGTTGAAACTCCCTTTCACGTAGCTTATAGATCAGCAATTTTCTCGAGATTTTATCAAAAGCGGTTTTTAAATCCACGAAGAAGGCGTATACTTTCTTTTTTTCGGCCAGCTTGATGTGTACCATAGAAGCTAAATTATATATGTTATCTACAGTAAATTTGTCTAAATCCAGCCTGGTGTTCAGTTAAGATGTTATTTCTTTCCACCCAAATGACAACCTATCTTTTAGGATTCCCATCATAATCTTAGCTAAACAGTTCATAAAAGAAATACCCCTGTAGTTGGCTTGGTCATCCATATCACCTTTTTTGAAAATTGGGAAAATTATGGATTTCGTAAAAAAAAGTTTCCTCTATCCTACATTCATCTAATATTATGCTATATTTTGTTGCTAGTTCCTGCAGAAAATCATCGGTTGCATTTATAATGAACTCGTACGTTACCCTATTTTCTTCTGGAGCTTTGTTCAGCTTTATCTTTCGAAGCATGTTCTTAATTTCCTCGAGAAAAATTGATCTGTCCAAACTCGAATCTTCGACAAAATTCAAATAAATGATTTAATTCATTGACTTCACACATTCAAAAGAATGCAATCATATGAGTGCATTTACGACGACATTTTTTTATAATACCCTTTTTCAAGGATTCGAAGGCCTTTTTCAATGATCCAAGGACTTTCCGGTTAAAGGTTTTTTAAAAAAAAAAATTAGGCGTAAACGGCCCATACAGGACCTAAAACCTAGCTTCTCCAACCATTGTGTGTGCGAAGTTATATTTTCGACACGAATGGAGCGACCTATAGTTTAATGCCGTTTCCGAACGCCAATTTAGTTTTGAGAAGCTTCTCATAACATTTCTAACATTTCTATTTCTTGGGTGTTTGTCAGACGTTCGCAAGAGGTGGGGCAGCGAATAAAAAAACTTTCAGATTGTACAGGTCGGGATTTGAACCAGCGAACTCTCGCTTAGTGGTCCGACGCACTTAACCACTAAGCTACTGCATCCATAGGAGAAAGTTGTTTGCACCACAAATGTCTTTTTGCAAGGGTTCAAGGACCTTTTTCAATGTTTCAAGGACTACCAGTGAAAATTTATTATAAAAGCAATTTAATAGATATTTTCGAAAAATGTCCTTTTTTAAGTATTCAATGACATTTTTCAATGTTCCAAGGACCCCCCAGTGAAAATTGGTTACAACACAAATTTTTTGGGTGATTTAGTGGATATTTTCGAAAAATGTCCTATTTCAAGGGTTTAAGAACCTTTTTGTTTTAAGGAAATACTTGGGAAATGCTATCTTCATCTTTAAAAAAATGTCCTGCGATTACACCACGTTTCGTAACTTATTCTACGCCCCTTTCATTTCATACACCTATCAAGGCGTTTGTAACGCACAACTAGTCTTGAAAACAGCGCGACGTCATGTGGCTTACAAGTGCATTTCATCGAAAATAGCAATGTTTTCAACGACCATTGAATTTTAATTCATTTACACCAGTAAATTTTGCTATCTTAACCTTTTGCTGCATTTATTCCAGTAATTCATTACATAAAATTTATTCGCAGGCTTTTCTTGTTATTTTCAACAATGGATACAGCTATTTAAATTATGAAATAATTAAATAAATGCACAATTTTAACAAAACTGAGCTGTTAAATTCAAATTTGCCTCCAAGGCGTTTGCAAATTTTTAATCGACAAATATTGGCGTTGTGCCAGTCGTATTTTGAAAGTAAAACGACTCCTAGGATACGTAAACGTATATAAAACTTACATTCCACACAAGGAAAACGCTACATGGCTTTTAACGACATCAAACGACTTCAAAACGCCAGATGTAATACCGATTTCGAAAAACGACTGCTGTCGTTTAATATAAACGCCAAGGGTGATTATGAAAATGATCATTACATTGATCTTAATAATATAGAAATAATGCTTATAAATACGATAAAGGAAATAACTCAGGGAACATCATTAGAAAAAATCGAAGATGAAACAGATTTAAATAAAATTATTTCAATTATGCGAAAGCGTGGATATGAAGATACGTGTATCAGAGATGAATTCAAAATAATTTGGAGTTTTAATAAAGAATATCTTAAACTGAAAATATAAATATAAATTCAGAATATCGAGTTACGTTATACCACAAGCAATGGAGGTAGATAATATTCAATGAAGAGAACAAGTAAACAACTTAAATAAACAGAACCCACAACTAGGAAACCTTGAAATACATTCTGGCCAATATTACCATCAGCAGAATGTGTCCGAACAAAGAAACGGCAATGTTGTAGTAAAATATTAGGAAAAAATATGAGAAAAAAACCGAGGAATGCAAACACTTCACCATTATTTATGAATTAGCTACAAATGAACTTCTAATAATCCAATTAACAATAAATTAAAAAAAATACTTAGCCTTAATGGAAACCGTCTCATCTCTGAGCATAATCGATGATAAAATAGATCATTTTAAAAAATTTAAATCAAACCAATTTGTTTTGCTACAATGGCAATATGGGAAAGCCTTAATAAATTTTGAAGCACATACACCAGTTCCAGATGAGCTAAAGGTACCACCAGGAGCTAATATACGATGGAAAGTTAAAAGCGTGCCGTTTCGAAAATACCAATTCATTATAGGTACAGATCTATTAAATAAATTGCATATAGTAATAGATTTAAAAGACGCAAAAATACGACTTAACGGACAAACAATCACATTCCTAAGCCACCCATACCAAGTTGACAAAGTATGTACGTTAGAAGTCAATGACAATTCAAGACAATTAAAATTAGATCACCTGAATGGAGAAGAATCTCAAGTTGCAACAAAATGAATAAGTACTTTAAGAAACCAAGCTCTCATCATCATCAAAGAAGAGGATAGAAAAAGAAACAGCGTTTGTAACACCTCATGATCTTTCTGAGTTCATTAGGTCTTAAGAATTCCCCAGCGACATTCCAAAGGCTAATTAATGATAATTTAAGGGACTACCTAAATATAACATGTGGTGTGTACTTAGACGACATACTGATATTCATTTCAACACTTCAAGAACACATTAAAGCAATTTCTGGCATATGCAAAGAAATTGAAAATACAAGTCGACAAATGCAATTTCTCAAAAAGGAGACTGAATTCCTTTGACTGACAAACCTCGTACTGAAACTAACCAATGACAAAGTAAGGACCATTACAGAACTAAAATAAATAAATATTAGACGTAAAAGGCCCATACAATACCTAAAGCCCAGCATCTCCAACCACAGTATTTTATAATAAAAGGAAAATTAGAAGAGATTATACGAAAGTGACACAACCAATTTAAAAATAAGTAACATTCCTTCTTAGGTAGCCTTATGCGATAGGCGCTGTGTTTCCACCCTATCTGGTTTGCACCAATAAGTCTCAACAAGCAAGAACGAAATTACTCCGCAACAGATAAGAATTTTTTGTCTATTAAATTGTTTCAGGTCATACCTATACGGTAACAAATTCAAAATATTTACAAGGTAACCGATTTTCTTAGTAGAACCCAGTCTAACGAGGACGTTAGTAATATACGACTAATATAACCGATTTTCTTTGGACGATAATGATTCAGACTTGCCAATATCATTAAACACTATAGAAGAAAACCTAGACAATGACGATGACAACAGCACACTCTGCTAGAGAATTTCTGCTGTATCATATACCAATTAAGAAGGAAATCATTAACTCAAATAATTCTCACAAATAATAAGACACATGAAATAGAAGTAGTTCATGGGAAAAGGATAATTTACATATCGGAACATGACTTAAATAATTTAGAGGATATACATAAAAGATTTATTAATAAAGAGTATTTTCTGAACTACCAGACCATCAGTATAATGTAGTATAGCAAAACCTTCGCGAAAGGACGCAAATTCAAATGACGATCAACTTAAGTTAATGAAATGTTCATATAGTAAAAAAGTAAATCAAAATGGGAGTAATCAAAGTTAAAGAAAAAAATGTTGAAAAAGTTCAATTAAAAATAATTGTACCAATGCCAAATTCTGTGAAAAAAGAAATTCATTATCCTAAAGAAATTGTATTTAAATCTAAAAATGCAAATAATTCATAATAATTGTGAACTTAGAATCTAAGAGCATAGTTGGACAAACGTTAACGTTAAATTTTACTTTACTACCCCACCTTCAAAATTACTCAAATTTTGTACTCCAGTTGATTTTCATGCACTAAA
The DNA here is from genome assembly GCA_963576555.1 of Ferdinandea cuprea. NCBI lineage: Eukaryota > Metazoa > Arthropoda > Insecta > Diptera > Syrphidae > Ferdinandea > Ferdinandea cuprea. The sequence continues at coordinate 19,295,961 of OY754962.1, read as the reverse complement.
TTCATGCACGCAAAGGTTCGAAAATTTCTGAAATGGAGTTTTGAAATGTTCTAAAGATAATTTTATTTTACTCGTGAAATGTGGAATGTGTATTCAACAAAGAATAACTCATTTTTTGGTTCGGTTTACAGGAAGGAACCGAAATCTAATTTTCAGATTTGAATCAGTGCAGGATAATTAACTGGATTACAAAATTTTAGTGATTTTGAAGGTGGGACAGTAAAGTAAAATCTAGCCCAGAAACTTGATAAATGCCCGCAAAAGATCAAAGAATACTTACAATACACGTTCGACACCAACATAGTTTAAGGTGGGACAGGAGGTTTTTCCCACGAACCTTTAACAAGCAACTTCGCCACGGCAAAAACTCGAAGTTGATCCCAAAATTCCTGAAGTCGGATTTGAAAATTTATTCTGGATAGCTATTGGCACATTCCACGTTAGTAGCATCAACCTGAAATATAAAGGTAAACAAAAAAAACACAAAGAATCACTTCAGAAAATTAAAACTTCAAATTTACTTATCTGATGTTGTTTCCCGGCTAAATAGGTCCGTAACACATTTGAAAATTAAGATCCATTACGTCCACATCACCGAATACACCTGTCTTTAATTTTTGTTTCTTTTTTTTCACGAAAATTTTCGTATTTCACTGAAAGAAAGACGCATGGGTTTAATTTGCAATTTTATATTAACAGATTGTCCGAAAAAATAGCAAGGTCGAAATCGGGGTATGTGCTTTTCATCAGGCAGGCGCCTATGGCAACAGTACCTGGGCGGCTCGCTATACGGGATTAAGGTATTTCAACCCTTTTTCCGGAGGCGGCAGGTAATGCTATCACAACTTCGGGATTCTGCTCGGAGTTGTACAGGCAGGCGTCTACAGCAGGCAACAGTACCTATGTGACATGCTACGCGCATGGGCTTCAGTGACATTCAACGCTTTTGTCTTCCAGCGAACCGAACAAAAAAAAATTAATCCTTGTTGAATAATTTATCTTTTTAGAAACCGATTTTGATGGAACTTTTTTTTATTATTTAACTACACATTTCACGAGTAAAATACAATTAATTTTAGAACCGTTTCGTAGGCAATTTTGAATTCCGTGCATGGAAATCAACTCTGGATTATAAAATATAAGTGATTTTGGAGGAGGGCAGTAAATTAAAATCTAGCCAAACAATTAGCCCGTTTAATTACAATATATTACATATTGAAAATTTTAATTTCATATACCACTGACTTGATTAATTGTTTATATCGGGGAACTGTCATTATTGTTTTTAGGAAATGACCACCAGATGTATCGCATTGTACCTCAAAGAACTACACGTTTGTTTGTAAATACAAACGAGTCTCGAACAGTGTCACAGATGGAACCGGGTGTAGAGTTTACACAATCGATTTCCAGAAAGCTAATGCTGCATTTTCACCATAAGATAAACCGAGATTAAAGGCAAAATGTTAACAATAAATCTTAACACGTTTCCACAGAAAAAAGAGGAGATTAACATGGGGGTTCTCTGGCTCCAAATTTGCGCACAAAATGTCCAACATCTGGTTGTCAAATTGGTTTCTGGCTCTCAATTCTCAACAATCAATGTCACTTTTGACATATACAGGTATGGTAAGTTTGTATTTAGTGGGTTCACAAACCGATTCTTACATGCAAACCCAGTTTCTTTCAAGATAATTTCTTAATCTTGTGTTTACCAGATTAAAATTTGTATGGTAAATCTTAAGATTTAAGGTAGATTAAGGGTAGGCTAATTTATATCACGCTTTAGTGCTCGGTGGAAACGTAGCATAAGTTTCCGGAAAAACTATTCTGGCCGGAAATTAATGTGGAAAATTTACAATTTACAACAGCAATGAAATAATTAAGAATTATATAATAGGAAAACTTAAAAACTAAATTACAATAAAAAGTTCATTAAGAAGAAGAAAAAGTGGGAAAATTAAGGGCTTATAGTAAGAGTGAAAATGGAGAAGAGATTGCATTTTTTTAAAACGTGTGGTATTCAATATTGTTCTTATATTTATCAGCAAAAAATTCCATAATTTAAAAACTTACTGCATTGTTATGCAGATAGGCCTGAAGTCTGCAGCGGCAGCTGGAGATGATATTTTAGCTACATGTATACCGAGAGCAATTTTGACTTAGTGGTACAGTTTATGACTTCAATTTCAATATCTCACTGTAACTATTTCAAAACTTCTATAGATTGAGGTGGTTGCAGCAAAATCAAAGTTAATCTCTTTTACCGCCGAGAAAATAATTATTTCGTTGATCAACATTGATTTCACACTTAGAAGAGTTTTAAGCACCAGAAATACCAATCTACTCATGTACTGTAAAATGTTAAGTTATCGGGTACTTAGGCACTCAGTTCCCTATGAAATAAGTATGGAAGAAAACAAGTCGGTTATAGCAATCATTGAAAAATGTCTGTCAGTGGAAGTGCCTGTCAGTGAAATGAAACAGATCTATATGCTCGCTGACGGGAGAAAAACGCAAATACAAATTTAATAAGAAGTAAGTGAAACTGTGTTAAAATATTATTTTGTAGTATTGTTCAAAATTTTAAAAGGTGAATAATATGCTATAACTGAGCATATTATAATAAATTACGAATCTTGCTTGTACTAAGCCTTAGTCAAAACAAAATGGCTTGCTTAATCGAAATAAGTCTAATAGCCAATAAACTACTGTCTCTTAATAGTTTCCCTGACACACTTCTGTCTAATAATAAGCTGAAGTTTGTACGAATAGTAATTAAACTCGGTTTAGTTTTCAACACAGATGAGTTATTATACAGATAGGCAATTGAGATGATTTTTGGCTCTCTCGCCCATCGTTTTTTATTTGCTTCAAAAAAGGCAGAGAACTGTGTCTGTATAAGTTTTAACATGCAAATAAATTTGAGACATGTCACGCACCAATAGCAGTTCTGCGCCAAAGAATCCATTTTGGAAAAAGTCTTATTTAGACATATTAAAAATCAAACTGGGCTGTGTCCGTTAGCATAATAAAAATATGCGACGATATATGGTGAATTTGCAAAATAATAAAATTACGTTGAATGTTCTCAATTATTTTACATTATTTCTACCTAAGAAACATATCTTTTGTGTAAACATTTTGCAGTTACGCAAGTTAAAAATTAAATAAGGAGTATTATATTTTGTTTGCCGGTAATTAAACTAATTTAGCTGTTTCAAATTGTCATTAATAATAAAATAATTTTGTTGGTTGATTAATATAATTAAAATTAAATAATTTTAAAACTGAAGGTGCGATAAATATTTGAGCATTGAATTAATGAAATATTCTATAAAATTTCAATAATTGCAGGAAAAATAAATAAATGCTCAATGAATGAAATTGTTAAGTAACTCTTGATCAGTTAGCTGACCATTTCAATAATTTAACGTAGTATTTCATTAATTCACTGCTATTCACAATTTCAATTCAAAGATAATAACGTTATTAAATTTATTCATCACGATGAAATTATTTATTATTATTATTATTCATCACCATGATGAAATAAATTCAATAACCTATATATCTTTGAATTAGTATAATAAAGTCTACATTTGGTTTTTAAAATTGCATTTAAAGTTATTTCTTAACAGTTTGTCAATTCGTCGCTCGCTCTCATATGAACGTTCCGAATATGTAGATACATTAAATTTTCATATGGTGAATAAAAGCATAATAAAACAAACAAAGAATTTAGTATATATAAAAACAAATTCAAAACTATTTACTATAAATATTTTACACACAAACATTACTAATTTAGTAATATTGCAATCTTTCTCCATTTTTCTATCCTACTATAAACCCCTAGCCCTTAATTTTCCCATGTCTTCTTCGTCATAATGAACTTTTTATTGCAATTTAGTTTTTAAGATTTTCTATTATGTAATAAATTATAAATTCCCGTCCAGAATCGTTTTTCCGGTAAATCCATCTTTCTGGAAATTGACTGTGGAAACTCTACACCAGTTACGACTTAAACATTTCATCTGTGGACACTGTTCGAGTCTCTCTTGTATTGTTAAACAAGCGAGTGTGTCTGTAAAGTAAACTGCTTTGCATGATATCTGTTGGTCATATATTGAAACAATAATGACAGCTGTCTGATATAAACATAAATAATTAAATCAGTGGTAAATGAAATTAAAATTTTAAATATATTATATATTATATAATTAGCACGTTTGGCTAGATTTTTAATGCCCACCTCCAAAATCACTTATGTCTTGTAATCCAGATCCAGTTGATTTGAAACGGTATTAACATTTCTGGATTGTTTCCAAAAGTCCAAATGTTCTAGAATTAATTGTATTTTACTTGTGAAATGTGTAGTTTATTAAAAAAAAAAGTTTATCTAAGTCGGTTCATAAAAAGATATATTATTCAACAAAGAATAATTTTTGTTTCGTGCGGTTCGCTGACGACGAAATTTACTAAAGCCAATGCCTTGTAGCATGTCACACAGGTACTCCTCCTGCCTGACGAGAAGCACATACCCCGAGCGCAGCATCGAAGTTGCGATAGCATTACCTGTCGCCTGCGAAAAAAGAGTTTAAATACAATATAGCGGGCTGCCCATAGGCGCCTTCCTGAACAAAATCACATACCAACGATTTAGACTTTGCTATTTTTTGCTGACAATCTGTTAAAATAATATTTCAAATTAAACCCATGCGTTTTTGTGTCACTGAAATACAAAAGCTTCGTGAAAATTAAAAAAAAAAAATATCAAAAATAAAAGCAAAAGGTGTATTCGGTGATGTGGACGTAATGGATCTTAACGTGTCTACGGACCTACTTAGCCGGGCAATAACATCAGATAAGTTAATTTGAAGTTTTAATTTTCTGAAGTGATTCTTTGTGTTGTTTTTGTTTACGTTTATATTTTAGGTTGATGCTACTGACGGATATCGTTTGCGTGGAATGTGCCAATAGCTATCCAGAATAAAATTTCAAATCCGACTTCAGGAATTTTGGGATCAACTTCGAGTTTTTGCGGTGGGCGAAGTTACTTGTTTAAAGTTCGTGGGAGAAACTTCCTGTCCCAACTTAAACTATGTTGTTGTCGAACGTGTATTGTAAGTATTCTTTGATTTTTTGCGGGCATTAAGCAAGTTTCTGGGCTAGATTTTACTTTACTGTCCCACCTTCAAAATCACTAAAATTCAGAAATATTGATACCATTTTATAGGCCATTTTCGAACATTTGCGTGCATGAATTCAGTGCATGAAAATCAACTGGAATACAAAATTTGAGTGACTTTGAAGGTGGAGTAGTAAAGTAAAATGTTACCTCTTTAACATTTTTCTTCGTTCACAATTATTAAAATGAACTATTATGTAACCTGTTAATTTAAGATTTCTTTCATCAAAATTTTGTTTGATTTGTATGTCATGTGCATTTTTGACAATAATTATTTCATCGTTAAGTGTTAGGATTTCGGTACTGTTATTTGTTAAAATTTAACATTTTTTTGGTATATACAATGATTACTTAAATCAAATTAGATCATTTAGATGTTTGTATTTATAAATTAGTTGCATTATTATATTAAAATACAATTTCATTAGGATAATCAATTGCTTGTTTTGCTTGGCTTAGATTTCCGTTAGCGTTTACAAGCACTGCTTCATTGTAGATATTCAGAATTAAACTTGTTTTAAGGTTACGGTTTATGCACAGGCTTAAAGCAACGTGAGTTTGAACATTGGTTTTGAAAAAGCTTTTGACAGCTAATAAAACTAAGATATCCAGATTGGCTTATAAAACTGATATACAGCTTTTTGAGTCACCGAAGTACTTAAATTATTATTGGATCGCGGAATTCCGTGCATTTCCTTGTGTCTTCAGGTGCTCCGCAAGGTTTAATCCTTAGTCCATCCTTATTTAATATTGAAAAAAAAAACCCAAAAGAAAGTGTATAAACTTCTGCTAAATATTAAGAATATTTTAAACTTTCTTTGGATGTGATTTATATTTGTCTTTAAGAATTTATATCTAGCTTTAGCTAATGCTTTAGCATTTTGAATGCATTCGATTTATTGAAATCTGCAATGAAGTCTTTTGATTGCTGAAATGATTCAGCATTTTAATTGTGACATAATTATGACATTTTTACAGTATAACTTTATTGAAATAATCTGAGTATTGCTGTTTTTAAGGATATTAAATGGAAATCCCTAAACACCCAATCGGAGCTAAAAATGAAAAAAAAACATGTGTGGGCAATTATCACTTTAAAGATTTTTTATCCGGAAGTCCTCAGAACTTAAAAAAAGGTCTTTGAATTTTTCAACGAGGAATTTTTTCGAAAATATCCTTAAAATCATCCGACAACTTGCTGTTGTAATGAGTTTTCACAAGGAGCGCCTTGAAACTTTGTAAATTTTCTTGAATCCTCCAAAATGGACATTCGTCGAAAATGTCCGAAAGTGTAAAAAAACACTTCGGAAATGTTATCCAAAACAGGCGAGCATTTATGCTTTTCCGGATATTTTACCCGGAGGTTGTTGTAACATGAAAAAACCTACCGAAAAAAGTGCCTGCTAAATCCCTAAATACATTTGTGTATTTTGCAATTCAACTAAAGCTTCTTTATATTAAACTTGTGAAACCCTTTTATTTGATGCTCATATCATGGGGGCCTTTATCCACGGCACTATTTTTATGTATACATATATCTATAAATTTAGCGGTCATTATTCAATGCATTTTATATTTAATTGTCGTACTTGATAGTTTTTAAATACCAAGTACATTTTACTTTAGTTTTTAAGTACAAGGTGTACTTACAAGTCCATATGCTGCAGAATGAATTGCCAAGGGATATTTTACAAGGGATCTTCATTGAACTCCAGCGTCTGGTTTCGTTTTTCTTTTGAACGCTTAAATGACTTCGAGCGCTTAGAAAAGGAGAAAACAAAGACGTGAGTTAAGGAAGACATGATGATGATCATGAAATTCGCAGATATGTTTACCTTCACAGTATTTTTCGGAATTCCCGTCAATAGTTTTAAGATATTGATGGTTTTATAAATTACCGTTGTTCGAAAAAAACTGAGTATGCACTATCTTTTCCCCTAGTTTAAGTATTGAAAGTAAAAACAGACCTAAATCCTTGGAATAATTTTTGAGAAGCGTGATAAGTGATGATGAATAAAATAGTATTTTCTTCTTATTTATTTATTTATATGTACAGTTTTATTAACATGGCAGCTGATTTAATTTGGCGACCGAATCCATTTAAGCTGCTATTGTGTTAATAATGTTGACAATTGCCATTTTCATTGTGAAATTTGCAATCTTTAAATTAATAATCGCTTTCATCACATGACACACATGAAAACAGAATTTCTCCATATCGACAACTGCTGTTGATGGCTCAAAAATAACAATTTTTTCTTCAATATGACAAAATTTGTTGTCAATATGACGTACCTTTTCGGTTCAGTGTACTTGACAGGATTCAAATACGTGCAGTAAAATATATTGGTGATCAAGACATCGCGAAATCACTTGACTTTCTCAGCCATCATCGCAGTGTCTCCTGCCTGTCGTTGTTTTACCGTTATTTCCACCATAAGTGCTCGAACGAAGTAGCTAGTTGCATTCACCCAATAACATTTTAACACGAAAACTTTAAAAATATTAAATTCATTCATAATTTTATTTAAAAAAGAATCGTGGGCCATATCGACATATTTTCTTACTCTGAAAAAAAAAAAAACATTTTAAAATCAAGGTCGTAGGAGGAAGGCAAGTTGATAAAGACTATTGAACGATGTGTTTTTTAGAATATATTCACAAATCATATCCTAAAAGACATAAAGTTGAAGCAGCATGTAGAAAGGTCAATGTGAAGAGTTTCCGAAAGAGATAGCTACAAAGTCACCAAAACGGCATCCTTTCATGCAAATATTCGATCTCAATTAAGTGAACGTGGCGACATCTATTGAGCTTGTTCTAAACATTCGTATTACCTGAAGGGTGTTTTTTTAGTGGTTGGTTTTTCGAATAGAGATAAACTGACATTTAGTGGTCAAATCTGGCAACTCTAATGTCATTTATGTTCAGTTTGGTTTGCCATTTCATCATGAACAGGTTGACAAATGAACAATGCCTGCAAATCGTGCTAATTTATTTCGAAAATAATGGCGCAAGCTCCGTTTATTTTACGTCGACATAATACGATTAATACGATTTTCTTGTGTTTTATTTTAATTCGAAGTTCTATACCTCTAAAAAAACACCCTTTATATGTGTTATAAACTCATAGACTATTACAAAGACAGAAATCGCTGCATGACAATAGGTATCCTGCGCACCTAATTCTTATAAAAAACTAACTCAATTAACAGCATTGCCCTTGCCAATAGAAATTAGAAGAATTTAAAGTCATGCATTAGTGATAGAAACGATGCGTGCGAAAAAGAAATAGAGTTCAGAACTCTGTTTTTAGCGCAACTTGAACATTATTGTCGTCACACATTTATGGCACGTCTCGCATTTTAGTTATTAACTACCATGACAAAATCATAATTAGGTCTAAGCAAAGACAGGAAGATATGACCATAAATAAAAACAAAAATCCAGTAAATTAAAAGTCCCGACATCTTTTGCACGTTGATTTCATTTACCCAAGCTAATTGAGAATCCCTCCACACAAAAAATTGTGTTTTGGTCAAATGCGATATATGAAACATAACGAATTATTCGGAAAACATAAACTGCAACTGAATACCTACATACCAATAAGCTCGTGCAAAGTTGGCAGCCGAACGAACAACATCGGCGTTTGTGTCGAGTCGCCGTTTTTCGTACTGCAGGGAGTTGTGTGTAAGTATTTAGTATTTGCGAGTTAATGGAGCTAGGCATGCTATATATATGTTATATGTCGCTAGGCGACCAGAAATTCAAGCAGTGCTCTCAAACTAAATAATTGTCTTATATATTTTATAAACGTTAAAAAAAATGTTTTTTTTTTCCATCGCCATCTCTTACTACTGGTTGTAGCGGCAGACATTATTATGCCTCCACAAATAGGAGAAGCATTTGAATCAACGAAATCTAAGAAAATGTTAAATTACTTGTACTAACCCCTTGCTAGCATTTCTGCGTGCCTAGCAAGCGCCCTCCCCTTAATTTTAATTTGCCAAATCTCTTAAGTAAGAAAATAGGGCGTTGGCATTTACGGGTCTTTACCTATTCTCTTTTGGATTGATCGATTTCTCTTATGCCTAAGCATTAGTATAAAATCAGTATAATCACAACTCGTTGCAAAGATCAGAAGATCGAAATAAAGAAAGAGTAGGGGATGGTCTGTCAATAAAGGGGTTTTATACCTCGTAGGCCGTCGAGAGAATTTGGAACTGAAAAAAAATGGCTGGCTGGCACGATAAGAACTACTTCCTTTAAAAATGCACAGTGAACATATATACATTGGAACATATTTGAAGTTAATAAAAACGAAAAAGAGGCCCAACATTTTAGAACTATAAAATTATAAGGAAACAATTGAGGGAAATAAGTAAAATGATTTTTGAGATTATTTTAAAATTATTATTTTAAACTTAGGTTAAGTTAAATTATTGGAAAAATATCAATAAAGAGTACTAAGATATGAAAACATACATACATAAGTTCTTTAACCCCTCGGGGGGCATGAGGCCATCTTGTTTGGAATTCTCCAGCTCATTTCTAAAGAGCTCGATTCCTCTTCGACTGTTCTACGCCACCTATGCCTAGGGCGTCCCGCTGTTCTGCCGGCATGGGTGAGCGGATTCTATTGCATGGCGTATTACGCAATGGACTTTTCTACGCACGGTAGGGTATGTCTAATCCACTGCCACTTTCTCCTCCGTATAGTAATGATATAAGTTCTTGGCCCCTTCTCTGATAAAGCTGTTCGTTGGAAATACGCTTCGGCCAAAAAATCATCAAGATTATTCATAAACATTTATTGATGAAGACAGGTTAGTGGTGTCCACTTTCAGGTACTGCACCCATAAAGCAGCACAGATTCTACTTTGGAGTGGAACAGCCGCAGCTTGGTTCTTAAGCTGATAACTTTGCTCCTTCAGATTTTGGGTAGCATTCCGAAGGCAGCTTTAGCCTTTCCGATTGTGCTGCACATATCCAGTTTTCTGCCACCGCGATTAGCCGAGACCACACTTCCTAGATAAAGTTCTTTCTTTATTTCCTGTCCGGCAAGGTTGAATTACTTAGGGCTTTTGTTTTCGCAGGGAGTACATCGCTGCTAACCTCCAAGAGCAATGGTGGTCACAGTATGCACCCTCGATGTACTCCACTTTGGACTTCAAAATCCTCCGAAACCTTACCATAGTGTAAAAAGTAACACCAGGAATGCCTCTCCTGCGCAAAGCCAACCATATAGCATCTCGATTCATGCTGCTTTCTCCAAGTTGATAAACACTAGATGTAACGGAGACCTGTACTCAATACATTACTCTATTATGATCCATAAGGAGTTTATTTTGCTATGCACCAGCGCGACGTCGAAAGTTAAATTTAAATGTTCTTTGATTCGTTCCAGAATTATTTTAGCTATTATTTTACCCATGGCCAACGGAACGCATATACGTCTTCAGTTTACACAGTCCTTTAAATTTCCCTTTTTCGGAAGCTTAATGATAATTAGTCTTGCGGAAATTGCTCACTATCCCACGCTTTCCATATGAGCCGGTATAGTAAATCAGCCGATGTACTGGCGCCACTCGAAATAGTTCGGCAGGGATGCCATCAATACCCACCGCCTTGTTTTCCTGGAGGGACTTGATCGGGGTTTTACTGGGAGCTTCTGTGTATTCGGGAATTTGTTGTTTCGGGACTCATTTGAATTCCAGATCATACCGCCATCGTCTTGAAGATTAAGTACTGCAGAGAAATTTTTTCCATCTAGTGAGCGTGTCCTCAACCGAAATTAGTGCTCAAATGAAATACCCAGTTGCATTCCACGCCTACAGAAGTTCAACCACAATATTCGCCATACTAGGAATGCATATCAGTTCACCCTTAAGGCTATATTCGGATGGACAGTGAAAAACAATGTGCGGTGACTTTTCCAATGTCAGTTTCGGACGTCGAAAAGACCATTTTTTAAAGTGACGGCTAATCGCAATGTAATAAAGAAAGGCCTAAGGAGAAAAACCCCCTGTGCTTGACCTTGGTTCTTGTACTAAAGGGAAATTGATTAAAGAGTCGTGAAAGTGGTATAAACACTAGGTCTGATATCACAAGAATGAAGAGACTGGGAGAAAATGATATTATTCTACAGATAAATTGATAGATTTTCGTTTCAGATTTTTTTCATTATGGCGCAAGTTTTAAAATTTAAAAAATTTTCAAGACTGCATTCAAGTAATTGCCGAGAGTGGCTCGATACATGATCGTATCTATGTAGGTTGTATACGAATCTTGCGATTAAGTTGAAGGCAACATTCAACTGTATTTGGTACCGTGTCCCGACATACTGACAGACTCTGCAAACCACCATCGATTTTAGATATCAGAGAGTTGATGTGGTCACTCCAAGTGAGATTATTGTAAATAATAATTCTTAGGTTTTTATTCTAAGACACCGTTTTTACTTTAACATCATTTGTGTTTGTAACTTTGGATATATATTGTTCTAGAAGAATTTAAGGTTAATCTGAGGTCCAAACGAGGTCCTCATTCATTCTTTCCACGGCATCGTCCATCAAATCAATAGGAAAATGAATATAAATGTAAAAACGGCAATTATGTATAACAAGTGGTAGGTACTTAATGAACATGGAGAGGAGCAAAGTACTGATTATTGAGCCTTGGGGCACGCCACAATGAACAGGTAAAGCAGACGATAAGAACTGGTTGTGAAAGACAGATTGGATTCTTTTAGTTAAGTAAGACAACTGAGCACTCCAAGCACGATGGGATTATACTTGCAATGTGCACGTATGCATGTTTTGGCGCCGACGTCACATGCTGGCATTGCGCTCCGGCAAAGCTAATTTAACTAATACCAAAGAAAATAGCACTACCAAAACAGATGAGTAATTACACAGATAGTCGCAAAAAAAAAATTATTAATGGCGGCAGAATTCTCTCTTAATTTCATGTATGAGTCACAGAGGGTGCTGTTAACTGCAACATATATGGTGTTTGAACCTGTTGGACATTAATGATACAATAACAATGCAGTTGTGTGCGTGAGCTGGCTCAATTGGCTTCGCATGCAAAAACTTATACCACTACAGAAAATGTAGTAATTTCAAACAAATAAAAAAAGTAATGGCGAGAGAGCCACAATTTCTCTTAGTCGATTCTCTGTATAATTACCTATTACAACAAAAACATTAATGTAAAAGAATAGCCAAGTTCTCTTATACAAAAATTGCTTTTGTCTTATAAATCAGCCACAAAAAGTACTGAGATCTAAAAAGAACGCCAAGTTTGTATTGTAATTATTAAAAAATTTCACAAATAGTACATATTTACATTTTTAAAATTGTCAAGTTTGCCAGTATGAAGGTTTGGAGATATATCTATATATGTATATATCTATATATATATATATATATAACGCATGTGTATAGAACCCCAATTTTCACAATGGCCTCGACGAGACATAGAACACTTCAGTGAATCAATATAAATCTGCCAAATGCCATGTCGCTCGATAACTCCAAATGCATGGCACCTGTTGACATGTATAAAAAAAACATGCGTTTGTTATACAAAAATGCTCTCATAGGATAGTGAGCATGGTTGATGGACCTGCGTGAAGCGATATGTGGTGAACATCTTCACAAATCTTCTCTGTAAACTTCGCTCTGGCTGGCAGAAGAATAGGGTGTTTTTTATCCGGGTGCATTTGTGCATTTCTAAGTCTTCCACGGACTCGTAGAATTGCCGACGGGTCCAGAAATGAATGTAACTCGCATAGCTTGCTGTGCCTCCCTAGACTTTTTCGACTTTGGAGTCTAGGAATATTTTCTACGAAGAAAGATCTTTGTGTGTGTCATTTATCCAGAAGGTTAGTGCGTCGTAAAGCTAGGATAATTACTCTCATGCGACAACGAATTTTGTTGGTAAATCTGAAGATAAAAGTGGAAACATGCTTAATTTTTGAAATTGAAGAATACTTGTCGATAATATTCCAGACTTGATGCGTTTGAGCAGTGGAAATTAGTGTGATGTCAAGTTTTGATTTTTCGTCAACTGTAGTCGTAAAGATTTGTTACGAGGGCCAGGAATCTCTAGATCTACTTCCACCAATATTAGGATGTTAAAATGTTACAACGACGGGGTGAAAAGCAAATCGAAAGACGATGCAGCTTAAGTGAACGCAAAAACGGAAATGAGTTTATTCAAAAAGGTTACATAAAATATGGCATTTGGTTTGGTAAGATATGTGTATAATTTGATAGAATTACAAATATGTCCATTGTTATATATATATAAGGAATGTACTAGATTCTCAACACTCCTACGCAATATTAGAATCAGGCTTGACAATTTCGTCAGCTGGCATCTGATCGATTTGTAGATCTTTGACTTCAACGACTTTCTCCTCGATTGCCTGTCTGATAAAATGGTATTATGGTAAATGTGCTTTGTTTTTGAATAGTGCGATTCGCCCTTAGCAAGATGGTCGGCACTCTGGGAATCGCAGAAAATAATAATCGGGTTATTACACAGCGCAGTTCATCAAAACGCTATTGAAAATAATTGTACTTCTTTAGCGGAGAACACGATAAAGCTATATATTCGGCTTCCGCACTTGATGTCGCCACAACACGCTGCTTTTTCGACTCCCAACTTACAGCTGCATCTGCAAGAATAAGGCAAACACCAGTTTTTCTAAATATTAGTTTTGAATTTTTTGTTGTATTAAGGGAACGTAATAAATGACAAGCCACGTTCGAATTTTGCTTACGTGGGTCTTGACAGAACTGAGAGAGCATGTCAACACTGCATGAAATATCCGGTGAACTAAACACGGACAGATGTAATAGAATCCAATTAGCTCTTGGTATTTGGATTTATGAACTTTAAAATTTTCTCCTTGAACACTTGGCTCCTTTTCTAGTTTAATTTTTACTTTTATTGGTATCTTTACACATTTTGAATTCTCCATTCCATATTTAATAAAAGATTTAATTAAAGATTTTTGATATATCCAGGTTGAGATATAGCAATATTTCCACTTTCCTGTTGTATTTCAGGTCCTATGCATGTTAATGGGATCCCCAAATTTTGTAATTTAAATAATTTTCCTTAATTATTGATTAGCGATTCGATGCCTTTCTGATTATTCGATGCAAATTTCATCCTCAAGGTCACCGTTTAAAAAGCCAGTAGAGATATCGAGCATGTGCGACTTCAAATCACGTTCCACTGAAATTGCATATATTAAACTCAAGGAACACTGCCGAACAACGGGTGCGTACGTATCAGTGTAATCAACGCTTAATTTTTGTGCGAAACCTTTAGCAACTAATCGAGCTATTCTTCGGTCAATATTTCCATCAGGCTTATACTTCGATTTAAACACCCATTTACATCCGATGACTTTGCTTCCAGGTGGTAAGTTGCATAATATCCAAGTTCCATTTTTTATTTGAAAATTATACTCATCTTTCAGAAGCCATTCCCTACGAAATGTTGATTTATTAACTTGGCGCAAATTTTTTGTTGCATCATTTTCACAAACAACCATATTGGTCTTCTACACAACAAAATTCCTACTTTCTGCACGGTTTCTAAGTCTGTTCTTTATAGGTGTTACCTCAGGATCCTTGAACTTTGGGATCAACTCATTTTCATCAACATAAATTGAGTCAGAATTCACTAAGCAACCTTGACCTTGTGCGTCATTATCAGTTTTAGTATTTTCGTTACATTTTTCATTTATATACTTGTTGTCTTTGATTTAACTCTTTGTTTTTGAAATTAAATGTATAAAATTGATTTTCTTCCTCTGATTGTTCTTTGCACCTGATCTCTTCAAACTTAATTGCACGGTAATTATCTAAATTTCGCGTATCTCCCTTTCCTTTGTGCAAGAAGAATATAACTGTCCCTCCACTGGTTAGGCATTGGATCACCTCTCATAAGTTCGGATATAAGAATTATGAGCTATCTGAGCCCTATGTCTCCTATCTTTTTCCAGAACTCACTGGTTATCTCATTCGGCCCATCCGCTTTTCTCTTCTTGGAGTTCTTGACCAACTCCTTCGGCTGTTTTGTCGGTCACTTCTTCATTGTTGGGGGCGACTCCTGGAAAATATAGCCGGGGAAACTGTTCGTTTAAAAATTGCTCGCAATACTCTTGCCACTTGTGTAAAATGTTTTCATCATCCACAAGTAGTTGGTCCTGAGCATTGTTAATGAACTTCGGCGAACGAATATCCTGAGCATTTCTTCTTCTCTGTGCGGCAATCTTAAAAATTGTTGTTCCCTTGTTCGTGTTTTGTCGAAGATTGTGGGTTACCCGGTTCCTATCAGCAGGCGAAGGAGACACCTCCTCCAACTCCTGATACAGGCTCTCCATACACTTAGCTTGAATTTGGGCACACTTTTTCTTCGCGATACTTTTGCAACGTCTGTATTCAACTTCAAGGCGAGCTTTTTCAACTATATTATTATTAGAGGGGCACTTTGACCTAGCTTTGCAAGCCACTTTCTTTTCCTTTATTGCGTCTTGAGTTTCCTCTGTCCACCAGCAAGTTTCCTTTCCGTGCTGGTAGAGACCCCGAGGTTTGTTTATTTTTGTTCTTCTTCTCCATGAATATTTCTGTCAGGAGGAGATGTTGTTGCCGTGTGATTGTCTCTCCCAAGATCACTTTACAATCTTTAACTCTAGGCTTCATGAAACTTGCCACCAAATGGTAGTCAATCTGGGTTTCATTTCCGCCACTGCTATAAGTAACGAAGTGCCGTCTGTGTTTGATGAACATTGTATTTAAAAGAATTAGACCGTATGAGTCTTCATAGTCTTCGTTAGACTTCCCGACATGCCCTATTCAAATCTCCGCCAACAAACAAAAGCTTATCCTTTGGGATATTTTTGATGAGGTTGTGGAAATCCAGCCAGAATGCATCTTTGTCCCTCTGCTCGCACCCAAGTTGGAGAGCATATGCACTGAAAATATTCCACACCTCGCCTTGAATCACCAGTTTGAAGTAATCAAACGGTAACTGGACTTTGAAATGGTCAATACGTTGCTAAGTACTCTGCCACAAAGATGATACCGATACCATTCTTATCCTGTTCTTTACCGTAGTTGAACATCTTGTATGCTTTTGTCTTAACGTCCAAGAAGTGCGCCTGATTTCCGGTGTTTCGCCATTTCGTTTCTTGGACACACAAGATGTCCAATCGCCTTCTTACCATCATCTCTTCCAGCTCGTAGCTGCGACCACTCATACTTCCAACGTTCCAACTTTGAATTATTTTGCTATCCCCTGGAAACCGAATAGCTCTGACCCATGCATTTCTGCTCATCTCAGGATCTCAACCATGCGTAGCATTAGAAGTGCCTGGCAGGGTACGTGAATCTCTGAACGTGAATTGCCTAATGTTAGGTTAGGCGAGTTTGTTTGTTCAACTAGTGCATGCTCTGATATGTTCTTGATTGATCTTACTTTTATGACACCGGTGATCTCCAGTCGTGTCAACTCACGGATTTGCATGCACACTTGTAGGGGCAGTTTAAAGGTGTTTAATATGGGGCTAGGCTCACATGGAATCATAGAAATTTAAAAGTCAGTGACAAAAAGAAAATTACCTTTTGCTTTTCTTTAACTTTATTGGTCCAAATCCAAAAACTTACTGAACTAGTGCTTTACTTAGTTTAGCATGTCAACTTACATCAAGTAAAAAGAACAAAAAAAACTATTATACATATCAGAAAGTATGACAATAGAAAAAATACCATAACCGGTTCTTATTTATTTGTGCATGGTAACAACTAACAATATGCATCTTTGGCGTCATGTGTCCATCGTTGCTGGGAGCTTTGTAATATGTATATATGTATATTCTTAGCACACTGTATACATAGCGCAGGTTGTTTGGCGATAACAGTGGGATGATTGTACCATTATAGTATACGAGTACAGGTTGTATTGCAAGTTGTTGATACGCTGGTATGTGACTACTCCCGCCCTTGTATTGACTCAACATTGTCAGCGAACCGTTTATGTCCACAAAGTTGAAAAAACACATGTTTATAAAAATTCATTGCTTGTGATGTAATTATGCACTCTGGCGTATGTGGGTTATTTCTTCGAAAGCCGGAAAAATGCTACGATTATGTTTCCTATGTACAAATATGATTATTTATACATTATATTTTGGTTTTTCTTAAAACTATTATATCTATTATCCCTGAAAAAGGTTTTGCTTTTTCCTTGAACGTCTTTAATTATATATCTTGGTAAATGTTTAATGTTATGGAATCCTACATTTTTAACTAATTCTGGACTTCTGAATTCTTTAAGTTTTTTATTACTTCTCATTTGTTTTTTTTTTATTTTCGTGAATCCGTTTTTTGAAATTTTCCCATTCCAGTTAGGATAAAGTCGAGTGTAAAGGATCATTTGGCTTATACTTCGTTATGGAATGGATGGAGTTATTATATATTTTGACGGCCTTAAAAGCTAGTACCCTGTTTGAGCAATCGCATATGCTCGTTCAAGGTTAAATGAAATCTATTGAAATAATTTTTAAAATAGGTTGTATTAAATTCATTATCCGCTACCGGTTTTCTTAAAATTGCAAACCTTTTCTTTAATAGATCAACTATAGTAATTGAATTCCTAGTTGGTATGGGATGGATAGACACAGGCTTGGTAAGCTTATGACAATGCATGTTAAAAACGTTGTATTTTTATTCAAGAACCATATGTCTATATGCACTATTTCGTTTGGCTTATTAGGTGTTTCAGAAGCCATTAACGTAGGCTTGATAGGATTCCTATCATACTTGCACATGTTACATAATATACAATTGTTAATATATTTATGGATTTCTAGTTTTAAATTTGGGAAATATAAAATGCCTTTTAATTCTAGGTATGTTTCGTCTATACCTCTGTGATTTAAATCTAGATGAGTTTTTTTCAATAATTTTTAGCAATCTTTCTGCAATGGTAATATCTTTAAAGAGTTTCATACATCTCAAAATTTTCATATTCGGTGAATTTAAAAAATATTTAACAATTATCTTTTGGAATTCGTTGAAAATAAGATCATCTGGACAGTAAACTCCTAAAATACCTGTAATAGGCTAAAGTTCTCTTAATATATTGAGGACGTAATCCTCATTATATTCTGGTAACGAAATAATTGATCTTTTTTTTCGCTTATACAAAATTTAACTTGTATAAGTTCTTGAGTTCCCTTTCTGAATTAGTAATTGATTTTTATATATGTTTAAAGGACTCTCAGCTATGTAGATATAGTCATTTAAGTTCACAATACCGCTATGTATTGTAGCTACATCAGACCTAGCATCATTTAAGTCTACGCAATTCATTTCTAGACGACTTAGAAAATCAGCAGCACAATTTTCTTTTCCTTTGATATATTCTATATCAAAGTCAAACTCGTTGAGTTTAATCTACCACCGCTGTAACTTGCAATTCGGTTCCTTAAATGAATGTAACCATACCAAAGGCCGGTGGTCTGGTTGAATTTTGAATCTACGCCCATAGAGATATGGTCTAAAATAGTTGGTAGCCCAAACTATTGAGAGGAGCTCTTTTTCTATAACACTATAGTTTTTTTCATTGACATTCAAAGTCCTCTAAGCGAAGGCTATATGGTGTTTATTTTCAGTAGTACTGTTCGTAATGAAGCATTACTAGCATCAGTTGTTAAGGTATATATTTTTCCAAAATCTGGGTATGCCAAAATGGGGCACGTACATATGAGTTCTTTAAGCTTGTCAAAGGATTCAATGTACTGCCTATCAATTAAATTAATTTAAATTTTTTTTGAGGCATTTAGTCAAAGATAGGGCTACTTAGAGTAGTCCTTAATGAATTTTCGGTAGAAACCCGTAATGCGCAAAAATGACTTTATCTGTTTTATTGATTGATGTACTTTGATTTGTTTAATAATTTCGATTTTATTTGGATTCGGTTTAATACCTTTATCGGAAATTACGTGTCCTAAATATTCCGTCTCGTTTTTTAGGAAGTGATATTTATCGCCAGGCACTTTTAGATTTTATTAAGATTAGTCGTTCTTATTTATTAAGAGAGTCGATATGCTCTTGGAGTGATGTCGAAAAGATGATATCTTAATATACGACGCAAATCTTGTTTATATAATCATGTAAAACTTTAAACTCGTAGTGGCCGTCTGCAGTTGACAAGGCAGTTTTGTGCCTCTCTCTTTCATCAATAGGGGTTTGGTGAAATCCTTTAGCAAAGTTTATTTGTTGAAAAATATAGCGTATTTCCTAATTTGGCGAACATATCCTCCATATTAGGAATTGGAAATTTGTCCTCTGTTGTTATATCGTTTAATTTGCGATTGTCCGCAACAATGCGCCACTTTTGCTCACCGGAACTATCAATTTATTTTGGGACAACCTAAATCGGAGCGTTGTACGGGCTGGTGGAATTTACAATTGTTCCAGACTCAAGCATTTCGGAAATTTGCTTATTAAGCTCTTTTTTATGTACTTCAGGATATCTGTATTTAACTACTGAAGACAAGTGCTCACCGGCAATATAGTTGACATTAGACATTTTATTTCTTCGTCGTTTAGGTTTTCTATCTTTAGCTTATCTGTTATTTTCTTAATATTTGGATTTTAAAAATTTATTTCTATTCTATCGCTACTAAAATTATTGATCTATTCTTGAGTTAACTGATTTTGTGAATTTGTAAAAACTAAAGGCAAAATAGCATCATTTGTAATGAGCTGTGAATTTTTTAGATCGATTTTTGCTTGCAAAGGCCGCAAAATATTACATCCTATTATTCCATCAAAGTCGCTATTTAAATCGGATTCAAGCATTTCAATATTCAATAAAGGCTTATTAAATTCTTTAAACCAGGGGATTGTTATTTTAGAGTCGCAACCAATTATTGAATTAATTTTTAACGGTCTACCTAGTTTCGTTTTCAAAGATAAATGAAATAAGCCCTTTTGAATTAGTGAAGTGCTTGCACCTGAATCTGTTAATATTTTAATAGGAATTGATTTGGTTCTAAAAATGATGGTGTGGCTGTTTGAAAATTTTGTATTTGGGAACCATTTTGGTTTTGTGGCATAGTAGACACATTATTGCCTTGCTGTATATAATCAACTTCCATAATTTCACTTTGACGATTATTTCTAATTAATTCCGAAATATTTTCCCGAAAATTTCTATTATAGTTAGGTTGTCAAAAGTTTCCAGAGTTATTATTTCTCCTAAAATTTCCAGAATTATTTTGGCGAAAATTTCTGGAATTATTATTATAAATTTCCTGGATTATTTTGATAAAAAAAATCTAGATTACCCAAATTATTATAGGCTCCAGCACTATTTTGTAAACTATTTCAGATTCAGAGCTCGACTGTCCAACGAGAAGAAGCTGCGAAATACCCAAAAAAAGAAATTCGACGTTGGACGCCTTAGCACACCTGGAGTCGCCAGACCCTACAAAGAGCGCCTGAGTGAGAAACTCTCTACAGTGCATTCACCTACCATAGACGCCAACAACCAGTGGCCTCAGTATCGGGACATCATCAAGGAGGTAACCGAAACCACCCTAGGATGCCAGCCACCCGAGAGAAAAAGTCCGTGGTATGATGGTGTATGCGTATACTGGGAAAAGGTGACAGCAGATGCACACATTAGAACGCTGCAGAGGAAAACAAGGGCAGCAAGGGGTGAGTACCGAGCCAGGAGAAGGGAGGAGAAGAAGAGTCTGCGTAGGAAGAAAATAGAGCACGAAGTCTCCCAGCTCAAGGAGATCGAAGAGTCCCACGACCGAAACAACATCCGGAAGTTTTATAAGAAAACCACGCAACTGGCTGCTAACTTTAATACCGGAACACAGGCTCTTCGTAACAGCGATGGAAACCCAGTCACCGACGCACAGGGAATAGTAGATGTATTAAGCAGTAGCTGCTAAACGGACAAAATGTAGAGAGAGTGATGGGGCAAGAAGAAAACCCACGTCCAGTCAATGAAAAACTGGTCATTACATAAGAGGTTGGTTTAGCTGTAAAAAAAACTAAAAAACAACAAGGCCGCCGGCTCTGATGGTCTACCTGCAGAGCTTTTCAAATACGGAGGTGATTTTATGGTAGGGCGCATGCACCAAATCATCATCAAACATGCACCGGTTTTCGGCAATAAGATGCGCTGTCATGTGATTTCTTCAATCTTGTCCTTGAGCAGATAGTGCGCAGGGCAGGTGTCAACACGGAAGGCACTATCTTCAACAGATACAATTGCTGGGGTATGCGGACGATATAGACATCATCGGTCGATCCCAGCGTGCCGTGATAGAGGCTTTCACGGCTATTGAAGAACAGACAAAACTAGTTGGCCTTGAAGTTAACGAGGATAAGACTAAATATATGCTATCAATAAACAAACAATCATCTGTCCACCGACTGGGACAAAATGTCACTATTGACGGCAGCAATTATGTAACTATATTTTCTAGATGTTCAAGCGTTGTTAATAGTGATACTCATATACTGTTTTTAATTTCCTCTACCGTGACGTATTTCGTAAATTTATCAATTATTGTGACCAAATGTCAATGTGTTAAATTTGATTAGGTTTTGTTGGTGTTTTAGTTATTTTTAATGGTATGTATTTTGTTACGAGATCTTTCGTATTTCGCCTTGTTGCAGATTTCGCAGTTATTTATATTTATAAATTTCTGTATTTATAACTTTCTCGTATATATTAGTATACTAAAGAGAAAGTTATTGAAATCGTGCGGAAATTTCGAACTCAAACTGAGTATGAGGGATGATATTACGACTATAGAGAAGTCCAAAAAATTGGGTCAGCCAATGCTGTCCGTCGGTCTGTCAGTCTGTCTGTCCGAGCTCCGTATAGCGAAACGGTTCGACGGATTTGCTTTAAAGTTCGTATATAAGGCTTTTGCGGTTACATCTCGGGCCATCTTTTTTTTTGCTTTATCGTTTGAAATAACGGTAGCTGCCATGAAAATATTTTGCTGAAAATCACTTATCAATATTTTTCTAGAAATTCAACGGATTTTGGAATTTTTCTGTACTAAGGATACTTGGGATGGGGCCAAAAATACAGCATACTCAGTTTTTGTGAAAACAATTCGATTAACGGTTATTTATAAAACCGCCAATATATCAAAAACTAACGAAGCGAACTCCAAAAATGTTACTGTGTTTTTTATACTATTAAGTTTTCGTGTAACGATTTTCTTAAATTTAAGTTAATTTTTTGAGAAATCTGGATATATAAGAATGGGCGCGGATGTAATAAGTGTTTTTAACGTTTCATAACTTTCAATATAGTGTTTATTGTTTACGTCGATTTTGGCTTGTTCTTTAAAAAAACTTTCCCATTATATTTAATAAATTTTCGATAATATCCTGTTATTCCAACGAATGATCGAATTTGTTTAAAGGATTTGGGTATTTTATAATTTTGAATTTCTGTTATTTTATTCGAATTAGGTCACAATACGGCCCAAAATCTCGGTTTATTTTTGCAGAAACTCACTTTTGTGCAATTGTACTTTAAGGTTAACGTCTTTGAGTTTCTTGAAAATTTTCTTAATTGAAGCTAAATTAGGCTCGTGGAAAATATGACGATGTCGTATAAATAGACAAGACATATTTTAACAATGAATTCTTTGAGAAGTGAATTCGTTAGGCGCTGAAAAGTTGCTGGCGCGTTTTTCAGGCCAAATGGCATTCGAAGAAATTCATTATGTCCGCAATTCGTTAAGAAAGCTGTTTTTTTATATTTGGTTTCGCTATTTCGATCTAGTATAAACCTTGAGCCATGAATGTATAGAAACAGATGAAGAGGTAGTAGGTGGGTTCCTTAATGTGGGTGGAGTTGTCGGTTGCAAGATTCATGTTGATGGAGTTGACGATAGGTAGGTTAATGTAGATGGAATCGTAGGAGAACCCTGTAATGGCGTTGGAAGCCATACTGTAGCCGCAGGCTTTGGCGACTCTGTATTTCCGAATACTTTCCGTCAGGTTTTACTACCATTACCAATCAAAACCGTTGCTAAAACGATATTTATGTGTCTCCATTTGTACAAAAAATGAAGTGCACGTCTGCGTCATACGAAACATTCTCGGTACAAGAGAGTCGCAAAATGAATTGGAAATTAATGGTGAGAAATTTATTTAAATCACTTTTAGGTTTTAAAACATTTGATTTTCTCAAAAAAAATTCGCACATTGGACACTTTTAACATAATTGTTCGAATTACAAAAAACTATCAATTTAAGAAAGTCGTTATATGAAAAAAAAATTATTTAAAAATCTAAGTATGCAGATTTGTTTGAGTTTATGGTATAAAAAAACTGTTAATTTTTTTTAAGTTCCCCTTATTAGTCGATTTTTTTTCAAAAACTGAGTATGCAGAGCTTATGACCCCATCCTAACCATCCGTAGTAAAAAAAAACACCGATATCCTTGGAACCAATTTCGAGAAAAATAGTGATAAGTGATTTTCACAAAAAAATTTGTATGGCAGGTACCGTTATTTCAAACGATAAAGTAAAAAATAAAAGGATGTCATACAGCGCCCGGACAGACAAACAGACCGACGGACGGCATTGGCGGACGCACTTTTTTGGACTTTTTTATAATCCTAATATAATCCCTCATACTCAGTTTGAGTTCAAAATTTCCGTACGATCGGAATAACTTTCCCTTTGGCATACTAATGTATACGAGAATGTTAAAAAATGACTAGTTGGTCAGTATCTTCGTCCCAAAATACAGCAACTGCTTCTAGTTGCCATTTGGTGTAGTTTCGTGTCATATCCGGTTTCTCCTGCATCAAATTCACCAGAAGTTCATATGGCCTGTTGCTTGTTTTTATACCCTATCCTAAGGGTATATTTATTTAGACACAGAGTTTGTAACACCCCTTAATATTCATCGTAGACCCCTAAAAGTATATTCATATATTTTTTCTTCAGGGCCA
Source organism: Ferdinandea cuprea (assembly GCA_963576555.1). Classification (NCBI taxonomy): domain Eukaryota; kingdom Metazoa; phylum Arthropoda; class Insecta; order Diptera; family Syrphidae; genus Ferdinandea; species Ferdinandea cuprea. The sequence continues at coordinate 19,271,728 of OY754962.1, read as the reverse complement.
AAACCTAATATATAGTTTTTTGCCATGCCTATTTTTTGTAGGCGTTTTTCACTAAAATGACGTTTTCTTCGAAAATTTTCATTGCAACCGAAAAAAAATTTTAAACAAATTTTTGCTAAATATAGCAAGATATTTAAAAACTAACAATAACTGAGAGCATCCACACAAGGAGTAACGTCAGGTTTTAAGATTTTTAAGCATCAGAAATCATGGAAGTTCAAGTGACATTCAGGAAAACATCACGTGCACTTAGATGAACGTTGCAACATGATGATATATGAAGTAGAGATTTGTTATGTATGCATATGTGTCTGTGTTTCTTTATCCTCATGTTGTTTGTAAAGGGTGATTTTTTAGCTGGTTTGGTTTTGGCAACACTGGTTTTGACAGCTGACGTGTGTTTAGTACCTTGTGTCACTGTCAAACAGCTTCAGTTTGGTTTGCAATTTAACCATGCATCGTCTTACAAATGAACAACGCTTGCAAATTATTGAATTTTACTATCAAAATTTGTGCTCGGTTCGAAATGTTCATCGCGCGCTGCTTCCATTTTATGATCGGCATTCTCGACCTTCTGAGCAGTCTATTCGGAAGATTGTGACCAAATTTCGCACCAAATTTACTTTGTACCAACACGTTTACGTACTGTGCGTATTGAAGAAAATATTGCGGCCGTATCAGCTAGTGTGACAGAAGACCGCGAAATGTCGATTCTTCGCCGTTCCCAGCAGTTAGGCCTTTGTTACAGCACTACGTGGAAAATTTTGCGGAAGGATTTGGGCGTAAAGTCTTTTAAGATACAGCTGGTGCAAGAACTAAAGCCAGGCGACCTACCACAACGCCGAATTTTTGGTGAATGGGCTCTTGGAAAGCTGGCCGAGGATCCGCTTTTTTATCGAAAAATTGTGTTCAGCGATGAGGCTCATTTTTGGTTGAATGGGTACGTAAATAAGCAAAATTGCCGCATTTGGAGTGAAGATCAGCCAGAAGCATTGCAACAGCTACCAATGCATCCCGAAAAAGCCACTGTTTGGTGCGGCTTATGGGCCGGCGGCATTATTGGGCCATATTTCTTCAAAGATGATGCGAATCGCAGCGTTACTGTCAATGGTGAACGCTACCGAGCGATGATAACAAACTTTTTTTTGCCCGAAATGGAAGTTCTTGACTTGCATGATATGTGGTTTCAACAAGACGGTGCCACATGCCACACAGCACGCGAAACAATGGCGCAATTGCGAGGCGAGTTTGGTGAACAGTTAATTTCACGTTTCGGGCCGGTCAATTGGCCGCCTAGATCGTGCGATTTGACACCATTAGATTTTTTTTGTGGGGGTATGCCAAGGCTAATGTGTATAGGGACAAGCCCGCTTCGATTGACGCACTGGAAGCCAACATCCATGCATTCATTCGTGAGATACCGGCCGATATGTGTGAAAGAGTATGCCAAAATTGGACTCAGCGGATGGGCTACCTGAGACGCAGCCGCGGTCAACATTTGCATGAAATTATCTTTAAACATTAAATTGCAAGGTTCAAACTATCGATTCAAATAAATATTTCATTCATTTTTTCGAATTTTTTGTGTTTTTTTTTTTTAAAAAAGTTCTAAACCTCTTAAAAAAATAACCCTTTATTTCATAAGCTACCTACCTGAATTTCAGTCTAACATTAACATAACGAAACAGTAATAGCTGTTTAATTCAAGGCGTGTGTCTCAAATATAAGTTTCTATTATTTGGTATAGACCTTGATACTTGAATAAATGTGATAATGCTTTTAAATGAATCCCTTATAGAATAATTGAGTACCTTTGAATGTAAGCCAACTACATTCACCGGCGGCAACCAATTGTTCTGTATAGGATGAAGGTTTATTTTCTTCTAATTGTGACTTAGTGTTTATTATCAAAGTCAAAATTTGTCATGGTTAAGAAAATCGCAAGTGTCTAGAAAATGTAAAACATATAAGATGCTGACTAAAAACGCAGTTACACGGAGTGTTATTTTATCTAAAAAGAAAGCCATACAGAACGCCTGGTCATTCTGGTCAAATGTTGCCAGTTTAATAAATTTAAAATATTCATTTCGTGCCCATTAATTGGAAATAAATAGTGAATATGAGTGAATTATGGGCCTGCTTGCAATTTTTAAGAATCATCGGTTCGATACCCTTCTTCAAATGTTGGTAGTGTGCCAAAATATATCATCGTCGAGTCATAAGCGTACTAAGCTACTGCTAGTGCAGCATCCACTTTTTAGGTACAGTTCTGCAGTTTCTTCATTGCGTCTGCAATAACCAAACAATCATTAACAGCTACTAGTGCAAGTTTAAGCGACCGCTAACCATACACACATCGGCTGCGTTATCTTAGCTGTCTTCGTCATTTTGTCTTCTAATTTTGATAGTTTTCTTGGTGCTGTTGATAAATAAAATTAAAAATATTTGCTCTTTTGTTAGTAAATTGTAAATTTGAATGCACGGGAACAAAACCATTTAAAATTTAAATAAAATAATAGGTACTAAGTTTCCAGAAATCGCCTGCAACAGTAGGTATCACGCATACTGAATTCTTATAAAAACTCACTTCACAATGCATTGCATGGACCAATAGAAAGTAAATCTACTTCAAAATATTGCACAATATATTAATATTTATTTTCTTACAAATTTTCTACCACAAGAGAAACTCCTCTGCCTTAACATTGGATCCACTCATAAATAACGGAGCCAACCGAGAAGGGACAACCAGCTCAAGACCGTGTAATGCTTTGCGAAGAGAGTTTTTTTTAAGAATCATTTACCTATGCGGGATACCTACTGTCTCACAGCAATTTCTGGACGCCTTTTTGAATTTTGATTCTAAATGGCGGCGTAAATAACCGAGCGAGTAAATCTTTCTCCTTCTTTCCAACTTTGAGCAGATATTGTCAGTTATTGTTATTTTCTATTGGCCCGTGCAAGTCTAATAAAATGGTTTTCAACTTTGTTAATTTTGATTGGCCTATGCGGTAAGAGTTAATTTTTATGAGACTCATGTATAGGTATGAGATACGTATTGTCTGGCAGCGGTTTCTGGGCGCCTGGTAAGGTATTATTATTATTTTATCATTCTACTACGGCAACAACACAAATAATAATCATAGATGTCGCCACGTATACTAAAATCGAGATCGCAAATTTGCGATTTTGCCGCTTAATCTAGCGGAAATTTGTCACAAGAAACTAAGTTTATTTTGCTGTTTCTAAATTTATTTTCATGTTTTATTACTTTTCATTTTCAATATATATTTATTGGCGACTGTGGAACGTGTAAGGTTCTTTAAAGAAAACATGCATAAATCTTATGAACCCTTATACTTATTTTTGTATGATCTTTTTTACCTTCCATTCGTATGTACCTACTTCTACTACAGGGTGTTACCGATTTAATGTCAAATATTTTGGGATATAATTTGTGGACCGATTATAGGCAGAATATCGTTCAAGAGTTAAGATGTATCTCGATTTTTTGCACGAGGATTTAAGGATAGGATGACTTGTTAAGAACCTGTTAATTGTTTTTATTAGCTTGTATGTGACTTTGACCTTGAAATTTCTCATTTGGCTTTTCGTGAGTACGAAAGTATATCGCTGTATGGGGAAAGTTCGGCAAATATGGCCCACCATTTTTAACTTTCTCGTATACATTAGTATACTAAAGAGAATGTTATTGCGATCGTGCGGAAGTTTTGAACTCAAACTGAGTACGAGGGATATTCTTACGACTATAGAGAAGTCCAAAAAAGTGGGTCCGCCAATGCCGTCCGTTGGTCTGTCTGTTTGTCGGTCTGTCTGTCTTTTAGGGCGCCGTATGGCGAAACGATTCGATGGATTTGCTTCAAAGTTCGTATATAAGGTTTTTGGGGTTAGATCTCGGGGCATGTTTTTATTTTTTGCGTTATCGTCTGATATAACGGTACCTGCCATTAATTTTTTTTGGAGAAAATCACTTATCACCATTTTTCTAGAAAATGATTCCAAGGATTTTGGTCTTTTTTTGTACTAGGGATAATTGGGATGAAGCCAAATATACTGCTTACTCATTTTTTGAAAAAAATTGATTAACGGTTATTTATAATACCGGCATTATCTCGAAAACTATTAAAAGGAACTCCAAAAAATTTGACTGATATTGTTATACTATTAATTCGAACAAAGTTGCATAATTCGATAAATTTTTTTTTAATTTTTTTTCATACAACGATTTTCTTAAATTTAAATTAAATTCCTTTTATTAAAAATGGCTCTAATGATTTTCTTAATTTTTTGCTCTTTAAACAATTATGTTAAAAATGTCAAATGTGCGAAATTACATCGAAATCGAAATGTGCCGTTTTTGAGAAAACATTAAAAGTGATTTAAATAAATTTGTCACCATTCATTTTCGATTAATTTTGCGATTCATAAACGCATCTCATGTACCGAGAAAGTTTCGTATTACGCAGACCGATTTTCTTAAATTTAAATAGAATTCATTTTCTCAGTAACGGCTCTAAGTATTTTGATCAATTTATTGGCAAAAAATTTTGAGTACACTGATTATCGTGGAATTTTTGGTTTTCTTTCATAACCGTTAACTCATTTATGGTTTTGAAAATAACAATAAATAAAATCAGATATGAGTTATCGATATTTGTAACGACGTTTGAGTTGTGTTTTGCAGTATTTGGTTTGTCTTATATTATTTCTTAATATATTTTGTTCCTGCTGATAATTGAGGTTTCTAGATTCAGTTTATTGATTCGCCTTTGCTTTTCATTGGAAAACGTTTGGTCTAAATTGTATATGTCTGTTCTGTTAAAATTTTTATTAATGAAATCTATTGATCTCATCTTTGTCGTCGAATGGATAGTTTTGTTGTAAAAGTTTATAATTTCGAAAAGCTTCTTGACAAGAGTATCCGTCATCATTTTCGACTGCAATAAATTATGGACTATATATTTTTCACCATCTGAGATAAGTGTATTCATTTGTCCTAAGTTTATGATTCTCTCTTTTATAGCTTTCAGTACAGAGATCCATGTCCTATCATTTATCCCATGGATAGTTGCATATTTAGAGAATAATGTATAACCGCTTGTTGATTTTTCATCTTTGAAGTTTACTATTTAGTTCAGTAATATTGTTTAGTCAGCAACTCCTTTTCTATTGGGCTGAAATGTTATTAATGGTCATAAAGAATTCTACTACAGTAGCATACGCTACCGGATGACCACTTTGGGATAGCACCGCCTCGACTGCGAAATTAGACGCATATGTAGTGAGCGTAAATGTGTCGCTGACGTCAGGATTGATTAATACACAGCCACCGACTATACTCCGAGCCGTCAACATCATTTTCAAAAGTGTTTCTCTGCTCTCCCCTCAGTTGTTTACTTCCTTCCCGTGCTCTCATTTTCCTACTCCTCTCCTCATTTCAGTTTTTATTTTCCCAAACCAAGTGCTTGAAAAAATCCCAACCAGTGAAAAATAAACAACTGAAATACGGCCTCTGGGCCAAAAGTGCTTGCAAGCAATCGTTTTGCTGTGTTATACCAGCACTCCGATCCGCTTACGAATAAATTGAAAACAAAAGTATGTATTCCACTATTCCTCAAGCCACTCCAGACATCCTCTCCCGCTCTAACTCTAAAAATCACAAATATATTGTCTTTCCCCTACCGATCCTAAAATCAACAACTACCACAGTAAGATTATTTCTATTAAAAATGCTATTGATGCGATTAGAATGTCGTACGGGTATATAACCCTACTCCGTAATGGAAACTTGTTCATACTTGCCAAATCCCAACAAATCGCCAAATCCGTTTCCAACCTATGTTCAATCTCAGTCTCTTTACATAACTAACTTAATGCCTCAAAAGGCACAGCATATGCCACTGCCTAATTAATGTTCCCGAAAAAGAAATTGTCGAGGAAATGAAAGACCAAGGTGTTACCGAGGTATTTAAATTTAAGAAATTCGAAAATGGTGAGCAACGAGCTACAGGCTTAATACGTGGGATCGTACAACCTCGAAGTAAAGGAGTATTTTCCCTACCCCATACGATGCAAAAAATGCCAACAACTCAGTCACACTGCTAAAAGATGCACTGGCGCTTAATCTTGCGAAACATGTAATTTTCCCTTACCACATACTCCCGAAATCTGTACTCGTATGAACTGTGCTAAGTACGCAGAAAACCACCCGGCATCATCTAAGCTATGCAAGCGTTTTTTTTGGAAGCAAAGAGATCCTTAAAATAAAAATAATAAAAAAATGCAGCTAAAACCTTTTTTTAACACTGACATGTCTCTTAACTCAACCCACACATACAACTCGTTAAATACATACTCTAGAATTAGCTTAACACATACAACCATTTAATCGGTACTACGAATTCCGACTCTGTCGTCCAAAGGTTGAACCATTCAAACTCTTTCGGGAGTTTCAATGGTTCATCCTCTGGTCGATAGAGTCAATCCAATTACCAAACAAACTTACACCCTAGAAAACTTTCTCAGTATAGCGCTTCTTATATTGCTCAAAAGTCTTTAAGGCCAGCTTAAGTAATCCTTAAGATTCTGCAGTGGAATCTTAACAAGTATCATGAACACGTGCTGTTAATAAAAGAAAACAAACCACATATGGGAGATTATATCCAGGAAACCCATATTACCGATAATTTACAAGTTAAAGTTCCCAAACAATATTCAGCATATTTTCACAATCAAAGCCCCATCACAACTTCTCAGGCAGCCAATTTGGCATTATCTTAGTCAAAAAGTAAACCAATTAAAAATATAGTCCCATGGTGGAACTCCGAAATCGCTATCCTACGTGAAAAGAAACAACTTTTATGGAAGATATTTCGAAAGTATCCTATCGAAACAAACCTCATAAATTATAAAACATCAAATGCACTATTTCGTAGGAAAGCTAAATCCTCCAAAATTTAAAGTTTTCACAAGTTCACCTCAAATCTATATCCTAATACTGCTAGTTAAAAGATCTGGGCTGTTATAAGAACTCTAACGGGTAACTTTATTCCTCACTCCATCAAAATTATTCACACTGACTCTGAACCTCTTACGGACTCAATTTCGATTGCCGAGCATTTTTCGAAGTACTGGTCCGCCTACTGTAGCGACTTTACTTTACTCGCCAATTCCAAGAAGCAAAGCTTGCAGCATTAAACCTTAGCCCAGTCCCTTACAACTTATCTATGTATGCCGGCTAACCAATTGAAATTACCTTCCAATCTGGTTGTATTTAAAAGCTGCCTAAGCTCAGCCAAGGGACAAACACCCGGCTATATATATAGATGAATTTATATCTACTGCTTTCTCAAGTAAGAATCATGTCTCAATCATCTCAATCGACTTTGAGAAAGCCTTCGAACGTATAGGAACACACATAATCATAAATAAATTGTTAAAATGGAACATTGGTCCTAAAATGTTCTATTTCATAAAACACAGATCCTTTAGATCGAAAGTCAATTACTATTCTCAGAAGTACATAATATTGAAAATGGAATACCACAAGGATCTTCACTTTCGACATTAGCGATATAATTACCAAATTTTAAAACATTGATCATATGCTTTACGCTGACGACCTATACCTAATGTCTAAATGTAATGATATGATACGTACAATTAACTTATTCAATGCAGTAATCAACGAAATTTGTAATTGGTGCATCCAGTCTGGAGCAATAATATCTTTAAATAAAAACAAACAAAATAAGTTGTCAAAGTTTGGATATCGCAATGAGTAATATATACATCCAAATTGTGAGATGCTTAAGTATCCTTGGAATATTTTGATAAAAAATTTAATTTTAAAACCCATTGTACTGATTTAAAACAAAATTAGCTAATCGACTGAATATCTTAAGATATCTATCATCACGTAATAGTTATGTTCATACTAACACTCTTATCAAGACAACAAAAACTATTTTCGTATTCAAAATCAATACGGGCAATATATGTCAAGTGCACCATATTTACCAACTTCTACTTTCACAGATAGCCTCTCCACTCTTCAAGCTATAAGAAATATAAAACGATGAACACCTTTACTAAATATCATCTGGGACAACATTATATCAAAGAGTAACAAGTTAATATCCCAGGTCATACTAATATTCAAGGCAATGAATCAGCAGATAAAGTAGCGAAGGACATATCCATATGTCCCAACACAAACGTAACCCATTACCACCCCACAAAAAAGAACTTGGAGAAATTTATTAATGCAAATTGGCTTCTCAAAAAGAAAGTATGTTGGAGCAGATATATACATCACTATGCCGCAATCAACCCAAAAGGTACTCCACGAACATATCCGACAGAACCATGGTCATCATTAACAGATGCCACCTGCGTTGTCGACTTGGACACACTTGGTTAACTCATAGCTACTTACTTAGGAACGAACCTCAACCAATATGCCATCTTTGCCAAAAAAAATGATGTTCTAACTATCCAACACATAACAACAGAATGTGAAACAATTAAACAGAAATGTGAGAACTTATACAAAAACAATGTAATCGATCTTCTATCAACCCCATCTTCTAAACATATTAAATATTATTTAAATAAATATTTACAACCTATTAAGAATTCTAAAATTGGACAAACTTATATAACCGCGAGTATAAAAGTCTCGCTCTCCTGATACTCGGGCACCCCCTACACCTGTACTCCTATATTTTTAAGAAATATATAAATCTAAGTATTTTGTCAATATACGTATTATGTTAACCTCTGTATGCTAGTGCTGTAGTTTTAAGAATAATCTGTTACATTTATGTTCAGTTAATAAATATTAATAATAATAATGATTTATACAGGTTCGTTAGTGATAATTTATAATTGGCATTCGGTATCACAAGATACCGAAACTCTTGAAGAGAGCGGAAGTGTTTTTTCTCTAAGTTTCGTGGGGTGTAAACTTTTTGATTATTTACGTTTAGTTCTTGCATAAAAACTTTATCAAAATGCAGTGTCAAATTTGCAATAAAATAAATAGATCGCGGATGTGAAACCAAAATCACTTGCATCGACTGCAATATCTATTTCCATTGTTTGTGTGCGAAACTAATTCCGTCGGATATATAGTACATGAACACTAACAGTGTTCCATATCGTTGCGACAAATGCACGGCTCTTCGTCGTAAATCCCTACAGCAACAAAGCGTATCGTCACCATCACCATCGACAGCAATAGTAGTAGTAGCGAAACAGAAGCCAAAGCGGAATCAGCAAACAGTCGCTAGGCTACAGAGCACCACTGAGACGACAGTTGAAAGGCAAGCAACAGCATATGATCTACCACAACTGTCCGGCGATGGCACAGTTACAATGCAAATGCTTTACGAAGAAATCATATGTTTAAAGAAAATCAACTGTGACTTTCTCAGCACAATTAGTCAGCTGAAAGAGGAGAACGAGAAGCTTAATTCGAAAGTTGCATCGCTGGAGAGCAAACTAAATTGGAGAGAGCAGAAGCGCGTTGAGAATGTCATCGAGATCACTGGTGTGCCTGGAGAACAGGCATTCATACGAATGCAAAAGAATGCGTTCAAACAATTTTCAACAAGGCGTTGGATATCTCTCTGTCATCTTCAGATATCCAGAAATGCTACGTCAAACGCTTATGGAAGAAAACCAACAACAACAACCAGCAAAGTAATAAAATTTGTGTTGAATTCTCTGGATTGGCAGCAAAAGAACGAGTAATGAAAGCGAAGAAAACTGCAATGAAGAAACTAAATTCGTCTTTATTTGTTGAGGGTACGAAGAATAATGTTTTCATAAATGATTGCTTCACAAGTTATACTAGAGCTTTATTTACGGAAGCTAAAAAAGTTAAAGCTGAAAGAAACTACAAATATTTGTGGTTTAAAAATTCGCGGATTCTAATGAGAAAAGCTAAAAAGGGTAGGGTCGTTGCTATTAGATCGTTTCTTGATCTTTCAGCACTGAAAGACTAATTGTCTTTTATTTCACCTAAATATAATTTAGTATGTCTTTTTTGAATATCAATGATTATCTTTTTAGCAACAACCCAACCCCTAATACAATTGTACACATTAATGATAACCAATTTTTTTGTAATTCAAATAATTGCAACTCTTTTTTTGTTGTGCATCAGAACATTCGTAGTTTTCCTGCCCCCTTCGGGTAGGGGACAGAATATACCCGAGGTAGGCATGCCTGTCGTAAGAGGCGACTAAAATCCAACCTCCGTATACCGAGCGTATAGTGTATACAAAAAAAATATGCAATGAACAAAACGAAAAGATTAACTACCCCAGGTGGCAGTCCAGCTTTACTGGAAAATCCACCCTCTTCGGAGGTCGGCTCTATGGATTCTGGGGAGAGCCGCTTATTGCAATCCATTGACCCTTTTATTAAACGTTCAAGGGTATCTCGATCTCCTCCATCAAGATCGAATATTCCCGGGAAAAGAAGTCCGCCGGGAGCGCCAGCGCGTGAAAAACAGGACTCAGTGAAAGATACAAGTTTTAAGGTTGAAAATAAAGCACTCCGAATCAAGCTTAAGGAAATGGACCTACTCTATCAAGATCTTAAGAAAGAGATAGATCTGTTAAAAGAAGAAAATAGGGTTCTAAGGAACAATCATTTGCAGAAAGAACGCGAATGTACTCCACCATGCTTAGCTAGTCGGGAATACCACACCGACGAAGAAGAGCTAGCACGCGAAACGAATCAGGTCCCTAAGAAAAGAAAAGCCGGTTCTTCGCCCGAAGTCGAGCCCCTAAAAGAACAAAGGCGTAAAGAACCGCAAGAAAAACAACTTCGAGTGCAAATTCGTGCACCGCCTCCAATAAACGTCGTTGGGGTTACGGAATATAATAAGTTGCATAGCCTCCTTAAAGGAACGATAACATCGAAATTTAAGGTTACATCTTTAAGGAATAATGCGTGTAAAATTAACGTCGATAACCACGATGATTACCGGGCAGTGTCTCGAAAGCTAAATGCCGATAAGATCCAGTGGTATACTTTCGAAATAAAGTCAGAAAGGCCACATCGTGTTGTAGCTAGGGGACTCCATCCCTAATGCACCAAAGAAGAGGTTATAAACGACCTCCAAGCCAAAGGGTTTAAAATTCTTGATGCCAATAATATCATCAAGAAGGAGACGCAACAAACGGAAGCTGATAAGGATGTCCTGGTAAGGCGTGCACTTCCGCTCTTTATGCTTACATTCGATAGGTCAGATAGTATCGAAGATATCTACCGAATTAAAACAATATTGAATATCGTGGTAAAAATCGAACCCATGCGTAGAAATGTAAGAATAATTCCACAGTGCAAACGTTGCCAAGGATTTAATCATACACAAATGTATTGCCAAAAAGATCCGCGATGTGTGAAATGCGCCGGAAATCACCTCTCCCAAGACTGTGGAGTAAACAAACAATCCTCCCCTACCTGTGCTAATTGCAAGGGAAAGCACCCGGCAAATTATAGAGGCTGTGAAGTAGCTAAGGAGCTTCAAAAACGGAGAGATGTGCTCCTTAAGCCCCAAAATGCTAAATCGAAACCGCTAACTAAGACAAAGCGTAAGACCTCTCAGGAGATAGTAGGCAATCTAAAACCTCCGGTTCCTGAACGTAAAAATATCAAAGAAAGAGAGACAGCAGTAAAGCCCTTGACCTCTGCTGTCAAAAGAAACTCTATTCAAAAATTACCGTCAGGAAAGCCATCGAATAATGGCCTTCGGACAGCCAGAGTGCAGACCTACGCTCAGGCCGCGGCATTCGAAAAACCAAAAAAAGTCGAAACTTCGCCAGACCCTGTTTCTCATGTTTTCTCAGTTATTCTCGAGAAACTTGAAGAACAAAGCAAAATAAATAAAATTATTCTCGATCGGTTGGTTAAGCTCGAAAATAATTCAAGGAAAACGCGCACTTCAAATGTAATATGAATGAAAAACCAATGTTAAAAATATGTACTTGGAATGCAAACGGACTTTTGCAAAAACTTGACGAATTGGAAGTATTCATGAGCGAAAAAGATATTGACATTTGCTTGATTACTGAAACCCACGTAAAAGAGCGATCAATTTTGAAAATAAATGGCTATAATGATTTCCACGCTTGTCACCCATCGGGAAACGCGAGAGGTGGATCATCATTGTTTATTAAAGACTGTATTGAACAATACGAAGACTTGAAGATAGAGCTTGAAACTATGCAACTATGCACGATTCGAGTAAAAAACAATCAGCGTACTCTTAGAATTTCATCTATCTACTGTCCACCACGCTCCGCGCTTGAAAAAAGTGATTATACTAACTTGCTTAAATCGCTCAAACCAAATTTCATTATTGGCGGCGATTTTAATTCGAAACACACGTTCTGGGGTTCTAGATACATCTCGCGAAAAGGCAGAATGCTCTATGGGGCAGGTATGGAGTACAGTTGTGATTTCCACTCGACGGGCAAACCGACCTACTGGCCAACTGATACCTCAAAAATACCTGATCTGATAGATTTTTTCATCGTGAAAGGAATATCTACCAACCACATTAAAGTTGAAGAGAGCTTTGATCTGTCATCTGATCATTCACCGGTTATTTTAACACTGAGTGTAAAACTAGTCAACAACCTAGAGCCAGCGAGATTAACTGGTAAAACAACTAACTGGGAAGGCTTTAGGAACGAAATTGAAGAGAATGTTGAACTGAGCGTTCCACTTACGACGCCTTATGAACTTGAAGCTGAAGTTGATCGCTTCGTTCAGGTCGTTCAGCTCGCCTCCTGGAATAATACGTCTAACCCAAGGAAAACGCCGGCCAAATACGGTTTACGATATCCGCCCGAAATAAAAGAATTGGTCAACGAAAAACGGAAGGCGCATAAAAAATGGCAACAGAGTCGCGCTCCGCAACATAAAGCACATTTTAATTATTTGTGCAATTTGTTGAAGACAGTTATTAAGGATTTTAAAAATCGTGCGATAGGTTCTTACCTTGAAAGTCTAACAGCGAAAAAAGATTCCAATTATTCACTTTGGAAAGCTGTAAAAGGCGCCAAAAGGCCTAAAATCCCCGCGCCGCCAATAAGAATAAATCAAAATGAAATGGGAAGACAAAGAAAAAGCGGACGTTTTTGCAGCCCATCTCGAAGAAACCTTTAAACCGTATGATTGTCAAGCGATTCACGACAGTACCAATAGTGGGACGGAATTACTATTTGACGAATTTACACTCACGAATGCAACACTAAGGGAACTAAAACGTGAAATCGAATCTCTAAAACCTAAGAAAGCTCCTGGTTATGATTTGATCACCGGAGAAGTTCTCAAAGTTCTGCCTAGAAAAGCATTAATTAAGCTTCTATATATTATAAATGCTGCGCTCAGATTAAAACACGTGCCGAGCCAATGGAAAGTTGCGGAAGTCATTATGGTTTTAAAACCAGGAAAAACCGCCAAATGAAGTAAAATCGTATAGACCAATTTCGCTTCTCCCAGTCATATCCAAAGTTTTCGAGAGGATATTACTAAGGCGTCTACAACCGGTTATAGAAGATAATAATCTCATCCCTGACCACCAGTTTGGGTTCAGAACCAAGCATTCGACAATTGACCAAGTGCATAGAATTACTGACGTAATCGAGAAAGCATTTGAGGAAAAAAAGATATGCTCAAGCGTATTCCTTGACGTCTCACAAGCCTTTGATAAGGTGTGGCACGACGGCTTAAAATTTAAATTACGACAAGTTCTCCCCGTTCGGCTATATGATATTTTAGAATCATATCTCGGAAATAGACTCTTCCGTGTTAGGCATGGAAGCGAATACTCGGAGCTTAAAGAAATTTCGGCTGGCGTACCGCAAGGAAGCGTCCTTGGGCCGCTTCTCTATCTGTTATATACTCGCGATATACCAAGAGAAGATTGCACTACCCTCGCTACGTTCGCCGACGACACCGCTATCCTTGCAGTCGGTAATACTATCGAAGAAACGACTGCAAAACTGCAAACCGCACTGAATAAAGTAAATGAATGGACGAGGGACTGGCGGATCGCCCTCAACGAAACTAAATCTGTTCACGTGAATTCCACGTATAAGAAAACTAATGACTTGCCAATTTTTCTAAACATGGCCCGAATACCCTTTGCAAAGGAGGCCAAATACTTGGGAATGACACTCGACGCAAAGCTGAAATGGAATTCGCACGTGAAAATGAAACGTAAAGAACTCGATATCAAATATAGAGAAATGTACTGGTTACTCGGAAAACATTCCCAGCTCAGTACCGAGAACAAACTGCTTTTATACAAGCAAGTGCTAAAGCCGGTGTGGACCTACGGTATACAACTTTGGGGTTGTACCAAGAAAACAAATGCCAACATTTTACAAACTTTTCAAAATAGAGTGATTAGAGAAATTGTCCACGCTACGTGGTATATTAGAAACGACGATATCCACAGGGATCTCGGAATTCCTACAATCGAAGCTGAAACTAGAAGCATCGCGCGAAAGCATAGAAACCGACTAATCGGACATATCAATAATACAGTCCGACACATTTTGGATGAGAATAATTTATTGCGCCGACTACAAAGAACGAAACCTTTCGACTTGGCAAGATAAGGATTAACCGCGTCCTAATTGCGGAACATGCAGGATCTTTCAGTGGAAAGTAAACTGTCAAATGTTTTTTATTTCGCGATAGAAAAATTGCTTGATAAGTTATATCTTAGTTGCAGTATCTAACATTCTATAGAAGGGTGGTGTTTTTAGTCAGTAAAAATCTGACTCTACTATGAGCACGCGCTTGCTATCCTCATAGTGTCTTTGGAAGATTTTCACCTACCCTCGGGAGAAAAAAAAAAAAAAAAAAAAAAAAAAAAAGAATTTTGATTTGTTAGTGTGCAATCTAGAAGCGCTTGTATTCTCACCCCATTTGATATTTGTAAGCGAGATATGGATTTTTGATTGCGAAAAAGAGGATTATCATATTCCGGGTTATAATTTGTATATTAACCCTAATGAAAAGTATGCTGCAGGTGGAGTAGGAGTATTTGTAAGTGATTACCTGGATTCTGGTAGCTATAAAGTAAATTGTCTTAATTTGTTGAGCGCGGATGTAATTGAATTGTCTTGCAAGTTATGTGATGATGTTTTTAAATTTGTTTGTGTATACAGATTACACCTCTATGATATTCAAGTGTTTTTGAATGAATTGTCAGTGCTCTTAAGAAACGAAAAAGTAGATAATCTTATTTTCCTGTGTGATTTTAATATAGATATTTTAACTCCCAGTACTTTAAGACCAAGACTAGACCAATTTCAGGCACTTGTCTTGACCATGTATTTGGACGTTTTAAAAAAATATCCGTAAACGAATGTGCTGGTATTAATTTTGATCTCCGCATTACTGATCACTGTATGACTGGTATTCTCTTCAGTACGTTAAATACTAAGAAACCCGCGAAGCATACTTTGTCATCTACGGTAACGAAAGTAAACTTCGACTTGCTTAATATTGAACTACGTTCCGAAACCTGGGAGGAAATATATGAGGAAGTTAATGCTTCTAAGGCTTATGATCTACTTTTATCTTTTCTTCAGTATTACATAAGTAATTTTACATATACTATCGTCCGTAAAAAGTCTGAAAAAGGTTAAAGCCTTGGATTACTTATTCTGTGTTAAAAAAAATTAAGCTTAAAAATAAATTAAGAAAAAAGTGCTCCAAACATCCCTTAATACAGCGCTGAAAAATCGTTTCAGAATATTGAGTAAGGAAGTAAACAACGATATAAGGACAGCTCGAAATAGATATTTTCTACTCTAAAGTCCGTAACGCACTTGGTAATCCAAGAAAGGAATGGAAGGCTACAAATAGTATCATTGATAGCAACTCTCCCAATATCTCCAAAGCTATATGTCTATGTAATGATGGTGTTATTATTGATGACCCTACAACAGTATCAAACATATTAAATGATTACTTTTCTTCGGTTGGTCTGATGTCTTTTTCAAGTGAGTCTCCTACATATTGTAATGGCTGCGTTAGGTCCCATTTAGTCAACGACTTTGCTTTAAATAATAGCTTCTTTTATGAAGAAATAACAGGCTTAGAATTGTATAAAATTATCTGTTCCCTTAACAGCTCAAGATCTTGTGGTTGTGATGGAATTTCCAACCCTACCCTCAAGAGCATAGCACTTAATGTTGTAAACATATTAGCTTATGTTTTTAACTTAAGTATTTCAACCGGCGTCTTCCCAGACAAATTAAAATGTGCTAATGTGATCCCTCTTTACAAAAAAGGTAGTAAGAGAGACAAAAACAATTCCAGGTAAATTTCTTTATTGTCATCAGTCTCTAAAGTCTTTGAAAAAGCCATTAAGAATAGAGTTTTGAGATACCTGGCAAAAGTTAATTTCCTAAGTCCTGCTCAGTTCGGTTTTAGGGAAGGCCTTTCTACAGAAGATGCCCTCTTGGATTTCTGCTCCTTTATTTATAAAGCTCTGGATGATAAAAAATGTTGCGCCGGGCTTTTTGTAGACATTACCAAAGCTTTTGACATGGTCAACCACAGAGTTCTACTTAACAAACAAACTGCACAATTTGCGAAGCAATTCAACTAATGCTGTCATTATTCCTCCTTTCCGTACTACTCTATTCAAAAACTTTTACTCCATCGTGTCGTGCAAACAATTTAATCAACTTCCTATAAATATCCGAGGAATAAGATCATTGTCCCTATTCCTAAAATACGTAAAGATATGGCTTCTTGATTTTGATCACGAGGAAATTAAAGTTTTGCTGCCCTATTTTGTCTAAACATGTACGTTACATTGTTCTATTGCTGTTTTATGTACAAATTAATGTTCTTTTAAATTTACGTTTTCTTTAATTGTTAATTTTCTGTAAAAATATGTATAAATTCATAACATGTTTTTCTTTGAAAATTAATTAATCAATTCACCCCACACTTCCAAGCTATTTTTTCTGAAGTGACATTATCACTATTTGTTAATACAGAAATACAAATGTCACTACCTATTCTTGTACTTAATATTGTTATGGTAGATTAAGTAAATACAAAGTTTGTTAAGTCAAGAATCATGAAAAATAAAAATAAATAAAAAAAACATAAATAAATATGCCACTTTAGCGTAATCCCGTATAAATTTCCGGTAGTAGCCGGGGAAGGATTTAATCATCTTTTGGGTTGTAGGAATTTTGATTTGTTTTATGGTTTCTATTTTAAGCGGATTGGATTTTATAAAGTTTTCTGATATGAATTGTCCAAGACATTTCGTCTCGAGTGCAGCAAAATTAGCTGAAAACATCAATACATCATCTAGGTAAACGATACAAATTTTATTAATATGTTTACCTAAGATGGTATTCATGAGACGTTGGAACGTCACCGTCGCATTCTTTAGACCGAAGGGCATTCTAATGAACTCGAAGTGACCGCCTAGTGTAGAGTATGCCGTTTTATGTTGATTACGGGTGCCACCTGGATTTGGTGAAACTCTTTAGCCAAATCTATTGCTTAAAAATAATGACATATCCCAAGTTTGTCGAATAATTCTGATATATTCTGCATTGCCAATCGATCGTCGATGGTTTGGTCATTCAATTTTCTATAATCAAGTACGATGTGGGAATTGTTGCAATTTTGACCCATCTGCATTTTTTTTTATATTTCCTTGCTTAAAAAAAGTGTTATATCTGTTTACTCGGTTTTGAAGACCCCAGTCTTATAATCTATAATGGCGTTAATTCTAATTAAGATGTTATTCTCAATGAGGCCATCGAAATAATTGTGGAAGTTTGGCCTCTAAGAATTCTACATAAAAATTGTCCAATTTAAATGGTTCCGGAATTGGTACCTTCTATTTGACTTGGGTTGTAACGCTTTTTCCCTTGCACTTTAAATTTTGGTAATGAAATGGTACTTTCCATATTGGGTTATAGACTCCTGAGTTGTTTCATTTATTTATTAACTTATTTATTTATTATTATTTGGGGTATGAATCGTAATATAAGGAAGTTGTTTTGTGTATCCTGCTGAAAATTTGTATGTGTCTCGGGGACATTTAAATGTTTGTTTATTGAAACTATTGTATTGTTGGTTTCGGGTGGTTTTTTAGAGTTACTTCTGTTATTATGAACATCTGATTGATTATCGACTTTGGATGCTATAGTCCATAGTTTGAATACCGTTATCATATCTTTGTATTGGTATAGTTAGTTTTGTTTGAATATCGTCATTTTCCTGTTTCTGTTGGTCTCTTGGTTGTTGAAACGGAGGTTCGGTTTCCTTATAGTCTCTAACCGGGTGCTGGGATTCGAAGATTCTCTTGGCAGGAGCATTGTTGTCCATTCGCTCGATGTGGCCGAGCCAATGTAGTTGACGAGCTTTTCGGACTACATCCACATCTTGGTACAGCTCATAGAGTTCCCCGTTGTATCTTCTCCACCATTCGCCCTCCTTGCACACAGGACCAAATATCCGTCGAAGGATTTTTCTTTCAAAGGATCCCAGTATTAACTTTCCTTTCCTGCTTATCGTCCAGCACTCGGGGCCGTATAGCAGAACTGGCAAGATAAGGGTTCTGTAGAGCATGCCAAACCGAAGTAGCAGCGGTTTCCTAGGGTAATTCTTCGACGGATCTCCACTAAGATGTCATTTGTTGAGTTGATGTTTACCCCGAGGTAGATGAACTCCCTAACTACCTCGAAGTTGCTGCTATCAACAGTGACATTTTGTCCTAGTCGGTGGATAGATGATTGTTTGTTTGTTAATAGCATATTTTTAGTCTTGTCCTTATTCACTTCTCTGCTTGCCCTACCACTCTCTCAACATTATGCTCATTAAAAAGCTGCTGTACATGCTGCTTAAACACATCCACAATTCAATGCGCTTCGTTAACTAGGTACATTTCGAAGAGCCTGCGTATGCCTTGGATACGGATTACAGCTAGGCGATCCCTTATTGGTCTAAAATAAATAAACTTTGATCGTAGCCAATTTCTTAAGGCAAATCCACATCTTTATACGTGCAACCTTTTGTGGCAACTGTAATAAATGTCGCATGTTGTTCTTTTCTGCATTTCTGAGCACTATCTGTTCTAAGAAAAGGTTGAAGTAGTCACATGATAGCGCACCCCCTGCCGGAATCTGGCACATGTTTGGAACAGATCCTAAGTTTGGACAACGCCACGTAGAGCTCCTGACGATGAATGCTATCATATGAGGCTTTGAAGTCGATGAAAAGGTGATGTGTCTCGACTTGAAATTTGTTGGTCTTTTCCAGGATGTTTTAGTGTCAAAATTTGGTCAATTGTCGATTTGCCGGGCTGGAAGCTACACTGATACTTACCGATTAGTGTGCTGCAAAACGGCCTGAGTCATTTACATAGTACGTTGAATGGGATCTTTTATGCCACATTAAGTAGGGATATGCTTCAAAAGTTCTTGCAAGATATAAGATTGCCTTTTCTGTAGATGGGGCATATGGAGCTGATAGTCCAGTCATCGGGCATGGTTTTTTAAACCCATACTTGGTTGATGAAAGGGTGCATGCACCCTACCAAAGCATAACCACCA
Source organism: Ferdinandea cuprea (assembly GCA_963576555.1). Classification (NCBI taxonomy): domain Eukaryota; kingdom Metazoa; phylum Arthropoda; class Insecta; order Diptera; family Syrphidae; genus Ferdinandea; species Ferdinandea cuprea. The sequence goes on along the minus strand of OY754962.1, from coordinate 19,252,076 downwards.
TGTCTGAAAAGTTCCGCTGGCAGGCCATCAGAGCCAGCAGACTTGTTGTTTTTTAAATTTGTAATAGCCATAGAAACTTCTTCTAAGCTGGGAAATGGAATTTATTCTATATCGACTAGACGCGGGTTCTCTGCTAGGCGATCGCTTATTGGTCTAAAATAAATTAACTTTGATCGTAGCCGATTTCTGAAGACAGATTCACATCTTTATACGTGCAACCTTTTGTGGCAACTGTAATAAATGTCGCATGTTTTTCTGTTCTGCATACCAAAACCTATCCAACGTATCTCCTGGACCATGGTCATATCTGCCCTATACAGCTCGAGGACAGATTCTAGTTTTTAAGCAGCACCCGGGGTGTACAACGTACGTACATTCCAGGTGCATACTCTTAAATCATAAGCCTTTTTCGGTGATGGCTTTGGAGGCTGATGGCTTTCTCATAACATGCATTTTTTTACGTGGTAGGGAAGTTACCCCGACGGCACACACCTGGAGGGCCAGATCCAAAAATAAACTTTGAATGGTTGCCAGTGGAGTACTGGATGATGAATGAATTAAAGAAAGGGAAGGATTTGGATTTTGTTCTCTCTTTCATATTCACTGACTAGGCGCCTGACAATAATAATAATAATATTTTTTTAGTTTATTACAGATACATATAGGAACTACGAATGCTTAGAACAACTTCAATAGATATCGCCACGTACACTTTATCGATATCGATATAAATTCTTTAAAGTAAACATGCATAAATCACGTGTGCATTACGTGTTTGCAGAGGCACGATTTGTTGCGCTTATTTTTAACTTTCTCGTATACATTAATATACTAAAGTATACTGCCTCCAGTTGCGCGATTGGCAAGAATAATTCTTCGTTTGCTTTCTGATGAGATGTCGTTTTCAGCTGTGATATCAGAGCCGAGGTAGACAAAGTCCTTTACTACCTCAAAGTTATAAAGGGTGATTTTTTAAGAGGTTTAGAACTTTTTTAAAAAAAAAAACACAAAAAGTTCGAAAAAATGAATGAAATATTTATTTGAATCGATAGTTTGAACCTTGCAATTTAATGTTTAAAGATAATTTCATGCAAATGTTGACCGCGGCTGCGTCTCAGGTAGCCCATCCGCTGAGTCCAATTTTGGCATACTCTTTCACACATATCGGCCGGTATCTCACGAATGAATGCATGGATGTTGGCTTCCAGTGCGTCAATCGAAGCGGGCTTGTCCCTATACACATTAGCCTTGGCATACCCCCACAAAAAAAATCTAATGGTGTCAAATCGCACGATCTAGGCGGCCAATTGACCGGCCCGAAACGTGAAATTAACTGTTCACCAAACTCGCCTCGCAATTGCGCCATTGTTTCGCGAGCTGTGTGGTATGTGGCACCGTCTTGTTGAAACCACATATCATGCAAGTCAAGAACTTCCATTTCGGGCAAAAAAAAGTTTGTTATCATCGCTCGGTAGCGTTCACCATTGACAGTAACGCTGCGATTCGCATCATCTTTGAAGAAATATGGCCCAATAATGCCGCCGGCCCATAAACCGCACCAAACAGTGGCTTTTTCGGGATGCATTGGTAGCTGTTGCAATGCTTCTGGCTGATCTTCACTCCAAATGCGGCAATTTTGCTTATTTACGTACCCATTCAACCAAAAATGAGCCTCATCGCTGAACACAATTTTTCGATAAAAAAGCGGATCCTCGGCCAGCTTTCCAAGAGCCCATTCACCAAAAATTCGGCGTTGTGGTAGGTCGGCTGGCTTTAGTTCTTGCACCAGCTGTATCTTAAAAGGCTTTACGCCCAAATCCTTCCGCAAAATTTTCCACGTAGTGCTGTAACAAAGACCTAACTGCTGGGAACGGCGCCGAATCGACATTTCGCGGTCTTCTGTCACACTAGCTGATACGGCCGCAATATTTTCTTCAATACGCACAGTACGTAAACGTGTTGGTGGTTTAATGTCCAACAAAGTAAATTTGGTGCGAAATTTGGTCACAATCTTCGGAATAAACTGCTCAGAAGGTCGAGAATGCCGATCATAAAATGGAAGCAGCGCGCGATGAACATTTCAAACCGAGCACGAATTTTGATAGTAAAATTCAATAATTTGCAAGCGTTGTTCATTTGTAAGACGATCCATGGTTAAATTGCAAACCAAACTGAAGCTGTTTGACAGTGACACAAGGTACTAAACACACGTCAGCTGTCAAAACCAGTGTTGCCAAAACCAAACCAGCTAAAAAATCACCCTTTAGCTGTCGATTGTGACATTCTGGCCGATTCGTCGATGTTGGGGTCCCTTCTTGTTGAAATCATATATAGGGTCCGCCATCTAACGTTTTTTTTTCTTAACTAGTGCTTATTTCGCGAATGGTAACACTTAGCTCATGTCTGATTTGACAGATAATTAGTTTTATCCTTCCGCTGAACGAATATGGTTGTGTATACGCTTGAACTCGCTTCGCTAAGTGGGCCTGCGATCGACTTAGAGAAGATGCCGATTTTTCCAAAAAAATAATCTTTTCAGATGAAGCTCATTTTGATCTTGGCGGGTATGTAAACAAGCAAAATTATCGCATTTGGGGCACAGAAAACCCGCGCGCATACACCCAAAACGAGTCACTGTTTGGTGCGGATTTTGGTCCAGAGGTATAATTGGGCCATTTTTCTTGGAAAATGAGCAAGGAGTGGCTGTTACAGTCAATGGCGATCGTTATAGGGCCATGTTGAACGAATTTTTGTTCATAAAACTTGAAGAGGAGGATATTGGCAACATTTGGTTTCAAAAGGACGGAGCTACGTGCCACACAGCCGAAGCTACACTCGTTGTTTTGCGCCCTGTTTTTGAAGATCGCATTATCAGCCGCAGAGCTGATGTCGTTTGGCCACCGCGGAACTGCGATTTGACACCGTTGGGTGCCGTAAAAGATAAGTGTTACGCCGACATGCCAGAGACTATTGACGCTTTAAAGGACAATATTCGTGAAGCCGTTAATGAAATACAGCTGCACACATTCGATAATGTGCTTAAAAATTGGACCGATCGTGTAGGCTACTGCATGGCCAGCCGAGGCAGCCATTTGAATGAAATTATTTGCCATTATTGGAAGGATTGTACTTTCAAATAAAAAAAGAAATTTGAGAAAATATTCAGTAGTTTTTTTATAGCATTTTCAAAAAAAATAAGAAGTTATTTGGCGGACCCTTTACTTTGTTTTTCCCCCAGTTACCACTAAACCCATTTTTGTGGTTTCTGTTCCTATACTCGCAAATGCACCAGTGACAGCTCGCTGTGTTCTACCAATGATATCAATATTGTCAGCATATGCAATATTTCAAAAGACTTTTGGAATAAGCCTCTTGTGTTGGCTTATGAGTTTGCACAATTCCTTCAAATATGATGTTTCAAGACATAACAATGAAGAAGCGAGTAGTTCCATATATATTCCCAAATACCTTAATTAACAACGTCCACTTGAGCAAATTAAGCTAATCAGGTTGACGTCACCATTCAAATGCTGATGCAATTTTTAAAATCGGCCGAGTACTTCCACAGATAGCTCCCAATACCTTCCTTTACCACTGCCCCTGGAGTAAACTATACTTATCAGGATGACGTCACTATTTGAATGCTAAGACAATTTTAAAATTCGGCCGAGTTAGTTTTAAAAGAGGTGTTCAGAAAGTGAATTTAGTTCTAGTTCATTACAAAGTCAAAGTATTTTAGGGATTCTAAAGACTTAAAAATTTAATCTTTTCATTCAATTGAATGCAGTTCTCAAATAATTGAAAAATTTTATAACTCTGAATGCAACATCACCACTTTAGGTCAAGCAGCTCAATAACCCAATAAACAACTAAACTCAATGCTTTTGGATGTAGCAAATCAATCCACATGGTCATCAATCAATAAAGCTATAAAACCAATAAATTTCCAATCCAGACCGCCCAGTAATACGTATACGATGAACAGTAATTGCGGCGGCGCTGTGACGACGAATTACTTAGGTTTAATTTTTTATGGTTTGTTAATAAAGCGTAAGAGGCCTGTGGCCAATTAACTAAAACAAAATTGTTCTTTTATTGTGATGGCGCAACAAAGCAAAATTCTAAAAACTGTGCAAGTAAGTAACTTTTATAGTGATTTATAAATCCATTGCATTTTCTTCTTAACTAAAGGTTTATTTTTGGTTGACTTAACGATATGTCTGACTTAAACTATATATTCAAAACAAAAGGGTTTCAACTTTTTAAACATAGAATCAAATAAAGTTAGGTTTTTTTTGTTTTATTTTATATGTACACTTGCTCCCGGCATACAACCGCAACGGAAACGTATCGGGATCTTGCTTTCTAAAATCGCGCTTTTTTACAAATCCCGCTAAAACACTTTTAAAACACCGTCTTCTAAATTCCCGGTTTCTTAAAAAAAAAGTTTATACATTTATAAATATTTTTGCATATACCCAACCTCGCACTTACTGCAAATCTTACAATGAGACCATGCAGTGGGGTTGCAGGTGGCAGCATCCCCCCATATTCCATTACCTGTCCTCTGAATTTGGCTGCCGCTGGATTTTAAAAAACGGGATTTTAAAAAGCAGGATATCGTACCCAACCCAATCGCAACTGTGTTCTTTGAGGCATTCTTAACTTATCTCTAGAACAATTTTTTAAAAAATAAAACTAAAACTATAGCTAAGATGGCTTACCCTATCTAGAAAGATATCATATTAAAAGTATGAATAAAACTACATACTACTTAGAGAGCATTAATGATAAAAATTCTTAAAGATAAATATGAATCACATACCATCCAAAGAAAATTTACAATTTTATGCATATTCCACAAAGGTTAATACACTTTTTGCTTGCTTTTTTGTTTCAAATAGATATCATCCCCGAAAGTTAAGTGAAGATGTTTTTTCGTCAAATAAAAGGGATTGTGTCCTACTTGCATTAAGTCCTAAGAGAGACATAGAATGTTCATTAAGCTAGTTTAATGGAGATATATAATAACTGTAATTTAATTGCTGGCCATTATTATAATCAATTAAAGATCTAACAAGTGGGCTGATTCTTTCCAGCTTTTATAAGAGCAGATCAATTTGATATATCATTAAAGGCATTAGTTTTTTTGATTCATACATAACTTTGTTAGAAAAACATTTTTTTCCGGATTTGAACTGTGCACAGCGAAATCTCTGCAGTTTTTTTTTAAAAAAACATTCATTTCCTTGGCTACAATTTGAGATATTGTGAAGCGAATAATCAAAATTTAATATATTAGTGTCTTAGTTTTCCCACTTAGACACTTAGTTAGTGTCTTAGTGGTTCCAAGGTCATAGATACCATTTTTGCCCTGTTTAGTACTTTTCTCGTATGCTTATAGAAAAGAAAACGGTTAACCTAGATACTTAGGCTCACCATGTTATCACGCTACCATTTAGTTCCAACGTAAGAGATTTACTTAATTTAAGTGCTTTGTAGTGTTATTTTTCAATGGCTTTTCTGAAACATGTAAAAGCACATTTATCAGTGTTGATATTAAGTCTCCACTTTTTCGAATAATTTTCAACATGTAGAAGTTTTTCCTTAGTTTTATTAAGAGCCACTCATGGCCTTATATCACTAGCTAATATAGTGATATCATCAGAAAGAGGGAAGTCCTGAAAGTATGTATATATTAAATAAAGATGGACCAAGGATTGAAACTTGCGGAATATATGAAGTTACAAGGAACTGCTCGGAGTTCTGGGATCCAATAAAAATTTAAGTACTTCGGTGTCTCGAAAAGCTGTATATCATTTTTATAAGCCAATCTGTATATCTTAGTTTTATTAGCTTGACAATAAGACCATCATTCCATATCGAGTCGAAGCTTTTTCAAAATCAATTTCCAAGCTCACGTTTCTCTAAAATCTGTGAATAAACCTAAGGTCACGGTTTAACTCCACAATGCAGCAGTGTTTGCTAACGCTAAGGAATTAATTAGCCAGGCAAAACACGCCGAAAATGTGAGAGTACATATTTAAAAAGGTACTTTTGAACAAAATTAGCCCCATAACTCTCGGAAACATACTCTTCCTGAGCAGAGAAGGGACGAATAACTAGATTGCGTGCATGAATTCAGTGCATGAAAATCAACTGGAATACAAAATTTGAGTGACTTTGAAGGTGGGGTAGTAAAGTAAAATTTTACCTCTTTAACATTTTTTTTAGTTCACAATTATTAAAATAAACTATTATGTAACCTGTTAATTTAAGATTTCTTCATCACAATTTTGTTTGATTTGTATGTCATGTGCATTTTTTACAATAATTATTTCATCGTCAAGTGTTAGGATTTCGGTACTGTTATTTGTTAAAATTTAACATTTTTTTGGTATATACAATGAATACTTAAATCAAATTAGATCATTTAGATGTTTGTATTTATAAATTAGTTGCATTATTATATTAAAATACAATTTCATTAGGATAATCAATACAATTATTTGTTATCCTTTTCCTATGAACTACATACTTGTATTTCCTGTGTGAATTATTTGTGCTTATGATTTCTTCCTTAATTGGTATATGATATAGCAGATCTTTTCTAGCGGAGTGTGCTGTTGTCATAGTCATTGTCTATGTTTTCTTCTTTAGTGTTAATGATATTCGCAAGTCTAAATCATTATCGTCCAAATTATTAAGAAAATCGGTTATATTAGTCATTTCTCTAGAATTCTGTCCCCCGTTAGAAATAACGTCATCCTTAGTCTGGATTCTCTAAGAACATCAGCTGCCTAATTCGTTTTGCCTTTTAAATTACATAGCATAAGTATGGCCTGAAATAATTTACTGACCACATAATTGCCAAGAAATCCTTGTCTGTAGCGGAGTAATTTGGATCGTGCTTGTTAAGATTTCTTGGTGCAAAACCAAGACCACCTTGTCGCCCTTGTGAAAACACAATGTTACTTACTAAAATTTTAAGTTTTTCGAATGTAACTGGGATATTTTAAATTCATTATTTTTATATATACGCGCACTAAAGGGACTTTGGATACCCTTATAATGAAGTAATACAGTGTTGGCATTAGGGAAGTGAAGGGTTATGAAAAATTTCGCGGAATGGACCTGTCAATTGGCCACCAAGATCGTGTTATTTGACACCATTGGATTATTTTCTTTAAGGATGTGTGAAGTCGCTCGCCAACGCCAACAAACCAGAAACGTAAAGGGACTTGGAAGCCAACATTCGTGGCGTTATTGCCGAAATACAGCCCCAAATGATTGAAAAAGTGGTTGATAATTAGACCTCAGACTTGTCTTTATTCGAACCAGCCGCGGCAGCCACATGTCCGAAATCATATTTAAACATTAAAATAAAATTATCCTTCCAATAAATCCAAATTGATGGACACTAATACGATTTTCTTGTGTTTTATTTTAATTCGAAGTTCTACACCTCTAAAAAAAACACCCTTTATTTGTGTTATAAACTCTTAGACTATTACAAATACAGAAATCGCTGCGTGACAATAGGTATCCTGCGCACCTAATTCTTATAAAAAATTAACTCAATTAACAGCATTGCTCTTGCTAATAGAAATTAGAAGAATTGGAAGTCATGCATTAGTGATAGAAACGATGCGTGCGAAAAAGAAATAGAGTTCAGAACTCTGTTTTTAGCGCATCTTGAACATTATTGTCGTCACATATTTATGGCACGTCTCGCATTTTAGTTATTAACTACCATGACAAAATCATAATTAGGTCTAAGCAAAGACAGGAAGATATGAACATAAATAAAAACAAAAATCCAGTAAATTAAAAGTCCCGAATCACCCGACCGCTTTTGCACGATGATCTTCATTTACCCAAGCTAATTGAGAATCCCTCCACACAAAAAATTGTTTTTTGGTCAAATGCGATATATGAAACAGAACGAATTATTCGGAAAACATATAAACTGCAACTGAATACCTACATACAAATAAGCTCGTGCAAAGTTGGCAGCCGAACGAACAACATCGGCGTTTGTGTCGAGTCGCCTTTTTTCGTACTGTATGGAGTTGTGTGTAAGTATTTAATATTTGCGAGTTAATGGAGCTAGGCATTCTATATATATGTTATATGTCGCTAGGGGACCAGAAATTCAAGCAGTGCTCACAAACTAAATATTTGTCTTATATACAGACATTATTATGCCTCCACAAATAGGAGAATCATTTGAATCAACGAAATCTAAGAAAACGTTAAATTACTTGTACTAACCCCTTGCTAGCATTTCTGCGTGCCTAGCAAGCCTCCCCTCCTCTTAATTTTAATTTGCCAAATCTCTTAAGTAAGAAAATAGGGCGTTGGCATTTACGGGCCTTTCCCTATTCTCTTTTGGATTGATCGATTTCTCTTATGCCTTAGCATTAGTATAAAATCAGTATAATCACAACTCGTTGCAAAGATCAGAAGATCGAAATAAAGAAAGAGTAGGGGATGGACTGTCAATAAAGGGGTCTTATACCTCGTAGGCCGTCGAGGGAATTTGGAACTGAAAAAAAATGGCGGGCTGGCACGATAAGAACTACTTCCTTTAAAAATGCACAGTGAACATATATACATTGGAAAATATTTGAAGTTAATATAAACGAAAAAGAGGCCCAACATTTTAAAACTATAAAATTTTAAGGAAACAATTGAGGGAAATAAGTAAAATGATTTTTGAGATTATTTTAAAATTATTATTTTAAACTTAGGTTAAGTTAAATTATTGGAAAAATATCAATAGATAAGATATGAAAACATACATACATAAGTTCTTTAACCCCTCGGGGGCATGAGGCGTTAACAACGCCTGCAAGTAATCTTGTTCGGAATTCTCCAGCTCATTTCTAAAGAGCTCGATTCTTCTTCGACTTTTCTACGCCACCTATGCCTAGGGCGTCCCGCTGTTCTGCCAGCATGGGTAAGCGGATTCTATTGCATGGCGTTCTGCGCAATGGACTTTTCTACGTATGGTAGGGTATGTCTAATCCACTGCCACTTTCTCCTCCGTATAGTAATTCCTCAGTCCTACAGAGCTCGATTCCTCTTCTACTGTTCTGCGCCACCTATGCCTAGGGCGTCCCGCTGTTCTGCCGGCATGGGTGAGCTGATTCCACTGCATTGCGTACTGGGCAATGGACTTGTCTACGTACGGTAGGGTATGTCCAATCCACTGCCACTTTCTCCTCCGTATTGTAATTCCTCATTCCTACAGAGCTCGATTTCTCTTTAACTGTTCTGCGCGACGTATGCTTAGGGCGTTCCGCCCTTTTGCCAGCATGGGTGAGCGGATTCCACTGCATGGCGTACTGCGCAATGGATTTTTCTGCCAATCCACTGCCACTTTCTCCTCCGTATAGTAATGATATAGGTTCTTGGCCCCTTCTCTGATAAAGCTGTTCGTTGGAAATACGCTTCGGCCAAAAAATCATCAGGATTATTCTTAAACATTTATTGATGAAGACAGGTTAGTGGTGTCCACTTTCAGGTACTGCACCCATATGCTTTATGGACAGATTCTACTTTGGAGTGGAACAGTCGCAGCTTGGTTCTTAAGCTGATAACTTTGCTCCTTCAGATTTTGGGTAGCATTCCGAAGGCAGCTTTAGCCTTTCCGATTGTGCTGCACATATCCAGTTTGCTGCTACCGAGATTAGCCGAGACCACACTTCCTAGATAAAGAACTTTCTTTATTTCCTGTCCGGCAATGTTGAATTACTTAGGGCTTTTGTTTTCGCAGGGAGTACATCGCTGATAACCTCCAAGAGCAATAGTGGTCACAGTAGGCACCCCCGATGTACTCCACTCTGGACTTTAAAATCCTCCGAAACCTTACCATTGTGTAAAAAGTGACACCTGGAATGCCTCTCCTGCGCAAAGCCAACCATATAGCATCTCGATTCATGCTGTTTTTTCCAAGTTGATAAACACTAGATGTAACGGAGACCTTTACTCAATACATTACTCTATTATGATCCGTAGGGAGTTTATTTTGCTATGCACCAGCGCGACGTCGAAAGTTAAATTTAGATGTTCTTTGATTCTTTCCGGAATTATTTTAGCTATTATTTTACCCATGGCCAACGAAACGCATATACGTCTTCAGTTTATACAGTCCTTTAAATTTCCCTTTTTCCGAAGCTTAATGATAATTAGTCTTGCCGAAATTGCTCACTATCCCACGCTTTCCATATGAGCCGGTATAGTAAATCAGCCGATGTACTGGCGCCACTCGAAATAGTTCGGCAGGGATGCCATCAATACCCACCGCCTTGTTTTCCTGGAGGGACTTGATCGGGGTTTTACTGGGAGCTTCTGTGTATTCGGAAATTTGTTGCTTCGGGACTCATTTGAATTCCAGATCATACCGCCGTCGTCTTGATGATTAAGTACTGTAGAGAAATTTTTTCCATCTAGTGAGCGTGTCCTCAACCGAAATTAGTGCTCAAATGAAATACCCAGTTGCATTCCACGCCTACAGCTGTTCAACCACAATACTCACCATACTAGGAATGCATATCAGTTCACCCTTAAGGCTATATACTTTTCCAATGTCAGTTTCGGACGTCGAAAAGACCATCTTTTAATGTGACGGCTAATCGCAATGCAATCAAAGAAAGGCCTAAGGAGAAAAACCCCCTGTGCTTGACCTTGGTTCTTGTACTAAAGGGAAATTGATTAAAGAGTCGTGAAAGTGGTATAAACACTAAGTCTGATATCACAAGAATGAAGAGACTGGGAGAAAATGATATTACTCCACAGATAAATTGATAGATTTTCGTTTCAGATTTTTTTCATTATGGCGCAAGTTTTAAAATTCAAAAAATTCTCAAGACTGCATTCAAGTAATTGCCGAGAGTGGCTCGATACATGATCGTATCTATGTAGGTTGTATACGAATCTTGCGATTAAGTTGAAGGCAACATTCAACTTTTTTTTAATTTAACCGTATTAGGTACCGTGTCCCGACATACAGACTCTGCAAACCACCATCGATTTTGGATATCAGAGAGTTGATGTGGTCACTCCAAGTGAGATTATTGTAAATAATAATTCTTAGGTTTTTATTCTAAGACACCGTTTCTACTTTAACATCATTTGTGTTTGTAACTTTGGATATATATTGTTCCAGAAGAATTTAAGGTTAATCTGAGGTTCAAACGAGGTCCTCATTCATTCTTTCCACGGCATCGTCCATCAAATCAATAGGAAAATGAATATAAATGTGAAAACGGCAATTATGTATAACAAGTGGTAGGTACTTAATGAACATGGAGAGGAACAAAGTACTGATTATTGAGCCTTGGGGCACGCCACAATGAACAGGTAAGGCAGACGATAAGAACTGGTTGTGAAAGACAGATTGGATGCTTTTAGTTAAGTAAGACAATATTAATTTTACAAAAAGGTGCGAAAATTAAGATAAAAACCAAAACCACTCACAAGACATAATCCTACATCCGCATTTTACGCAGGCACACAAATGCCGACGGCAAAACCAACTTTTCACATTTCATAACTTCCCAAATGCCAAACATGCGATATCATAAAATAGAAAATTACACTAGACGAATTCAAATGTAGGGGAGTTCTTGCAGCTAAAATACAAGCAAAACAAAATATGAGTCATTTTGGCATGCTACTGATCCGCCCACTGAGCACTCCAAGCACGATGGGATTATACTTGCAATGTGCACGTATGCATGTTTTGGCGCCGACGTCACAAGCTGGCATTGCGCTCCGGCAGAGCTAATTTAACTACTACCAAAGGATATAGCACTACCAACACAGATGAGTAATTACACAGATAGTCGACTATAACCTCATCTCGCTTATTCACGCAAAAAAAAAATTATTAATGACGGCAGAATTCTCTCTTAATTTCATGTATGAGCCACATGTATGCCGTTAACTGCAACATATATGGTGTTTGAACCTGTTGGACATTAATGATACAATAACAATGCAGTTGTGTGCGTGAGCTGGCTCAATTGGCTTCGCATGCAAAAACTTATACCACTACAGAAAATGTAGTAATTTCAAACAAATAAAAAAGTAATGGCGATAGAGCCACAATTTCTCTTAGTCGATTCTCTGTATAATTACCTATTACAACAAAAACATTAATGTAAAAGAATAGCCAAGTTCTCTTATACAAAAATTGCTTTTGTCTTATAAGTCAGCCACAAAAAGTACTGAGATCTATAAAGAACGCCAAGTTTGTATTGTAATTATTAAAAAATTTCACAAATAGTTCATATTTACATTTTTAAAATTGTCAAGTTTGGCAGTATGAAGGTTTGGAGATATATCTATATATGTATATATCTATATATGTAACGCATGTGTATAGAACCCCAATTTTCACAATGGCCTCGACGAGACATAGAACGCTTCAGTGAATCAATATAAATCTGCCAAATGCCATGTCGCTCGATAACTCCAAATGCATGGCACCTGTTGACATGTATAAAAAAAACGTGCGTTTGTTATACAAAAACGCTCTCGTAGGATAGTGAGAATGGTTGATAGACCTGCGTGAAGCGATATGTGGTGAACATCTTCACAAATCTTCTCTGTAAGCCTCGCTCTGGCTGGCAGAAGAATAGGGTGTTTTTTATCCGGGTGCATTGGTGCATTTCTAAGTCGTCCACGGACTCGTAGAATTGCCGACGGGTCCAGAAATGAATGTAACTCGGATAGCTTGCTGTGCCTCCCTAGTCTTTTTCGACTTTGGAGTCTAGGAATATTTTCTACGAAGAAAGATCTTTGTGTGTGTCATTTATCCAGAAGGTTAGTGCGTCGTAAAGCTAGGATAATTACTCTCATGCGACAACGAATTTTGTTGGTAAATCTGAAGATAAAAATGGAAACATGCTTAATTTTTGAAATTGAAGAATACTTGTCGATAATATTCCAGACTTGATGCGTTTGAGCAGTGGAAATTAGTGTGATGTCAAGGTTTGATTTTTCGTCAACTATAGTCGTAAAGATTTGTTACGAGGGCCAGGAATATCTAGATCTACTTCAACCAATATTAGGATGTTAAAATGTTACAACGACGTTGTGAAAAGCGAATTGAAAGACGATGCAGCTTAAGTGAACGCAAAAACGGAAATGAGTTTATTCAAAGAGGTTACATAAAATGTGGCATTTGGTTTGGTTAGATATGTGTATAATTTGATACAATTACAAATATGTCCATTGTTATATATATATAAGGAATGTACTAGATTCTCAACACTCCTACGCAATATTAGAATCAGGCTTGACAATTTCGTCAGCTGGCATCTGATCGATTTGTAGATCTTTAACTTCAACGACTTTCTCCTCGATTGCCTGTCCGATAAAATGGTATTATAGTAAATGTGCTTTGTTCTTGAACAGTGCGATTCGCCCTTAGCAAGATGGTCGGCACTCTGGGAATCGCAGAAAACAATAATCGGGTTATTACACAGCGCAGTTCATCAAACCGCTAAAGCTATATATTCGGCTTCCGCACTTGATGTCGCCACAACACGCTGCTTTTTCGACTCCCAACTTACAGCTGCATCTGCAAGAATAAGGCAAAACCCAGTTTGAGACTTTCTGTCATTCAAGTCTTCAGCCCAGCTTGCGTCTACAAAACAATATAACAGTACACCAGTTTTTCTAAATATTAGTTTTGAATTTTTTGTTGTATTAAGGGAACGTAATAAATGACAAGCCACGTTCGAATTGTGCTTACGTGGGTCTTGACAGAACTGAGAGAGCATATCAACACTGCATGAAATATCCGGTGAACTAAACACGGAAAGATGTAATAGAATTCAATTAGCTCTTGGTATTTGGATTTATGAACTTTAAAATTTTCTCCTTGAACACTTGGTTCCCTTGCTAGTTTAATTTTTACTTTTATTGGTATCTTTACACATTTTGAATTCTCCATTCCATATTTAATAAAAGATTTAATTAAAGATTTTTGATATATCCAGGTTGAGATATAGCAATATTTCCACTTTCCTGTTGTATTTTAGGTCCTTTGCATGTTAATGGGATCCCCAAATTTCATAATTTAAATAATTTTCCTTAATTATTGATTAGCGATTCGATGCCTTTCTGATTATTCGACGCAAATTTCTTCCTCAAGGTCACCGTTTAAAAAGCCAGTAGAGATATCGAGCATGTGCGACTTCAAATCACGTTCCACTGAAATTGCATATATTAAGCCCAAGGAACCCTGCCGAACAACGGGTGCGTACGTATCAGTGTAATCAACGCTTAATTTTTGTGCGAAACCTTTAGCAACTAATCGAGCCTTATACTTCGATTTAAACATCCATTTACATCCGATGACTTTGCTTCCAGGTGGTAAGTTGCATAATATCCAAATATTTTATTTGAAAATTATACTCATCTTTCAGAAGCCATTCCCTACGAAACGTTGATTTATTAACTTGGCGCAAATTTTTTGTTGGATCATTTTCACAAACCATATTGGTCTTCTACACAACAAAATTCCTACTTTCTGCACGGTTTCTAAGTCTGTTCTTTATAGGTGTTACCTCAGGATCCTTGAACTTTGGGATCAACTCATTTTCATCAACATAAATTGAGTCAGAATTCACTAAGCAACCTTGACTTTGTGCGTCATTATCAGTTTTGATATTTTCGTTACATTTCGTTACTTGTTGTCTTTGATTTAACTCTTTGTTTTTGAAATTAAATGTATAAAATTGATTTTCTTCCTCTGATTGTTCTTTGCACCTGATCTCTTCAAACTTAATTGAACGGTAATTATCTAAATTTCGCGTATCTCCCTTTCCTTTGTGCAAAGGAAGAATATAACTGTCCCTCCACTGGTTAGGCATTGAATCACCTCTCATAAGTTCGGATATAAGAATTATGAGCTATCTGAGCCCGATGTCTCCCATCTTTTTCCAGAACTCACTGGTTATCTCATCCGGCCCATTGGAGTTCTTGACCGCTTTCCCAACTCCTTCGGCTGTTTTGTCGGTCACTTCTTCATTGTTGGGGGCGACTCCTGGAAAATATAGACTGTTCGTTTAAAAATTGCTCGCAATACTCTTGCCACTTGTGTAAAATGTTTTCATCATCCACAAGTAGTTGGTCCTGAGCATTGTTAATGAACTTCGGCGAACGAATTTCCTGAGCATTTCTTCATCACTGTGCGGCAATCTTGAAAATTGTTGTTCCCTTGTTCGTGTTTTGTCGAAGATTGTGGGTTACCCGGCTCCTATCAGCAGGCGAAGGAGATACCTCCTCCAACTCCTGATACAGGCTCTCCATACACTTAGCTTGAATTTGGGCACACTTTTTCTTCGCGATACTTTTGCAACGTCTGTATTCAACTTCAAGGCGAGCTTTTTCAACTATATTATTATTAGAGGGGCACTTTGACCTAGCTTTGAAAGCCACTTTCTTTTCGTTTATTGCGTCTTTAGTTTCCTCTGTCCACCAGCAAGTTTCCTTTCCGTGCTGGTAGTGACCCCTAGGTTTGTTAATTTTTGTTCTTCTTCTCCATGAACATTTCTGTCTGGAGGAGATGGTGTTGCCGTGTGATTGTCTCTCCCAAGATCACTTTGCAATCGTTAACTCTAGGCTTCATGAAACTTGCCACCAAATGGTAGTCAATCTGGGTTTCATTTCCGCCACTGCTATAAGTAACGAAGTGCCGTCTGTGTTTGATGAACATTGTATTTAAAAGAATCAGACCGTATGACTTGCACATGCTTCGGATGTCTTCATTAGAAAAAATCCTGGTACCATATCCTAGTCCTCCTGGCAGTCTTCACAGTCTTCGTTAGACTTCCCGACATGTCCATTCAAATCTCCGCCAACAAACAAAAGCTTATCCTTTGGGATATTTTTGATGAGGTTGTGGAAATCCAGCCAGAATGCATCTTTTTCCCTCTGCTCGCACCCGATTTGGGGAGCATATGCACTGACATTATTCCACACCTCGCCTTGAATCACCAGTTTGAAGTAATCAAACGGTAACTGGACTTTTAAATGGTCAATACGTTGCTAAGTACTCTGCCACCAAGATGATACCGATACCATTCTTATCCTGTTCTTTACCATAGTTGAACATCTTGCATGCTTTTGTCTTAACGTCCAAGAAGTGCGCCTGATTTCCGGTGTTTCGCCATTTCGTTTCTTGGACACACAAGATGTCCTATCGCCTTCTTACCATCATCTCTTCCAGCTCGTAGCTGCGACCACTCATACTTCCAACGTTCCAACTTTGAATTATTTTGCTATCTCCCGGAAACCGAATAGCTCTGACCCATGCTTTTCTGCTCGTCTCAGGATCACAACCATGCGTAGCATTATAAGTGCCTGGCGGGGTACGTGAATTGCCATAATGTTAGGTTAAGCGAGTTTGTTTGTTCAACTAGTGCATGCTCCTGATATGTTCTTGATTGATCTTACTTTTATGACACCGGTGATCTCCAGTCGTATCAACTCATGGATTTGCATGCACACTTGTAGGGGCAGTTTAAAGGTGTTTAATATGGGAGCTAGGCTCACCTGGAATCATAGAAATTTAAAAGTCAGTGAAAAAATGAAAATTAACTTTTGCTTTTCTTAAAAATGATTGGTCCAAATCCAAAAACTTACTGATCTAGTGCTTCACTTATTTTAGCATGTCAACTTACATCAAGTAAAAAGAACAAAAAAACTATTATGTATATCAGAAATAAAGACTATAGGAAAAATACCATAACCGGTTCTTATTTATTTGTGCATGGTAACAACTAACAATATGCATCTTTGCCGTCATGTGTACATCGTTGCTGGGAGCATTAATATGTATATATGTATATTCTTAGCATACTGTATACATAGCGCAGGTTGTTTGGCGATAACAATGGGATGATTGTACCATTATAGTATACGAGTACAGGTTGTATTGCAAGTTGTTGATATGCTGGTATGTGACTCCTCCCGCCCTTGTATTGACTCAACATTGTCAGCGAACCGTTTATGTCCACAAAGTTGAAAAAACACATGTTTATGAAAATTCATTGCCTGTGATGTAATTATGCACTCTGGCGTATGTGGGTTATTTCTTCGAAAGCCGGAAAATTGCCACGATTATGTTTCCTATGTACAAATATGAATATTTATACATTATATTTTGGTCTTTCTTAAAACTATTATATCTATTATCCCTGAAAAAGGTTTTGCTTTTTCCTTGAACGTCTTTAATTATATATCTTGGTAAATGTTTAATGTTATGGAATCCTACATTTTTAACTAATTCTGGACTTCTGAATTCTTTAAGTTTTTTATTACTTCTACTCATTTGTTTTTTTTTATTTTCGTGAATCCGTTTTTTGAAATTTTCCCATTTCAGTTAGGATAAAGTCGAGTGTAAAGGGTCATTTGGCTTATACTTCGTTATGGAATGGATGGAGTTATTATATATTTTGACGGCCTTAAAAGCTAGTACCCTGTTTGAGCAATCGTATATGCTCGTTCAAGGTTAAATGAAATCTATTGAAATAATTTTTAATATAGGTTGTATTAAATTCATTATCCGCTACCGGTTTTCTTAAAATTGCAAACCTTTTCTTTAATAGATCAACTATAGTAATTAAATTCCTAGTTGGTATGGGATGGATAGACACAGGCTTGGTAAGCTTATGACAATGCATGTTAAAAACGTTTTTTTTTATTCAAGAACCATATGTCTATATGCACTATTTCGTTTGGCTTATTAGGTGTTTCAGAAGCCATTAACGTAGGCTTGATAGGATTCCTATCATACTTGCACATGTTACATAATATATAATTGTTAATATATTTATGGATTTCTAGTTTTAAATTTGGGAAATATAAAATGCCTTTTAATTCTAGGTATGTTTCGTCTATACCTCTGTGATTTAAATCTAGATGAGTTTTTTTCAATAATTTCTAGCAATGTTTCTGCAATGGTAATATCTTTAAAGAGTTTCATACATCGCAAAATTTTCATATTCGGGGAATTTAAGAAATATTTAACAATTATCTTTTGGAATTCGTTAAAAATAAGATCATCTGGACAGTAAACTCCTAAAATACCTGTAATAGGCAAAAGTTCTCTTAATATATTGAGGACGTAATCCTCATTATATTCTGGTAACGAAATAATTGATCTTTTTTTCGCTTATACAAAATTTTACTTGTATAAGTTCTTGAGTTCCCTTTCTGAATTAGTAATTGATTTTTGTATATGTTTAAAGGACTCTCAGCTATGTAAATATAGTCAATTAAGTTCTCAATACCGCTATGTATTGTAGCTACATCAGACCTAGCATCATTTAAGTCTATGCAATTCATTTCTAGACGACTTAGAAAATCAGCAGCACAATTTTCTTTTCCTTTGATATATTCTATATCAAAGTCAAACTCGTTGAGTTTAATCTACCAGCGCTGTAACTTGCAATTTGGTTCCTTAAATGAATGTAACCATACCAAAGGCCGGTGGCCTGGTTGAATTTTGAATCAACGCCCATAGAGATATGGTCTAAAATAGTTGGTAGCCCAAACTATTGAGAGGAGCTCTTTTTCTATAACACTATAGTTTTTTTTCATGGACATTCAAAGTCCTCTAAGCGAAGGCTATATGGTGTTTATTTTCAATAGTACTGTTCCTAATGAAGCATTACAAGCATCAGTTGTTAAGGTATAAATTTTTCCAAAATCTGGGTATGCCAAAATGGGGCACGTACATATGAGTTCTTTAAGCTTGTTAAATGATTCAATGTACTGCCTATCAATTAAATTAATTTAAATTTTTTTTGAGGCATTTAGTCAAAGGTAGGGTACTTAGAGTAGTCCTTAATGAATTTTCGGTAGAAACCCGTAATGCCCAAAAATGACTTTATCTGCTTTACTGATTGATGTACTTTGATTTGTTTAATAATTTCGATTTTATTTGGATTCGGTTTAATACCTTTATCGGAAATTACGTGTCCTAAATATTCCGTCTCGTTTTTTAGGAAGTGACATTTATCGCCAGGCACTTTTAGATTTTATTTAGATTAGTCGTTCTTATTTATTAAGAGAGTCGATATGCTCTTGGAGTGATGTCGAAAAGATAATATCTTAATATACGACGCAAATCTTGTTTATATAATCATGTAAAACTTCATTCATAATTCTCTGAAATGATGCGGGGGCATCAAACAGCAAACGCGTAAATTCGTAGTGGCCGTCTGCAGTTGAGAAGGCGGTTTTGTGTGTCTCTCTTTCATCAATATGGATTTGGTGAAATCCTTTAGCACGGTTGATTGATGAAAAATATAGCGTATTTCCTAATTTGGAGAACATATCCTCCATATTAGGAATTGGAAATTTGTCCTCTGTTGTTATATCGTTTAATTTGCGATAGTCCACAACAATGCGCCACTTTTGCTGACCGAAACTATCAATTTATTTTGGGACAACCCAAATCGGAGCGTTGTACGGGCTGGTGGAATTTACATTTGTTCCAGACTCAAGCATTTCGGAAATTTGCTTATTAACCTCTTTTTTGTGTACTTCAGGATATCTGCATTTAACTCCTGAAGACAAATGCTCACCGTCAATGTAAAAAACTTTCCTAAATTTACATATAGTTGACATTAGATATTTTATTTCTTCTTCGTTTAGGTTTTCTAACTTTTGCTGTTATTTTGTTAATATTTGGATTTTAAAATTTTATTGCTATTCTATTCTATTCTATCGCTACTAAAATAATTGATCTATTCTTTAGTTAACTGATTTTGTGAATTTCTAAAGGCAAAATAGCATCATTTGTAATGATCGATTTTTGCTTGCAAAGGCCTATTACATCCTATTATTCCATCAAAGTCGCTATTTAAATCGGATTCAAGCATTTCAATATTCAATAAAGGCTTATTAAATTCTTTAAACCAGGGGATTGTTATTTTAGAGTCGCAACCAATTATTGAATTAAGTTTCAACGGTCTACCTAGTTTCGTTTTCAAAGATAAATGAAATAAGCCCTTTTGTATTAGTGAAGTGCTTGCACCTGAATCTGTTAATATTTTAATAGGAATTGATTTGGTTCTAATAATTATGGTGTGGCTGTTTGAAAATTTTGTATTTGGGAACCATTTTGGTTTTGTGGCATAGTAGACAAATTATTGCCTTGCTGTATATGATCAACTTCCATAATTTCACTTTGACGATTATTTCTAATTAATTCAGAATTATTTTCCCGAAAATTTCTATTATAGTTAGGTTGTCAAAAGTTTCCAGAGTTATTATTTCTCCTAAAATTTCCAGAATTATTTTGGCGAAAATTTCTGGAATTATTATTATAAATTTCCTGGATTATTTTGATAAACAAAATCTAGATTACCCAAATTATTATAGGCTTCAGCACTATTTTGTAAACTATTTCAGATTCAGAGCTCGACTGTCCAACGAGAAGAAGCTGCGAACTACCCAAAAGAAGAAATTCGAAGTTGGACGCCTTAGCACACCTGGAGTCGCCAGACCCTACAAAGAGCGCCTGAGTGAGAAACTCTCTACTGTGCATTCACCTACCATAGACGCCAACAACCAGTGGCCTTAGTATCGGGACATCATCAAGAAGGTAACCGAAACCACCCTAGGATGCCAGCCACCCGAGAGTAAAAGTCCGTGGTATGATGGTGTATTCGTATACTGGGAAAAGGTGACAGCAGATGCGCACATTAGAACGCTGCAGAGGAAAACAAGGGCAGCAAGGGATGAGTACCGAGCCAGGAGAAGTGAGGAGAAGAAGAGTCTGCGTAGGAAGAAAATAGAGCACGAAGTCTCCCAGCTCAAGGAGATCGAAGAGTCCCGCGACCGAAACAACATCCGGAAGTTTTATAAGAAAACCAAGCAACTAGCTGCTATCTTTAATATCTGAACACAGGCTCTTCGTAACAGCGATGGAAACCCAGTCACCGATGCACAGGAAATAGTAGATGTATTTAAGCAGCATTTCCAGTAGCTGCTAAACGGACAAAATGTAGATAGAGTGATGGGGCAAGAAGAGAACCCACGTCTAGTCAATGAAAAACTGGTCATTACATAAGAGGTTGGTTTAGCTGTAAAAAAAAACTAAAAAACAACAAGGCCGCCGGCTCTGATGGTCTACCTGCAGAGCTTTTCAAATACGGAGGTGATTTTATGGTAGGGCGCATGCACCAAATCATCAAACATGCACCGGATTTCGGCAATAAGATGCGCTGTCGTGTGATTTCTTCAATCTTGTCCTTGAGCAGATAGTGCGCAGGGCAGGTGTCAACACGGAACAGATACAATTGCTGGGGCATGCGGACGATATAGACATCATCGGTCGATCCCAGAGTGCCGTAATAAAGGCTTTCAAGGCTATTGAAGAACAGACAAAACTAGTTGGCCTTGAAGTTAACGAGGATAAGACTAAATATATGCTATCAACAAACAAACAATCATCTGTCCACCGACTGGGACAAAATGTCACTATTGATAGCAGCAATTATGTAACTATATTTTCTAGATGTTCAAGCGTTGTTAATAGTGATACTCATATCCTGTTTTTAATTTCCTCTACCGTGACGTAAATTCGTAAATTTATCAATTATTGTGACCAAATGTCATTAGGTTTTGTTGGTGTTTTAGTTATTTTTAATGATATGTATTTTGTTACGAGATCTTTCATATTTCGCCTTGTTGCAGATTTCGCAGTTATTTATATATTTATAAATTTCTGTATTTATAACTTTCTCGTATATATAAGTATACTAAAGAGAAAGTTATTGAAATCGTGCGGAAATTTCGAACTCAAACTGAGTATGAGGGATGATATTACGACTATAGAGAAGTCAAAAAAAGTGGGTCCGCCGATGCTGTCCGTCGGTCTGTCAGTCTGTCTGTCTGGGCTCCGCATGGCGAAATGGTTCGACGGATTTGCTTTAAAGTTCGTATATAAGGCTTTTGCGGTTACATCTCGGGCCATCTTTTTTTTTTTGCCTTATCGTTTGAAATAACGGTAGCTGCCATGAAAATATTTTGCTGAAAATCACTTATCAATATTTTTCTAGAAAATGGTTCAACGGATTTTGGAATTTTTCTGTACTAAGGATACTTGGGATGGGGCCAAAAATACAGCATACTCAGTTTTTGTGAGAACAATTCGATTAACGGTTATTTATAAAACCGCCAATATATCAAAAACTAACGAAGCGAACTCCAAAAATGTTACTGTGTTTTTTATACTATTAAGTTTTCATGTAACGATTTTCTTAAATTTAAGTTAATTTTTTGAGAAATCTGGATATATAAGAATGGGCGCGGATGTAATAAGTGTTTTTAACGTTTCATAACTTTCAATATAGTCTTTATTGTTTACGTCGATTTTGGCTTGTTCTTTAAAAAAACTTTCCCATTATATTTAATAAATTTTCGATAATATCCTGTTATTCCAACGAATGATCGAATTTGTTTAAAGGATTTGGGTGTTTTATAATTTTGAATTTCTGTTATTTTATTCGAATTAGGTCACAATACGGCCCAAAATCTCGGTTTATTTTTGCAGAAACTCACTTTTGTGCAATTGTACTTTAAGGTTAACTTCTTTAAGTTTCTTGAAAATTTTCTTAATTGAAGCTAAATTAGGCTCGTGGAAAATATGACGATGTCGTATAAATAGACAAGACATATTTTAACAATGAATTCTTGGAGAAGTGAATTCATTATCATTCATTATTTCGATCTAGTGTAAACCTTGAGCCATGGATGTTTAGAACCAGATAAGGAGGTAGTAGGTGGGTTCTTTAATGTGGGTGGAGTTGTCGGTTGCAAGATTCATGTTGATGGAGCTGACGATAGGTAGGCTAATGTAGATGGAATCGAAGGAGAACCCTGTTATGGCGTTGGAAGGCATACTGTAGCTGCAGGCTTTGGCGATTCTGTATTTCCGAACACTTTCCGTCAGGTTTTACTACCATTACCAATCAAAACCGTTGCTAAAACGATATTTATGTGTCTCCATTTGTACAAAAAATAAAGTGCACGTCTGCGTCATACGAAACTTTCTCGGTACAAGAGATGCGTTTTGAGAGTCGCAAAATGAATTGAAAATTAATGGTGAGAAATTTAAATCACTTTTAGATTTTAAAACATTTGATTTTCTCAAACAAAATTCGCACATTGGACACTTTTAACATAATTGTTCGAAATACAAAAAATTATCAATTTAAGAAAGTCGTTATATGAAAAAAAAATTATTTAAAAATCTAAGTATGCAGATTTGTTTGAGTTTATAGTATAAAAAAACTGTTAATTTTGTTAAAGGTTCCCCTTATTAGTCGATTTTTTTTCAAAAACTGAGTATGCAGAGTTTATGACCCCATCCTAACCATCCTTAGTAAAAAAAACACCGATATCCTTGGAACCAATTTCGAGAAAAATAGCGATAAGTTATTTTCACAAACAAATTTGTATGGCAGGTACCGTTATTTCAAACGATAAAGTAAAAAATAAAAGGATGCCCCGAGATGTAACCCCAAGAACCTTATATACGAACTTTCGCCATACAGCGCCCGGACAGACAAACAGACCGACGGACGGCATTGGCCGACGTACTTTTTTGGACTTTTTTATAATCGTAATATAATCCCTCATACTCAGTTTGAGTTCAAAATTTCCGTACGATCGGAATAACTTTCCCTTTAGCATACTAATGTATACGAGAATGTTAAAAAATGACTAGTTGTTCAGTAACTTCGTCCCAAAATACAGCAACTGCTTCTAGTTGCCCTTTGGTGTAATTTCGTGTGATATCCGGTTTCTCCTGCATCAAATTCACCAGATGTTCATATGGCCTGTTGCTTGTTTGTATACCCTATCCTAAGGGTATATTCATTTTGATACAGAGTTTGTAACACTCCTTAATATTCATCGTAGACCCCTAAAAGTATATACGTTTATTTATTATCAGGACCAAAACCTAATATATAGTTTTTTGCCATGCCTACTTTTTGTAGGCGTTTTTCACAAAAATTGCAACCGAAATAAAATTTTAAACAAGATATTTAGCAAGATATTTAAAAACTAACAATAACTGATAGCATCCACACAAGGAGTAACGTCAGATTTTAAGTTTTTTAAGCATCAGAAATCATGGAAGTTCAAGTGACATTCATGAAAACATCACGTGCACTTAGATGTACGTTGCAACATGATGATATATGAAGTAGAGATTTGTTATGTATGCATATATGTCTGTGTTTCTTTATCCTCATGTTGTTTGTATGTCATAGGCTACCTACCTGAATTTCAGTCTAACATAAACATAACGAAACAGTAAAAGCTGTTTAATTCAAGGCGTGTGTCTCAAATATAAGTTTCTATTATTTGGTGTAGACCTTGATACTTGAATAAATGTGCTAATGCTTTTAAATGAATCCCTTATAGAATAATTGACTACCTTTGAATGTAAGCCAACTACATTCACCGGCGGCAACCAATTGTTCTGTATAGGATGAAGGTTTATTTTCTTCTAATTGTGCCTTAGTATTTATTATCAAAGCCAAAAAAACAAATGTTTTTCATAATTTTTTTTATGGAAAGTTATCTGCAAGTCAAAATTTGTCATGGTTAAGAAAATCGCAAGTGTCTAGAAAATGTAAAACATATAAGATGCTGACTAAAAACGCAGTTACACGGAGTGTTATTTTATCTAAAAAGAAAGCCATACAGAACGCCTGGTCATTCTGGTCAAATGTTGCCAGTTTAATAAATTTAAAAATGTTCATTTCGTGCCCATTAATTGGAAATAAATACTGAATATGAGTGAATTATGGGCCTGCTTGCAATTTTTAAGAATCATCGGTTCGATACCCTTCTTCAAATGTTGGTAGTGTGCCAAAATATATCATCGTCGAGTCATAAGCGTACTAAGCTACTGCTAGTGCAGCATCCACTTTTTAGGTACAGTTCTGTAGTTTCTTCATTGCGTCTGCAATAACCAAACAATCATTAACAGCTACTAGTGCAAGTTTAAGCGACCGCTAACCATACACACATTGGCTGCGTTATCATAGCTGTCTTCGTCATTTTGTCTTTGTCATTTTGATAGTTTTCTTGGTGCTGTTGATAAACAAAATTAAAAATATTTGCTCTTTTGTTAGCAGATTTTTCAATAACTGCTCTACATATCAAATGAGTAAATTGTGAATTTGAATGCACGAGAACAAAACCATTTAAAATTTAAATAAAATAATAGGTACTAAGTTTCCAGAGATCGCCTGCAACAGTAGGTATCACGCATACTGAATTCTTATAAAAACTCACTTCACATGGGCCAATAGAAAGTAAATCTACTTCAAAATATTGCACAATATATAAATATTTATTTTCTTACAAGTTTTCTACCACAAGAGAAACTCCTCTGCCTTAACATTGGATCCACTCATAAATAACGGAGCCAACCGAGAAGGGACAACCATCTCAGGACCGTGTAATGCTTTGCGAAGAGAGTTTTTTTTAAGAATTTACCTATGCGGGATACCTACTGTCTCACAGCAATTTCTGGACGCCTTTTTGAATTTTGATTCTAAATGGCGGCGTAAATAACCGAGCGAGTAAATCTTTCTCCTTCTTTCCAACTTTGTGCAGATGTTGTGTCAGTTATTGTTATTTTCTATTGGCCCGTGCAAGTCTAATAAAATGGTTTTCAACTTTGTTAATTTTGATTGGCCTATGCGATAAGAGTTACTTTTTATGCGACTCATGTATAGGTATGAGATACGTATTGTCTGGCAGCGGTTTCTGAGCGCCTGGTAAGGTGCGACTAAGACGGCAACAACACAAATAATTATCATTGAGTTTATTACACATATAGGAACTACGAAGGCTTAGAACAACCTTAATAGATGTCGCCACGTATACTAAATCGAGATCGCAAATTTGCGATTTTGCCGCTTAATCTAGCGAAAATTTGTCACAAGAAACGAAGTTTATTTTCCTGTTTCTAAATTTTTTTTCATGTTTTATTACTTTTCATTTTCAATATATATTTATTGGCGACTGTGGAACGTGTAAGGTTCTTTAAAGAAAACATGCATAAATCTTATGAACCCTTATGCTTATTTTTTTATGATCTATTTTACCTTCCTATATTCTTATGTAGCTAGTTCTACTACAGGGTGTTACCGATTTAATGTCAAATATTTTGGGATATAATTTGTGGACCGATTATAGGCAGAATATCGTTCAAGAGTTAAGATATATCTCGATTTTTTGCACGAGGATTTAGGGATAGGCCTACTTTGGTGAAAGCCTGACCCTTATTAATGCAAGGAGGTAACTCGTTAAGAACTGGTTAATTGTCTTTACTAGCTTGTAGGTATCCCTCCTTTAACTTTGACCTTGAAATTTCCCATTTTTTGGGTTTCCTGAGTACGACAACCTATCTGCATGGAGAAAGTGCGGTAAATATGGCCCAACATTCTTATTTTTGTTTTAAATAAGATTATGAATGTTTACTTTAGTCCAATTCATTTAATTTTATTTTTTATGGTCTTACAATTCATGGAAGAAAATTACATTTTTGTATATGAGATCAAAGAGAAACAATTTTTTTTTATTTAGAACCAAATTATATATATACCTACTTCAAAAAATAATATAAATTTTCATGTACTTAGAAATAGTATGCCCTAAAAAATCAAATCTAATATCTAACTGTTACATTTTCGCCTTTTCTCTCTCACACTTCCACTCTATACCCAAACACTGAGTTTTCCGTTACTAGAAAAGCCAGATCAAGGTTAAGTGTTCCAACATTTTCCGACCTGGAACAAACCTTTAGCTTAGGTATTGATTCTTATGAACGATCATATGGTTTTGTTTTGATGGTTGCGAAAGCGAATAATATCAAAACGTAAAAAAGTGTTTACCATGATTATTACAATTGCGCTGGATAATTGTTTATAATAGATAAAAGAAACCTTTAATTGGTGTCGAATAATTTATCTCCTCTTGGAGATCTAAAACCAATTCAAAATGGTAAACATATAAAATAATCCAATTCTAATTCCCCCTTTGATCGGGTCAGTAAAGAACTCAAATACAGGTGGGCAGGAGGGAACAAATAACCCATTCACCGATTGGGATCATCCTGGACTTACCAGAGTCCCCCGGAACAAAAAAAAAATTAATCAAAGTTTTGTGTCAGTGGTATCAAAATTACCGACATTTAAACTGTCTGGTGGGATTCCATTCAGATTTTGGGGTGAGGGATTTTGCCGATAGCAGGTCATTCCTCACAATATAATTTCCTTTCTTTTCCAACTGTTGCAGCCGTCTTTTCCAGGGTGTTGTGTTCTGGTGTTTTGCTGTCTTGTCTCGCTTTCCGCACTGGCGTTCTTTTGACCTTTATAGCTTTTTGTTTTGTGTTTTTATGTTCATGTTGTTTTTGTTGTTGGTGATGCGCGTTTTCAATTTGACGGGCGTTTCACGAGGCGTGCGCCCAAGACCCTCTGTTGCTCCTCCGGTGCTCCCCCGACGGAGTAGCGAAAAAGATCGTCACCTTCTCCCCCATCGAACATTGCTACCTACCTAGACTGTGGTAGTTCTTTCGCAATTGTTATACCCTATCCTAAGGGTATATTAATTTTGACACATAGTTTGTAACACCCCTTAATATTCGTCGGAGACCAACAAAAGTATATATATTTATGATCAGGACCAAATCTAACACTATCTAGCAATGTCCGTCCGTCCGTCCGTACGCAATTTTTAGGCCTTTAAAATTAAGCTAGGAAGCTGAAATTTGGACCACATATTCCCTAGGGCTCCGAAATGGTTAAGTTTAAAAATTATATACGCCCACTGCCACGCCCACAATTTAGAAAAAAACGTTTTAAAGCTAAAGTTAAAGAGATAGAGTGTTACAACCTCCACAAGATATGTAGGTATGCCAACCTTTATAAATTTTGTATATAAAGTTTTTTGCCACGCCTACTTTTTGTGGACATTTTTCACTAAAATGCTGTTTACTTGGAAATTTTCATAGAAATCGAAAAAAAAATGTTTAACAAGATATTTAGCCAATAGTTTTTCCAATATATCGGGGCGTTTTTTTTTAAAAAAATATTTTTTTTTCTATAAATTTCATAGAATGAAATAAAATGCTTCCAAATGTTGTTTTTCATTGGGGCATATAGGGATATGGATAGGGTACCGTACTGTTCGCCCCAAGCGGACTGTAGCCTTTCCTTTTGTTTTTTGAATTTTAAAGGTATTTTTGAGTGTTTAAGAATTTCTATGTAATATTCTTAAAAACTGCAATACTCAGATTAATTCAATATAGTTATACTGCAAATTTTATTATTATATCACAATTTAATTGCTGAAATTAAATCAGCCGAGTAGTTATATATTCCCAAATACCTTAATTAACAACGTCCACTTGAGAAAATTAAGCTACTCAGGTTGACGTCACCATTCAAATGCTGATGCAATTTTTAAAATCGGCCGAGTACGTCCACAGATAGCTCCCAATACCTTCCTTTACCACTGCCCCTGGAGTAAACTATACTTATCAGGATGACGTTACTATTTGAATGCTAAGACAATTTGAAAATTCGGCCTAGTTAGTTTTAAAAGAGGTGTTCAGAAAGTGATACACCTTTTGGTGGTGCTAAATATTCAATTAAGTTCTAGTTCATTACAAAGTCAAAGTATTTTAGGGATTCTAAAGACTTAAAAATTTAATCTTTTCATTCAATTGAATGCAGTTCTCAAATAATTGAAAAATTTTATAACTCTGAATGCAACATCACCACTTTAGGTCAAGCAGCTCAATAACCCAATAAACAACTAAACTCAGCGCTTTTGGATGTAGCAAATCAATCCACATGGTCATCAATCAATAAAGCTACAAAACCAATAAATTTCCAATCCAGACCGCCCAGTAATACGTATACGATGAACAGTAATTGCAGCGGCGCTGTGAGGACGAATTACTTAGATTTAATTTTTTATGGTTTGTTAATAAAGCGTAAGAGGCCTGTGGCCAATTAACTAAAACAAAATTGTTCTTTTATTGTGGTCGCGCAACAAAGCAAAATTCTAAAAACTGTGTAAGTAAGTAACTTTTATAGTGATATTTAAATCCATTGCATTTTCATCTTAACTAAAGGTTTATTTTTGGTTGACTTAAACTATATATTCAAAACAAAAGGGTTTTAACTTTTTAAACATAGAATCAAATAAAGTTAGGTTTTTTTTTTATTTTATATGTACACTTGCTCCCGGCATACAACCGCAACGGAAACGTATCGGGATCTTGCTTTTTAAAATCGCGTTTTTTTACAAATCCCGCTAAAACACTTTTAAAACACCGTCTTCTAAATTCCCGGTTTCTTAAAAAAAATGTTTATACATTTATAAATATTTTTGCATATACCCAACCTCGCACTTACTGCAAATCTTACAATGAGACCATGCAGTGGGGTTGCAGGTGGCAGCATCCCCCCATATTCCATTACCTGTCCTCTGAATTTGGCTTCCGCTGGATTTTAAAAAGCAGGATATCGTAACCAATCCAATCGCAACTGTGCTCTTTGAGGCATTCTTAACTTATCTCTAGAACAATTTTTTAAAAAATAAAACTAAAACTATAGCTAAGATGGCTTACCCTATCTAGAAAGATATCATATTAAAAGTATGAATAAAACTACATACTACTTAGAGAGCATTAATGATAAAAATTCTTAAAGATAAATATGAATCACATACCATCCAAAAAAAATTTACAATCTTATGCATATTCCACAAAGGTTAATACACTTTTTGCTTGCGTTTTCGTTTCAAATAGATATCATCCCCGAAAGTTAAGTGAAGATGTTTTTTCGTCAAATAAAAGGGATTGTGTCCTACTTGCATTAAGTCCTAAGAGAGACATAGAATGTTCATTAAGCTAGTTTAATGGAGATATATAATAACTGTAATTTAATTGCTGGCCATTATTATAATCAATTAAAGATCTAACAAGTGGGCTGATTCTTTCCAGCTTTTATAAGAGCAGATCAATTTGATATATCATTAAAGGCATTAGTTTTTTTGATTCATACATAACTTTGTTAGAAAAACATTTTTTTCCGGATTTGGACTGTGCACAGCGAAATCTCTGCAGTTTTTTTTTAAAAAAACATTCATTTCCTTGGCTACAATTTGAGATATTGTGAAGCGAATAATCAAAATTTAATATATTAGTGTCTTAGTTTTCCCACTTAGACACTTAGTTAGTGTCTTAGTGGTTCCAAGGTCATAGATACCATTTTTGCCCTGTTTAGTACTTTTCTCGTATGCTTATAGAAAAGAAAACGGTTAACCAAGATACTTAGGCTCACCATGTTATCACGCTACCATTAAGTTCCAACGTAAGAGATTTACTTAATTTAAGTGCTTTGTAGTGTTATTTTTCAATGGCTTTTCTGAAACATGTAAAAGCACATTTATCAGTGTTGATATTAAGTCTCCACTTTTTCAAATAATTTTCAACATGTAGAAGTTTTTCCTTAGTTTTATTAAAAGCCACTCATGGCCTTATATCACTAGCTAATATAGTGATATCATCAGCGTAGTAAATATTTCTGAGAAGTCCTGAAAGTATGTATATATTAAATAAAGATGGACCAAGGATTGAAACTTGCGGAATACATGAAGGCACTAGGAAATGCTCGGAGTTCTGGGATCCAATAAAAATTTAAGTACTTCGGTGTCTCGAAAAGCTTTATATCATTTTTATAAGCCAATATCTTAGTTTTATTAGCTTGACAATAAGACCATCATTCCAAATCGAGTCGAAGCTTTTTCAAAATCAATTTCCAAGCTCACGTTTCTCTAAAATCTGTGAATAAACCGTGACCTTAAAACAAGTTTAACTCTAAGTATCCACAATGCAGCAGTGTTTGCTAACGCTAAGGAATTAATTAGCCAGGCAAAACACGCCGAAAATGTGAGAGTACATACTCTTCCTGAGCAGAGAAGGGACGAATAACTAGATTGCGTGCATGAATTCAGTGCCTGAAAATCAACTGGAATACAAAATTTGAGTGACTTTGAAGGTGGGGTAGTAAAGTAAAATTTTACCTCTTTAACATTTTTCTTAGTTCACAATTATTAAAATAAACTATTATGTAACCTGTTAATTTAAGATTTCTTTCATCACAATTTTGTTTGATTTGTATGTCATGTGCATTTTTTACAATAATTATTTCATCGTCAAGTCTTAGGATTTCGGTACTGTTATTTGTTAAAATTTAACATTTTTTTGGTATATACAATGAATACTTAAATCAAATTAGATCATTTAGATGTTTGTATTTATAAATTAGTTGCATTATTATATTAAAATACAATTTCATTAAAATAATCAATACAATTATTTGTTATCCTTTTCCTATGAACTACATACTTGTATTTCCTGTGTGAATTATTTGTGCTTATGATTTCTTCCTTAATTGGTATATGATGTAGCAGATTTTTTCTAGCGGAGTGTGCTGTTGTCATAGTCATTGTCTATGTTTTCTTCTTTAGTGTTAATGATATTCGCAAGTCTAAATCATTATCGTCCAAATTATTAAGAAAATCGGTTATATTAGTCATTTCTCTAGAATTCTGTCCCCGTTAGAAATAACGTCATCCTTAGTCTGGATTCTCTAAGAACATCAGCTGCCTAATTCATTTTACCTTTTAAATTACATAGTATAAGTATGGCCTGAAATAATTTACTATGTGGTCAGTAAATTGCCAAGAAATCCTTGTCTGTAGCGGAGTAATTTGGATCGTGCTTGTTAAGATTTCTTGGTGCAAAACCAAGACCACCTTGTCGCCCTTGTGAAAACACAATGTTACTTACTCAAATTTTAAGTTTTTCGAATGTAACTGGGATATTTTAAATTCATTATTTTTTATATATACGCGCACTAAAGGGACTTTGGATACCCTTATAATGAAGTAATAAGGTGTTGGCATTAGGGAAGTGAATAATTATAATGAAGTAATAAGGTGTTGGCATTAGGGAAGTGAAGGGTTATGAAAAATTTCGCGGAATGGACCTGTCAATTGGCCACCAAGATCGTGTTATTTGACACTATTGGATTATTTTCTTTAAGGTTGTGTGAAGTCGCTCGCCAACGCCAACAATCCAGAAACGTTAGGGGACTTGGAAGCCAACATTCGTGGCGTTATTGCCGATATACAGCCCCAAATGATTGAAAAAGTGGTTGATAATTGGACCTCAGACTTGTCTTTATTCGAACCAGCCGCGGCAGCCACATGTCCGAAATCATATTTAAACATTAAAATAAAATTATCCTTCCAATAAATCCATATTGATGGACACTAATACGATTTTCTTTTGTTTTATTTTAATTCGAAGTTCTATACCTCTAAAAAAAAAACCCTTTATTTGTATTATAAACTCTTAGACTATTACAAATACAGAAATCGCTGCGTGACAATAGGTATCCTGCGCACCTAATTCTTATAAAAAACTAACTCAATTAACAGCATTGTTCTTGCTAGTAGTAATTAGAAGAATTGGAAGTCATGCATTAGTGATAGAAACGATGCGTGGGAAAAAGAAATAGAGTTCAGAACTCTGTTTTTACCGCAACTTGAACATTATTGTCGTCACACATTTATGGCACGTCTCGCATTTTAGTTATTAACTACCATGACAAAATCATAATTAGGTCTAAGCAAAGACAGGAAGATATGACCATAAATAAAAACAAAAATCCAGTAAATTAAAAGTCCCGAATCACCCGACCTCTTTTGCACGTTGATCTTCATTTACCCAAGCTAATTGAAAATCCCTCCACACAAAAAATTGTTTTTTGGTCAAATGCGATATATGAAACAGAACGAATTATTCGGAAAACATATAAACTGCAACTGAATACCTACATACAAATAAGCTCGTGCAAAGTTGGCAGCCGAACGAACAACATCGGCGTTTGTGTCGAGTCGCCTTTTTTCGTACTGTATGGAGTTGTGTGTAAGTATTTAGTATTGGCGAGTTAATGGAGCTAGGCATTCTATATATATGTTATATGTTGCTAGGGGACCAGAAATTCAAGCAGTGCTCTCAAACTAAATAATTGTCTTATATATTTTATAAACGTGAAAAAAAATGTTTTTTTTTCCATCGTCATCTCTTACTACTGGTTTTAACGACAGACATTACTATGCCTCCACAAATAGGAGAATCATTTGAATCAACGAAATCTAAGAAAACGTTAAATTACTTGTACTAACCCCTTGCTAGCATTTCTGCGTGCCTAGCAAGCCTCCCCTCCCCTTAATTTTAATTTGCCAAATCTCTTAAGTAAGAAAATAGGGCGTTGGCATTTACGGGCCTTTCCCTATTCTCTTTTGGATTGATCGATTTCTCTTATGCCTTAGCATTAGTATAAAATCAGTATAATCACAACTCGTTGCAAAGATCAGAAGATCGAAATAAAGAAAGAGTAGGGGATGGACTGTCAATAAAGGGGTTTTATACCTCGTAGGCCGTCCAGAGAATTTGGAACTGAAAAAAAATGGCGGGCTGGCACGATAAGAACTACTTCCTTTAAAAATGCACAGTGAACATATATACATTGGAACATATTTGAAGTTAATAAAAACGAAAAGAGAGGCCCAACATTTTAAAACTATAAAATTATAAGGAAACAATTGAGGGAAATAAGTAAAATGATCATTGAAATTATTTTAAAATTATTATTTTAAACTTAGGTTAAGTTAAATAATTAAGTACTGGGCAATGGACTTGTCTACGTTCGGTAGGGTATGTCTAATCCACTGCCAATTTCTCCTCCGTATAGTAATTCCTCAGTCCTACAGAGCTCGATTCCTCTTCTACTGTTCTGCGCCACCTATGCCTAGGGCGTCCCGCTGTTCTGCCGGCATGGGTAAGCTGATTCCACTGCATTGCGTACTGGGTAATGGACTTGTCTACGTACGGTAGGGTATGTCCAATCCACTGCCACTTTCTCCTCCGTATAGTAATTCCTCATTCCTACAGAGCTCGATTTCTCTTTAACTGTTATGCGCGACGTATGCCTAGGGCGTTCCGCCCTTTTGCCAGCATGGGTGAGCGGATTCCACTGCATGGCGTACTGCGCAATGGATTTTTCTACGTACGGTAGGGTATGTCCAATCCACTGCCACTTTCTCCTCCGTATAGTAATGATATAGGTTCTTGGCCCCTTCTCTGATAAAGCTGTTCGATGATAAAACTGTTTCTATTTCAGAGTCAGAGCTCGACTGTCCAACGAGAAGAAGCTGCGAACTACCCATAAGAAGAAATTCGAAGTTGGACGCCTTAGCACACCTGGAGTCGCCAGACCCTACAAAGAGCGCCTGAGTGAGAAACTCTCTACTGTGCATTCACCTACCATAGACGCCAACAACCAGTGGCCTTAGTATCGGGACATCATCAAGAAGGTAACCGAAACCACCCTAGGATGCCAGCCACCCGAGAGAAAAAGTCCGTGGTATGATGGTGTATGCGTATACTGGGAAAAGGTGACAGCAGATGCACACATTAGAATGCTGCAGAGGAAAACAAGGGCAGCAGGGGATGAGTACCGAGTCAGGAGAAGGGAGGAGAAGAAGAGTCTGCGTAGGAAGAAAATAGAGCAGGAAGTCTCCCAGCTCAGGGAGATCGAAGAGTCCCGCTACCGAAACAAAATCCGGAAGTTTTATAAGAAAACCAAGCAACTGGCTGCTAACTTTAATACCGGAACACAGGCTCTTCGTAACAGCGATGGAAACCCAGTCACCGATGCACAGGAAATAGTAGATGTATTTAAGCAGCATTTCCAGTAGCTGCTAAACGGACAAAATGTAGATAGAGTGATGGGGCAAGAAGAGAACCCACGTCTAGTCAATGAAAAACTGGTCATTACATAAGAGTTTGGTTTAGCTGTAAAAAAAAACTAAAAAACAACAAGGCCGCCGGCTCTGATGGTCTACCTGCAGAGCTTTTCAAATACGGAGGTGATTTTATGGTAGGGCGCATGCACCAAATCATCAAACATGCACCGGATTTCGGCAATAAGATGCGCTGTCGTGTGATTTCTTCAATCTTGTCCTTGAGCAGATAGTGCGCAGGGCAGGTGTCAACACGGAACAGATACAATTGCTGGGGCATGCGGACGATATAGACATCATCGGTCGATCCCAGAGTGCCGTAATAAAGGCTTTCACGGCTATTGAAGAACAGGCAAAACTAGTTGGCCTTGAAGTTAACGAGGATAAGACTAAATATATGCTATCAACAAACAAACAATCATCTGTCCACCGACTGGGACAAAATGTCACTATTGATAGCAGCAATTATGTAACTATATTTTCTAGATGTTCAAGCGTTGTTAATAGTGATACTCATATCCTCTACCGTGACGTATTTCGTAAATGTATCAATTATTGTGACCAAATGTCAATGTATTAAATTTGATTAGGTTTTGTTGGTGTTTTAGTTATTTTTAATGATATGTATTTTGTTACGAGATCTTTCATATTTCGCCTTGTTGCAGATTTCGCAGTTATTTATATATTTATAAATTTCTGTATTTATAACTTTCTCGTATATATAAGTATACTAAAGAGAAAGTTATTGAAATCGTGCGGAAATTTCGAACTCAAACTGAGTATGAGGGATGATATTACGACTATAGAGAAGTCAAAAAAAGTGGGTCCGCCGATGCTGTCCGTCGGTCTGTCAGTCTGTCTGTCTGGGCTCCGCATGGCGAAATGGTTCGACGGATTTGCTTTAAAGTTCGTATATAAGGCTTTTGCGGTTACATCTCGGGCCATCTTTTTTTTTTTGCCTTATCGTTTGAAATAACGGTAGCTGCCATGAAAATATTTTGCTGAAAATCACTTATCAATATTTTTCTAGAAAATGGTTCAACGGATTTTGGAATTTTTCTGTACTAAGGATACTTGGGATGGGGCCAAAAATACAGCATACTCAGTTTTTGTGAGAACAATTCGATTAACGGTTATTTATAAAACCGCCAATATATCAAAAACTAACGAAGCGAACTCCAAAAATGTTACTGTGTTTTTTATACTATTAAGTTTTCATGTAACGATTTTCTTAAATTTAAGTTAATTTTTTGAGAAATCTGGATATATAAGAATGGGCGCGGATGTAATAAGTGTTTTTAACGTTTCATAACTTTCAATATAGTCCTTATTGTTTACGTCGATTTTGGCTTGTTCTTTAAAAAAACTTTCCCATTATATTTAATAAATTTTCGATAATATCCTGTTATTCCAACGAATGATCGAATTTGTTTAAAGGATTTGGGTGTTTTATAATTTTGAATTTCTGTTATTTTATTCGAATTAGGTCACAATACGGCCCAAAATCTCGGTTTATTTTTGCAGAAACTCACTTTTGTGCAATTGTACTTTAAGGTTAACTTCTTTAAGTTTCTTGAAAATTTTCTTAATTGAAGCTAAATTAGGCTCGTGGAAAATATGACGATGTCGTATAAATAGACAAGACATATTTTAACAATGAATTCTTGGAGAAGTGAATTCATTATCATTCATTATTTCGATCTAGTGTAAACCTTGAGCCATGGATGTTTAGAACCAGATAAGGAGGTAGTAGGTGGGTTCTTTAATGTGGGTGGAGTTGTCGGTTGCAAGATTCATGTTGATGGAGCTGACGATAGGTAGGCTAATGTAGATGGAATCGAAGGAGAACCCTGTTATGGCGTTGGAAGGCATACTGTAGCTGCAGGCTTTGGCGATTCTGTATTTCCGAACACTTTCCGTCAGGTTTTACTACCATTACCAATCAAAACCGTTGCTAAAACGATATTTATGTGTCTCCATTTGTACAAAAAATAAAGTGCACGTCTGCGTCATACGAAACTTTCTCGGTACAAGAGATGCGTTTTGAGAGTCGCAAAATGAATTGAAAATTAATGGTGAGAAATTTAAATCACTTTTAGATTTTAAAACATTTGATTTTCTCAAACAAAATTCGCACATTGGACACTTTTAACATAATTGTTCGAAATACAAAAAATTATCAATTTAAGAAAGTCGTTATATGAAAAAAAAATTATTTAAAAATCTAAGTATGCAGATTTGTTTGAGTTTATAGTATAAAAAAAACTGTTAATTTTGTTAAAGGTTCCCCTTATTAGTCGATTTTTTTTCAAAAACTGAGTATGCAGAGTTTATGACCCCATCCTAACCATCCTTAGTAAAAAAAACACCGATATCCTTGGAACCAATTTCGAGAAAAATAGCGATAAGTTACTTTCACAAACAAATTTGTATGGCAGGTACCGTTATTTCAAACGATAAAGTAAAAAATAAAAGGATGCCCCGAGATGTAACCCCAAGAACCTTATATACGAACTTTCGCCATACAGCGCCCGGACAGACAAACAGACCGACGGACGGCATTGGCGGACGTACTTTTTTGGACTTTTTTATAATCGTAATATAATCCCTCATACTCAGTTTGAGTTCAAAATTTCCGTACGATCGGAATAACTTTCCCTTTAGCATACTAATGTATACGAGAATGTTAAAAAATGACTAGTTGTTCAGTAACTTCGTCCCAAAATACAGCAACTGCTTCTAGTTGCCCTTTGGTGTAATTTCGTGTGATATCCGGTTTCTCCTGCATCAAATTCACCAGAAGTTCATATGGCCTGATGCTTGTTTGTATACCCTATCCTAAGGGTATATTCATTTTGATACAGAGTTTGTAACACTCCTTAATATTCATCGTAGACCCCTAAAAGTATATACGTTTATTTATTATCAGGACCAAAACCTAATATATAGTTTTTTGCCATGCCTACTTTTTGTAGGCGTTTTTCACAAAAATTGCAACCGAAATAAAATTTTAAACAAGATATTTAGCAAGATATTTAAAAACTAACAATAACTGATAGCATCCACACAAGGAGTAACGTCAGATTTTAAGTTTTTTAAGCATCAGAAATCATGGAAGTTCAAGTGACATTCATGAAAACATCACGTGCACTTAGATGTACGTTGCAACATGATGATATATGAAGTAGAGATTTGTTATGTATGCATATATGTCTGTGTTTCTTTATCCTCATGTTGTTTGTATGTCATAGGCTACCTACCTGAATTTCAGTCTAACATAAACATAACGAAACAGTAAAAGCTGTTTAATTCAAGGCGTGTGTCTCAAATATAAGTTTCTATTATTTGGTGTAGACCTTGATACTCGAATAAATGTGCTAATGCTTTTAAATGAATCCCTTATAGAATAATTGACTACCTTTGAATGTAAGCCAACTACATTCACCGGCGGCAACCAATTGTTCTGTATAGGATGAAGGTTTATTTTCTTCTAATTGTGCCTTAGTATTTATTATCAAAGCCAAAAAAACAAATGTTTTTCATAATTTTTTTTATGGAAAGTTATCTGCAAGTCAAAATTTGTCATGGTTAAGAAAATCGCAAGTGTCTAGAAAATGTAAAACATATAAGATGCTGACTAAAAACGCAGTTACACGGAGTGTTATTTTATCTAAAAAGAAAGCCATACAGAACGCCTGGTCATTCTGGTCAAATGTTGCCAGTTTAATAAATTTAAAAATGTTCATTTCGTGCCCATTAATTGGAAATAAATACTGAATATGAGTGAATTATGGGCCTGCTTGCAATTTTTAAGAATCATCGGTTCGATACCCTTCTTCAAATGTTGGTAGTGTGCCAAAATATATCATCGTCGAGTCATAAGCGTACTAAGCTACTGCTAGTGCAGCATCCACTTTTTAGGTACAGTTCTGTAGTTTCTTCATTGCGTCTGCAATAACCAAACAATCATTAACAGCTACTAGTGCAAGTTTAAGCGACCGCTAACCATACACACATTGGCTGCGTTATCATAGCTGTCTTCGTCATTTTGTCTTTGTCATTTTGATAGTTTTCTTGGTGCTGTTGATAAACAAAATTAAAAATATTTGCTCTTTTGTTAGCAGATTTTTCAATAACTGCTCTACATATCAAATGAGTAAATTGTGAATTTGAATGCACGAGAACAAAACCATTTAAAATTTAAATAAAATAATAGGTACTAAGTTTCCAGAGATCGCCTGCAACAGTAGGTATCACGCATACTGAATTCTTATAAAAACTCACTTCACATGGGCCAATAGAAAGTAAATCTACTTCAAAATATTGCACAATATATAAATATTTATTTTCTTACAAGTTTTCTACCACAAGAGAAACTCCTCTGCCTTAACATTGGATCCACCCATAAATAACGGAGCCAACCGAGAAGGGACAACCATCTCAAGACCGTGTAACGCTTTGCGAAGAGAGTTTTTTTTAAGAATCATTTACCTATGCGAGATACCTACTGTCTCACAGCAATTTCTGGACGCCTTTTTGAATTTTGATTCTAAATGGCGGCGTAAATAACCGAGCGAGTAAATCTTTCTCCTTCTTTCCAACTTTGTGCAGATGTTGTGTCAGTTATTGTTATTTTCTATTGGCCCGTGCAAGTCTAATAAAATGGTTTTCAACTTTGTTAATTTTGATTGGCCTATGCGATAAGAGTTACTTTTTATGCGACTCATGTATAGGTATGAGATACGTATTGTCTGGCAGCGGTTTCTGAGCGCCTGGTAAGGTGCGACTAAGACGGCAACAACACAAATAATTATCATTGAGTTTATTACACATATAGGAACTACGAAGGCTTAGAACAACCTTAATAGATGTCGCCACGTATACTAAATCGAGATCGCAAATTTGCGATTTTGCCGCTTAATCTAGCGAAAATTTGTCACAAGAAACGAAGTTTATTTTCCTGTTTCTAAATTTTTTTTCATGTTTTATTACTTTTCATTTTCAATATATATTTATTGGCGACTGTGGAACGTGTAAGGTTCTTTAAAGAAAACATGCATAAATCTTATGAACCCTTATGCTTATTTTTTTATGATCTATTTTACCTTCCTATATTCTTATGTAGCTAGTTCTACTACAGGGTGTTACCGATTTAATGTCAAATATTTTGGGATATAATTTGTGGACCGATTATAGGCAGAATATCGTTCAAGAGTTAAGATATATCTCGATTTTTTGCACGAGGATTTAGGGATAGGCCTACTTTGGTGAAAGCCTGACCCTTATTAATGCAAGGAGGTAACTCGTTAAGAACTGGTTAATTGTCTTTACTAGCTTGTAGGTATCCCTCCTTTAACTTTGACCTTGAAATTTCCCATTTTTTGGGTTTCCTGAGTACGACAACCTATCTGCATGGAGAAAGTGCGGTAAATATGGCCCAACATTCTTATTTTTGTTTTAAATAAGATTCTGAATGTTTACTTTAGTCCAATTCATTTAATTTTATTTTTTATGGTCTTACAATTCATGGAAGAAAATTACATTTTTGTATATGAGATCAAAGAGAAACAATTTTTTTTTATTTAGAACCAAATTATATATATACCTACTTCAAAAAATAATATAAATTTTCATGTACTTAGAAATAGTATGCCCTAAAAAATCAAATCTAATATCTAACTGTTACATTTTCGCCTTTTCTCTCTCACACTTCCACTCTATACCCAAACACTGAGTTTTCCGTTACTAGAAAAGCCAGGTCAAGGTTAAGTGTTCCAACATTTTCCGACCTGGAACAAACCTTTAGCTTAGGTATTGATTCTTATGAACGATCATATGGTTTTGTTTTGATGGTTGCGAAAGCGAATAATATCAAAACGTAAAAAAGTGTTTACCATGATTATTACAATTGCGCTGGATAATTGTTTATAATAGATAAAAGAAACCTTTAATTGGTGTCGAATAATTTATCTCCTCTTGGAGATCTAAAACCAATTCAAAATGGTAAACATATAAAATAATCCAATTCTAATTCCCCCTTTGATCGGGTCAGTAAAGAACTCAAATACAGGTGGGCAGGAGGGAACAAATAACCCATTCACCGATTGGAATCATCCTGGACTTACCAGAGTCCCCCGGAACAAAAAAAAAATTAATCAAAGTTTTGTGTCAGTGGTATCAAAATTACCGACATTTAAACTGTCTGGTGGGATTCCATTCAGATTTTGGGGTGAGGGATTTTGCCGATAGCAGGTCATTCCTCACAATATAATTTCCTTTCTTTTCCAACTGTTGCAGCCGTCTTTTCCTGTTGGTGTTGTGTTCTGGTGTTTTGCTGTCTTGTCTCGCTTTCCGCACTGGCGTTCTTTTGACCTTTATAGCTTTTTGTTTTGTGTTTTTATGTTCATGTTGTTTTTGTTGTTGGTGATGCGCGTTTTCAATTTGACGGGCGTTTCACGAGGCGTGCGCCCAAGACCCTCTGTTGCTCCTCCGGTGCTCCCCCGACGGAGTAGCGAAAAAGATCGTCACCTTCTCCCCCATCGAACATTGCTACCTACCTGGACTGTGGTAGTTCTTTCGCAATTGTTATACCCTATCCTAAGGGTATATTAATTTTGACACATA
Organism: Ferdinandea cuprea; assembly: GCA_963576555.1. Taxonomy (NCBI): domain Eukaryota; kingdom Metazoa; phylum Arthropoda; class Insecta; order Diptera; family Syrphidae; genus Ferdinandea; species Ferdinandea cuprea. Next base: position 19,210,505 of record OY754962.1, on the reverse strand, counting down.
GTTTGTAACACCCCTTAATATTCGTCGGAGACCAACAAAAGTATATATATTTATGATCAGGACCAAATCTAACACTATCTAGCAATGTCCGTCCGTCCGTCCGTACGCAATTTTTAGGCCTTTAAAATTAAGCTAGGAAGCTGAAATTTGGACCACATATTCCCTAGGGCTCCGAAATGGTTAAGTTTAAAAATTATATACGCCCACTGCCACGCCCACAATTTAGAAAAAAACGTTTTAAAGCTAAAGTTAAAGAGATAGAGTGTTACAACCTCCACAAGATATGTAGGTATGCCAACCTTTATAAATTTTGTATATAAAGTTTTTTGCCACGCCTACTTTTTGTGGACATTTTTCACTAAAATGCTGTTTACTTGGAAATTTTCATAGAAATCGAAAAAAAAATGTTTAACAAGATATTTAGCCAATAGTTTTTCCAATATATCGGGGCGTTTTTTTTTAAAAAAATATTTTTTTTTCTATAAATTTCATAGAATGAAATAAAATGCTTCCAAATGTTGTTTTTCATTGGGGCATATAGGGATATGGATAGGGTACCGTACTGTTCGCCCCAAGCGGACTGTAGCCTTTCCTTTTGTTTTTTGAATTTTAAAGGTATTTTTGAGTGTTTAAGAATTTCTATGTAATATTCTTAAAAACTGCAATACTCAGATTAATTCAATATAGTTATACTGCAAATTTTATTATTATATCACAATTTAATTGCTGAAATTAAATCAGCCGAGTAGTTATATATTCCCAAATACCTTAATTAACAACGTCCACTTGAGAAAATTAAGCTACTCAGGTTGACGTCACCATTCAAATGCTGATGCAATTTTTAAAATCGGCCGAGTACGTCCACAGATAGCTCCCAATACCTTCCTTTACCACTGCCCCTGGAGTAAACTATACTTATCAGGATGACGTTACTATTTGAATGCTAAGACAATTTGAAAATTCGGCCTAGTTAGTTTTAAAAGAGGTGTTCAGAAAGTGATACACCTTTTGGTGGTGCTAAATATTCAATTAAGTTCTAGTTCATTACAAAGTCAAAGTATTTTAGGGATTCTAAAGACTTAAAAATTTAATCTTTTCATTCAATTGAATGCAGTTCTCAAATAATTGAAAAATTTTATAACTCTGAATGCAACATCACCACTTTAGGTCAAGCAGCTCAATAACCCAATAAACAACTAAACTCAGCGCTTTTGGATGTAGCAAATCAATCCACATGGTCATCAATCAATAAAGCTACAAAACCAATAAATTTCCAATCCAGACCGCCCAGTAATACGTATACGATGAACAGTAATTGCAGCGGCGCTGTGAGGACGAATTACTTAGATTTAATTTTTTATGGTTTGTTAATAAAGCGTAAGAGGCCTGTGGCCAATTAACTAAAACAAAATTGTTCTTTTATTGTGGTCGCGCAACAAAGCAAAATTCTAAAAACTGTGTAAGTAAGTAACTTTTATAGTGATATTTAAATCCATTGCATTTTCATCTTAACTAAAGGTTTATTTTTGGTTGACTTAACGATATGTCTGACTTAAACTATATATTCAAAACAAAAGGGTTTTAACTTTTTAAACATAGAATCAAATAAAGTTAGGTTTTTTTTTTATTTTATATGTACACTTGCTCCCGACATACAACCGCAACGGAAACGTATCGGGATCTTGCTTTTTAAAATCGCGTTTTTTTACAAATCCCGCTAAAACACTTTTAAAACACCGTCTTCTAAATTCCCGGTTTCTTAAAAAAAATGTTTATACATTTATAAATATTTTTGCATATACCCAACCTCGCACTTACTGCAAATCTTACAATGAGACCATGCAGTGGGGTTGCAGGTGGCAGCATCCCCCCATATTCCATTACCTGTCCTCTGAATTTGGCTGCCGCTGGATTTTAAAAAGCAGGATATCGTAACCAATCCAATCGCAACTGTGCTCTTTGAGGCATTCTTAACTTATCTCTAGAACAATTTTTTAAAAAATAAAACTAAAACTATAGCTAAGATGGCTTACCCTATCTAGAAAGATATCATATTAAAAGTATGAATAAAACTACATACTACTTAGAGAGCATTAATGATAAAAATTCTTAAAGATAAATATGAATCACATACCATCCAAAGAAAATTTACAATCTTATGCATATTCCACAAAGGTTAATACACTTTTTGCTTGCGTTTTCGTTTCAAATAGATATCATCCCCGAAAGTTAAGTGAAGATGTTTTTTCGTCAAATAAAAGGGATTGTGTCCTACTTGCATTAAGTCCTAAGAGAGACATAGAATGTTCATTAAGCTAGTTTAATGGAGATATATAATAACTGTAATTTAATTGCTGGCCATTATTATAATCAATTAAAGATCTAACAAGTGGGCTGATTCTTTCCAGCTTTTATAAGAGCAGATCAATTTGATATATCATTAAAGGCATTAGTTTTTTTGATTCATACATAACTTTGTTAGAAAAACATTTTTTTCCGGATTTGGACTGTGCACAGCGAAATCTCTGCAGTTTTTTTTTAAAAAAACATTCATTTCCTTGGCTACAATTTGAGATATTGTGAAGCGAATAATCAAAATTTAATATATTAAGACACTAATAAAAGTTTTCCCCGACAATTGCTAAGAGTTAACTGTGTCCTACTTGCATTAAGTCCTAAGAGAGACATAGAATGTTCATTAAGCTAGTTTAATGGAGATATATAATAACTGTAATTTAATTGCTGGCCATTATTATAATCAATTAAAGATCTAACAAGTGGGCTGATTCTTTCCAGCTTTTATAAGATCAGATCAATTTGATATATCATTAAAGGCATTAGTTTTTTTGATTCATACATAACTTTGTTAGAAAAACATTTTTTTCCGGATTTCGACTGTGCACAGCGAAATCTCTGCAGTTTTTTTTTAAAAAAACATTAATTTCCTTGGCTACAATTTGAGATATTGTGAAGCGAATAATCAAAATTTAATATATTAAGACACTAATAAAAGTTTTCCCCGACAATTGCTAAGAGTTAACTAATGGTTCCAAGGTCATAGATACCATTTTTGCCCTGCTTAGTACTTTTCTCGTATGCTTATAGAAAAGAAAACGGTTAACCTAGATACTTAGGCTCACCTTGTTATCACGCTACCATTTAGTTCCAACGTAAGAGATTTACTTAATTTAAGTGCTTTGTAGTGTTATTTTTCAATGGCTTTTCTGAAACATGTAAAAGCACATTTATCAGTGTTGATATTAAGTCTCCACTTTTTCAAATAATTTTTAACATGTAGAAGTTTTTCCCTAGTTTTATTAAGAGCCACTCATGGCCTTATATCACTAGCTAATATAGTAATATCATCAGCGTAGTAAATATTTCTGAGATTGGGTCAGAAAGAGGGAAGTCCTGAAAGTATGTATATATTAAATAAAGATGGACCAAGGATTTAACTTGCGGAATACATGAAGGCACAAGGAAATGCTCGGAGTTCTGGGATCCAATAAAAATTTAAGTACTTCGGTGTCTCGAAAAACTGTATATCATTTTTATAAGCCAATCTGGATATCTTAGTTTTATTAGCTTGACAATAAGACCATCATTCCATATCGAGTCGAAGCTTTTTCAAAATCAATTTCCAAGCTCACGTTTCTCTAAAATCTGTGAATAAACCGTGACCTTAAAACAAGTTTAACTCTAAGTATCCACAATGCAGCAGTGTTTGCTAACGCTAAGGAATTAATTAGCCAGGCAAAACACGCCAAAAATGTGAGGGTACAAATTTAAAAAAGTACTTTTGAACAAAATTAGCCCCATAACTCTGGGAAACATACTCTTCCTGAGCAGAGAAGAGACGAATAACTAGATTGCGTGCATGAATTCAGTGCATGAAAATCAACTGGAATACAAAATTTGAGTGACTGAGTAAAGTAAAATGTTACCTCTTTAACATTTTTCTTAGTTCACAATTATTAAAATCAACTATTATGTAACCTGTTAATTTAAGATTTCTTTCATCACAATTTTGTTTGATTTGTATGTCATGTGCATTTTTTACAATAATTATTTCATCGTCAAGTGTTAGGATTTCGGTACTGTTATTTGTTAAAATTTAACATTTTTTTGGTATATACAATGAATACTTAAATCAAATTAGATCATTTAGATGTTTGTATTTATAAATTAGTTGCATTATTATATTAAAATACAATTTCATTAGGATAATCAATACAATTATTTGTTATCCTTTTCCTATGAACTACATACTTGTATTTCCTGTGTGAATTATTTGTGCTTATGATTTCTTCCTTAATTGGTATATGATGTAGCAGATTTTTTCTAGCGGAGTGTGCTGTTGTCATAGTCATTGTCTATGTTTTCTTCTTTAGTATTAATGATATCGCAAGTCTAAATCATTATCGTCCAAATTATTAAGAAAATCGGTTATATTAGTCCTTTCTGTAGAATTCTGTCCCCCGTTAGAAATAACGTCATCCTTAGTCTGGATTCTCTAAGAACATCAGCTGCCTAATTCGTTTTACCTTTTAAATTACATAGTATAAGTATGGCCTGAAATAATATACTGACCACATAATAGCCAAAAAATCCTTATCTGTAGCGGAGTAATTTGGATCGTGCTTGTTAAGATTTCTTGGTGCAAAACCAAGACCACCTTGTCGCCCTTGTGAAAACACAATGTTACTTACTAAAATTTTAAGTTTTTCGAATGTATCTGGGATATTTTAAATTCATTATTTTTTATATATACGCGCACTAAAGGGACTTTGGATACCCTTATAATGAAGTAATACAGTGTTGGCATTAGGGAAGTGAAGGGTTATGAAAAATTTCGCGGAATGGACCTGTCAATTGGCCACCAAGATCGTGTTATTTGACACCATTGGATTATTTTCTTTAAGGATGTGTGAAGTCGCTCGCCAACGCCAACAAACCAGAAACGTTAGGGGACTTGGAAGCCAACATTCGTGGCGTTATTGCCGAAATACAGACCCAAATGATTAAAAAGTGGTTGATAATTGGACCTCAGACTTGTCTTTATTCGAACCATCCGCGGCAGCCACATGTCCGAAATCATATTTAAACATTAAAATAAAATTATCCTTCCAATAAATCCAAATTGATGGACACTAATACGATTTTCTTGTGTTTTATTTTAATTCGAAGTTCTACACCTCTAAAAAATACACCCTTTATTTGTATTATAAACTCTTAGACTATTACAAATACAGAAATCGATGCGTGACAATAGGTATCCTGCGCACCTAATTCTTATAAAAAACTAACTCAATTAACAGCATTGCTCTTGCTAATAGAAATTAGAAGAATTGGAAGTCATGAACTCTGTTTTTAGCGCAACTTGAACATTATTGTCGCCACACATTTATGGCACGTCTCGCATTTTAGTTATTAACTACCATGACAAAATCATAATTAGGTCTAAGCAAAGACAGGAAGATATGACCATAAATAAAAACAAAAATCCAGTAAATTAAAAGTCCCGAATCACCCGACCTCTTTTGCACGTTGATCTGCATTTACCCAAGCTAATTGAGAATCCCTCCACACAAAAAATTGTTTTTTGGTCAAATGCGATATATGAAACAGAACGAATTATTCGGAAAACATATAAACTGCAACTGAATACCTACATACAAATAAGCTCGTGCAAAGTTGGCAGCCGAACGAACAACATCGGCGTTTGTGTCGAGTCGCCTTTTTTCGTACTGTATGGAGTTGTGTGTAAGTATTTAGTATTTGCGAGTTAATGGAGCTAGGCATTCTATATATATGTTATATGTCGCTAGGGGACCAGAAATTCAAGCAGTGCTCTCAAACTAAATATGTGTCTTATATATTTTATAAACGTGAAAAAAAAATGTTTTTTTTTCCATCGTCATCTCTTACTACTAGTTTTAACGACAGACATTATTATGCCTCCACAAATAGGAGAATCATTTGAATCAACGAAATCTAAGAAAACGTTAAATTACTTGTACTAACCCCTTGCTAGCATTTCTGCGTGCCTAGCAAGCCTCCCCTCCCCTTAATTTTAATTTGCCAAATCTCTTAAGTAAGAAAATAGGGCGTTGGCATTTACGGGCCTTTCCCTATTCTCTTTTGGATTGATCGATTTCTCTTATGCCTTAGCATTAGTATAAAATCAGTATAATCACAACTCGTTGCAAAGATCAGAAGATCGAAATAAAGAAAGAGTAGGGGATGGACTGTCAATAAAGGGGTTTTATACCTCGTAGGCCGTCCAGAGAATTTGGAACTGAAAAAAAATGGCGGGCTGGCACGATAAGAACTACTTCCGTTAAAAATGCACAGTGAACATAAATACATTGGAACATATTTGAAGTTAATAAAAACGAAAAGAGAGTCCCAACATTTTAAAATTATAAAATTATAAGGAAACAATTGAGGGAAATAAGTAAAATGATCATTGAGATTATTTTAAAATTATTATTTTAAACTTAGGTTAAGTTAAATAATTAAGTACTGGGCAATGGACTTGTCTACGTACGGTAGGGTATGTCTAATCCACTGCCACTTTCTCCTCCGTATAGTAATTCCTCAGTCCTACAGAGCTCGATTCCTCTTCTACTGTTCTGCGCCACCTATGCCTAGGGCGTCCCGCTGTTCTGCCGGCATGGGTAAGCTGATTCCACTGCATTGCGTACTGCGCAATGGACTTGTCTACGTACGGTAGGGTATGTCCAATCCACTGCCACTTTCTCCTCCGTATAGTAATTCCTCATTCCTACAGAGCTCGATTTCTCTTTAACTGTTCTGCGCGACGTATGCCTAGGGCGTTCCGCCCTTTTGCCAGCATGGGTGAGCGGATTCCACTGCATGGCGTACTGCGCAATGGATTTTTCTGCCAATCAACTGCCACTTTCTCCTCCGTATAGTAATGATATAGGTTCTTGGCCCCTTCTCTGATAAAGCTGTTCGTTGGAAATACGCTTCGGCCAAAAAATCATCAGGATTATTCTTAAACATTTATTGATGAAGACAGGTTAGTGGTGTCCACTTTCAGGTACTGCACCCATATGCTTTATGGACAGATTCTACTTTGGAGTGGAACAGTCGCAGCTTGGTTCTTAAGCTGATAACTTTGCTCCTTCAGATTTTGGGTAGCATTCCGAAGGCAGCTTTTTCGGAAGCTTAATGATAATTAGTCTTGCGGAAATTGCTCACTATCCCACGCTTTCCATATGAGCCGGTATAGTAAATCAGCCGATGTACTGGCGCCACTCGAAATAGTTCGGCAGGAATGCCATCAATACCCACCGCCTTGTTTTCCTGGAGGGACTTGATCGGGGTTTTACTGGGAGCTTCTGTGTATTCGGAAATTTGTTGCTTCGGGACTCATTTGAATTCCAGATCATACCGCCGTCGTCTTGATGATTAAGTACTGTAGAGAAATTTTTTCCATCTAGTGAGCGTGTCCTCAACCGAAATTAGTGCTCAAATGAAATACCCAGTTGTATTCCACGCCTACAGCAGTTCAACCACAATACTCGCCATACTAGGAATGCATATCAGTTCACCCTTAAGGCTATATTCGGATGGACAGTGAAAAACAATGTGCGGTGACTTTTCCAATGTCAGTTTCGGACGTCGAAAAGACCATTTTTTAATGTGACGGCTAATCGCAATGTAATCAAAGAAAGGCCTAAGGAGAAATACCCCCTGTGTTTGACCTTGGTTCTTGTACTATAGGGAAATTGATTAAAGAGTCGTGAAAGTGGTATAAACACTAAGTCTGATATCACAAGAATGAAGAGACTGGGAGAAAATGATATTACTCCACAGATAAATTGATAGATTTTCGTTTCAGATTTTTTTCATTATGGCGCAAGTTTTAAAATTCAAAAAATTCTCAAGACTGCATTTAAGTAATTGCCGAGAGTGGCTCGATACATGATCGTATCTATGTAGGTTGTATACGAATCTTGCGATTAAGTTGAAGGCAACATTCAACTTTTTTTTAATTTAACCGTATTTGGTACCGTGTCCCGACATACTGACAGACTCTGCAAACCACCATCGATTTTGGATATCAGAGAGTTGATTTGGTCACTCCAAGTGAGATTATTGTAAATAATAATTCTTAGGTTTTTATTCTAAGACACCGTTTCTACTTTAACATCATTTGTGTTTGTAACTTTGGATATATATTGTTCCAGAAGAATTTAAGGTTAATCTGAGGTTCAAACGAGGTCCTCATTCATTCTTTCCACGGCATCGTCCATCAAATCAATAGGAAAATGAATATAAATGTGAAAACGGCAATTATGTATAACAAGTGGTAGGTACTTAATGAACATGGAGAGGAACAAAGTACTGATTATTGAGCCTTGGGGCAGGCCACAATGAACAGGTAAGGCAGACGATAAGAACTGGTTGTGAAAGACAGATTGGATTCTTCGTAAGACAATATTAATTTTACATGCTACTGATCCGCCCACTGAGCACTCCAAGCACGATGGGATTATACTTGCAATGTGCACGTATGCATGTTTTGGCGCCGACGTCACAAGCTGGCATTGCGCTCCGGCAGAGCTAATTTAACTACTACCAAAGAATATAGCACTACCAACACAGATGAGTAATTACACAGATAGTCGACTATAACCTCATCTCGCTTATTCACGCAAAAAAAAATTATTAATGGCGGCAGAATTTTCTCTTAATTTCATGTATGAGCCACAGAGGGTGCCGTTAACTGCAACATATATGGTGTTTGAACCTGTTGGACATTAATGATACAATAACAATGCAGTTGTGTGCGTGAGCTGGCTCAATTGGCTTCGCATGCAAAAACTTATACCACTACAGAAAATGTAGTAATTTCAAACAAATAAAAAAGTAATGGCGAGAGAGCCACAATTTCTCTTAGTCGATTCTCTGTATAATTACCTATTACAACAAAAACATTAATGTAAAAGAATAGCCAAGTTATTTTATACAAAAATTGCTTTCTATCTATCTACAATTTATTACTCTTTTTTAAAAAATGTGTGTTTACAATATTTATACAATTGTTTTTCTTAAGTCTAGGATAAATCTAATATTCTGCGAGCACTGATGGGGCTCTGCGTTGTGCAAATGATAGTTTATTATTACATTTTTATTTTAAAAATTATTTTTGAAATTTATTTACATTTTTTGATTGATTATTTGTCGTACAGCGTGAGTGGCGCCGACGGTCATTGGTGTGGTTTGTTGGGGTGGGTTGGAGATTTAGTTCGTTGGCTTGTATTCGGCTTGGTGTTAGATGGCGTGTCTTTGTTTCCATTGCTTTCCGGCAGATCGTTAACCACGGTTGTATCGCGTTCCAGCAACCACGTAGAAGTCTTCGAATGAATCTTCTTGGACTATTCCAAGATCTGGTTCAATTAAAGCCATCACGTGGGGATAGTAATCCTGTATTGATGGAGTCTCTGAAATGATATGAATCAAAGGGTTGGGATGGGATAGGATATTGCGCGTCATTTTCGTTGAAAGCGAGCACAGATATTGGTCAATGGGGATAAGATTGGCGGCTTCATATAGGACTTCTGTTCTATAATAGTGGTTGTTGTTAGGGTTTCGGTAGAGCGAAGTACAGTGCCGAAGCACTTTTCGCTCGAAGATTTGTATTTTTTTCATGTAACTGGGACTGATAGTGTACCAGATGGGAAAGCAGTAGGTTATTATTGGACGTATCAACTGCTTGTAGAGAAGAAGTTTGGTCCTTGTCTCGAGTCCGCCTCTTATTCGCATAAGTGGCAGGACTAACGATAAGGCAAAGTTTGCCTTTTGAAGGGTAAGGGCTACGTGACGGTTGAACTTGAAACGTTCTGAAAAGTTCACCCCTAAATATCTGACCTGTTGTTTTGGCAGTATTATGGAGTTGTCGGGCAGGGTAAGAGTTAGCTTTTTACATTTCGCTACAGTTTTGTTGCGAGCAGTGCCGCAGGGATTTCGAAATGTTATAAGCTCCGTTTTAGCGGAGTTTATTTTGATTCCCCATTTTTGGTAGTATTCCCAAAGTTTGAGGATGTGTGTCTTGACTCTGCGTAATGCAATGTTAGGGCAAGGGGAAGAAGAGTAGGTGATAGAGTCATCTGCGTAAAGTAGAGTCTCTGTTCTAGAATCATTTTGTGGTTGATCACAAGTATAGAGATTAAACAAGGTGGGGCCGAGGCGTGAGCCCTGGGCTACCCCTGCTTTGATATCCCTGATACTGGATTTGGAGTTCCCTATTCGCACATAGAACTTACGGTTGGTCAGAAAGCTGTGTATGATTCTTATGGTATGTGTTGGGAAGTTAAGGGACTTGAGCTTGAAGACTAAGCCTTCAATCCAAACGGAATCAAATGCCTTTTCAATGTCAAGTAGACAAGCAACGGAGTCTCTATCTTATTTAACCCAATACTAACATCGGCGTGCAGCTTCAGCAGTGGGTGAAATGTCGAGTGATTGGATTTGAATCCGAATTGGTTGTTTTGTGCTATTTCTAGTTCGGTGCAGACCGAGTTGATTTTGTTTAAAATCAACATTTCTAGAAGTTTTCTTATATTTGAGAGCAGAGAGATGGGTCTAAATTTTGAAATGCAATTTGCAGATAATTTTTTTGGGATTGGAAAAACTTCCGCAATTTTCCATTTGGTTGGAAAATAGCAGTTGTTAATACAATTATTGAGAATAATTGTGAGAAAAATGATTGCTGATGGGGGAAGTCTTTTCATGACAAAGTTGGAAATTTTTTCCGGACCTGAAGACTTTTTCGCGTTACTGGTATAAATTGCTGCCGATAGGTTAGTAGGGCTGGTGAAAGACTCATCAACTAGAGTGTAGACTGATGAGTTTGTTTCTGAAAACTGGGTAATTGGGCTGGGAATTTCAGCCGTTAGTCCAGTTACTTCACCTCGAACGTTGTTCAAAAACTCCGGAAGGTGGTGTGGGGGACTAGGTTGAAAATTATTTTCAAAATGCTCTGCAAATGCATTTGATTTTTCGGCATCTGATGAAACCAATGAACCGTTTGATAGAAGGGGTTCAGTGACTAGGGACTTTTCTCCAACAATTTGGTTTATTTTCTTAAAGGTGTCTGGGCCTGGTTTGATAAGGTTCAGTCTCTTTTTGAATTGAGAATTCACAAAGGATTTTGTGTTCTCACTAATCAGCGTGCTTAGACAATTTAATTGTGAAAGAACACTCTGATATTCAGCGCAGTGTGTATTAAGCGTGCGGTGGAATATTCGTTGCAGAATTTTCCGAAGCTTTTGCCTGTGTTTATACATATTCTGAATGTGTACAGGAAGGTCTTTGTATTTGGACGGAATGTTGTTGCAAGTTGGTTGCTCTGCAATGCTTTCAGAAATTGAGTTTTCAATTTTTAAGATTGCTGAATCAATTTGGTGGTTACTCAAATTTGAGGTAGAAATTGGGATGTTGTTTCTTAATTTTTCCGTTAAGGACTCTTGAAACGTTTCCCAGTTAATTTTGTTAAGATTGGTGAAATGGTCAGTGGGTGAAATTAAGGCCTGAATACTCGTTTTTAATCGGATATTCAGATTAACGGCAAAATGGTCAGAGTCTGATAAAATGGTCGCACATCTATAATTCAAAAGATGTGGAATTTTACAGACAAGACTAGAGGAACATATAAAAAAGTCAATAAGTGAGGGGGTGCGAGGGAACGTGAAACCAGGCTGAGAGACTATCTCGAAAGAATGTTGGTGGGAATTGGCTTGAAGCCAGTTGGCTATAGCCATACCAGGTGGTGATATTTGTGAGTCCATCCACAAGGGGTGGCGAGCATTAAAATCACCACCAATTATAAATTGGGGGTAGTTTTTGCAGAAGTTGTGCAGAACGTCAAGGTCATGTTTAATGTCTGAGCTAGTCGCCGTACATTGGTTGTAGAGAGATATTAACATGAGATTGTTATTATTCTCCAACGGGATAGTTACGCAAGTAACTTCGAAAGTTCTAAAACCCTCTAATCGATGAGGTTTTGCTTGAAAGGAGGACCGTACGAGAACCGCAGTCCCGCTTTCGCCGGGTGCCTGCTTGTCTCTTCTGAAAAGACGATACTTATCGAAAGATGGCCGGTGTTTAGGCTGTATTTTCGTCTCAGATAGAAATACTACGTCTGGGGTATTTTTAATCAAAAAGTTTTGGAGGGCTATCCGTTTAGGATGTGAAATTAATGAATTTACGTTATAACTAATAACGTTTAGATTTCTTATTGTCCTAGACATAATTTAAAACAGAATTCAAGGTAGAGGTGTTTTTTGCCGATATCATCGGGACATGCCTCATAGAGAGGAAGGAAAGATGAGATCTTTGACATGAGCGACAGGAAATCGCAGCCAAAGAATTTCTGGGAATCACCCAGGAAGGAGCAGTTTGTGGATTTGAAACCACTTGCTGCCTTGGCGACTGTTGGAGGGCTTACGGCTTTTGGGGCTGTAGTTGTTGGTTTGTTTTGGGGGTTGGGCTTAGGAGTGGCAGTGGGGATGGGTGTTTTTGTTTTCATTATATCAGAAAATGACTTACCCGGAATAACCATGGACTTGATTGCTGCGCTGTTGACATCTTTCTTCTTAATGCGTTGGTCTTCCTTCTCGCGCTTCGCTGCTAGGACTTTTTTATACGCTGGGCATCCTCGGTAGTTCGCTGGGTGGCCTTCTGTCTTACAAAGAACGCAGTACGGCTTTCCTTCCTTCTCGTCTGTACGTTTGCACTGACCCAAAAATTATTACCTATTACAACAAAAACATTAATGTAAAAGAATAGCCAAGTTCTCTTCTACAAAAATTGCTTTTGTCTTATAAATCAGCCACAAAAAGTACTGAGATCTAAAAAGAACGCCAAGTTTGTATTGTAATTATTAAAAAATTTCACAAATAGTACATATTTACATTCTTAAAATTGTCAAGTTTGCCAGTATGAAGGTTTGGAGATATATCTATATATGTATATATCTATATATATATATATAACGCATGTGTATAGAACCCCAATTTTCACAATGGCCTCGACGAGACATAGAACGCTTCAGTGAATCAATATAAATCTGCCAAATGCCATGTCGCTCGATAACTCCAAATGCATGGCACCTGTTGACATGTATAAAAAAAACGTGCGTTTGTTATACAAAAACGCTCTCGTAGGATAGTGAGAATGGTTGATAGACCTGCGTGAAGCGATATGTGGTGAACATCTTCACAAATCTTCTCTGTAAGCCTCGCTCTGGCTGGCAGAAGAATATGGTGTTTTTTATCCGGGTGCATTGGTGCATTTCTAAGTCGTCCACGGACTCGGTCCAGAAATGAATGTAACTCGCATAGCTTGCTGTGCCTCCCTAGACTTTTTCGACTTTGGAGTCTAGGAATATTTTCTACGAAGAAAGATCTTTGTGTGTGTCATTTATCCAGAAGGTTAGTGCGTCGTAAAGCTAGGATAATTACTCTCATGCGACAACGAATTTTGTTGGTAAATCTGAAGATAAAAATGGAAACATGCTTAATTTTTGAAATTGAAGAATACTTGTCGATAATATTCCAGACTTGATGCGTTTGAGCAGTGGAAATTAGTGTGATGTCAAGGTTTGATTTTTCGTCAACTATAGTCGTAAAGATTTGTTACGAGGGCCAGGAATATCTAGATCTACTTCCACCAATATTAGGATGTTAAAATGTTACAACGACGGGGTGAAAAGCAAATTGAAAGACGATGCAGCTTAAGTGAACGCAAAAACGGAAATGAGTTTATTCAAAAAGGTTACATAAAATATGGCATTTGGTTTGGTTAGATATGTGTATAATTTGATACAATTACAAATATGTCCATTGTTATATATATATAAGGAATGTACTAGATTCTCAACACTACTACGCAATATTAGAATCAGGTTTGACAATTTCGTCAGCTGGCATCTGATCGATTTGTAGATCTTTAACTTCAACGACTTTCTCCTCGATTGCCTGTCTGATAAAATGGTATTATAGTAAATGTGCTTTGTTCTTGAACAGTACGATTCGCCCTTAGCAAGATGGTCGGCACTCTGGGAATCGCAGAAAATAATAATCGGGTTATTACACAGCGCAGTTCATCAAAACGCTATTGTAAATAATTGTACTTTTTTAGCGGAGCACGATAAAGCTATATATTCGGCTTCCGCACTTGATGTCGCCACAACACGCTGCTTTTTTGACTCCCTACTTACAGCTGCATCTGCAAGAATAAGGCAAAACCCAGTTTGAGACTTTCTGTCATTCAAGTTTTCAGTTGTATTAAGGGAACGTAATAAATGACAAGCCACGTTCGAATTTTGCTTACGTGGGTCTTGACAGAACTAAGAGAGCATGTCATCACTGCATGAAATATCCGGTGAACTAAACACGGAAAGATGTAATAGAATTCAATTAGCTCTTGGTATTTGGATTTATGAACTTTAAAATTTTCTCCTTGAACACTTGGTTCCTTTTCTAGTTTAATTTTTACTTTTATTGGTATCTTTACACATTTTGAATTCTCCATTCCATATTTAATAAAGGATTTAATTAAAGATTTTTGATATATCCAGGTTGAGATATAGCAATATTTCCACTTTCCTGTTGTATTTTAGGTCCTTTGCATGTTAATGGGATCCCCAAATTTCATAATTTAAATAATTTTCCTTAATTATTGATTAGCGATTCGATGCCTTTCTGATTATTCGACGCAAATTTCTTCCTCAAGGTCACCGTTTAAAAAGCCAGTAGAGATATCGAGCATGTGCGACTTCAAATCACGTTCCACTGAAATTGCATATATTAAACGCAAGGAACCCTGCCGAACAACGGGTGCGTACGTATCAGTGTAATCAACGCTTGATTTTTGTGCGAAACCTTTAGCAACTAATCGCGCTTTTCTTCGGTCAATATTTCCATCAGGCTTATACTTCGATTTAAACACCCATTTACATCCGATGACTTTGCTTCCAGGTGGTAAGTTGCATAATATCCAAGTTCCATTTTTTATTTGAAAATTATACTCATCTTTCAGAATCCATTCCCTACGAAATGTTGATTTATTAACTTGGCGCAAATCTTTTGTTGCATCATTTTCACAAACAACCATATTGGTCTTCTACACAACAAAATTCCTACTTTCTGCACGGTTTCTAAGTTTGTTCTTTAAAAGGAGGTGTTACCTCAGGATCCTTGAACTTTGGGATCAACTCATTTTCATCAACACAAATTGAGTCAGAATTCACTAAGCAACCTTGACTTTGTGCGTCATTATCAGTTTTATTATTTTTGTTACATTTTTCATTTATATACTTGTTGTCTATGATTTAACTCTTTGTTTTTGAAATTAAATGTATAAAATTGATTTTCTTCCTCTGATTGTTCTTTGCACCTAATCTCTTCAAACTTAATTGAACGGTAATTATCTAAATTTCGCGTATCTCCCTTTCCTTTGTGCAAAGGAAGTATATAACTATCCCTACACTGGTTAGGCATTGGATCACCTCTCATGAGTTCGGATATAAGAATTATGAGCCATCTGAGCCCGATGTCTCCCATCTTTTTCCAGAACTCACTGGTTATCTCATCCGGCCCATCCGCTTTTCTCTTCTTGGAGTTCTTGACCGCTTTCCCAACTCCTTTGGCTGTTTTGTCGGTCACTTCTTCATTGTTGGGGGCGACTCCTGGAAAATATAGCCGGGGAAACTGTTCGTTTAAAAATTGCTTGCAATACTCTTGCCACTTGTGTAAAATGTTTTCATCATCCACAAGTAGTTGGTCCTGAGCATTGTTAATAAACTTCGGCGAACGAATATCCTGAGCATTTCTTCTTCTCTGTGCGGCAATCTTAAAAATTGTTGTTCCCTTGTTCGTGTTTTGTCGAAGATTGTGGGTTACCCGGCTCCTATCAGCAGGCGAAGGAGATACCTCCTCCAACTCCTGATACAGGCTCTCCATACACTTAGCTTGAATTTGGGCACACTTTTTCTTCGCAATACTTTTGCAACGTCTGTATTCAACTACAAGGCGAGCTTTTTCAACTATATTATTATTAGAGGGGCACTTTGACCTAGCTTTGAAAGCCACTTTCTTTTCCTTTATTGCGTCTTGAGTTTCCTCTGTCCACCACCAAGTTTCCTTTCCGTGCTGGTAGTGACCCCGAGGTTTGTTTATTTTTGTTCTTCTTCTCCATGAATATTTCTGTCAGGAGGAGATGGTGTTGCCGTGTGATTGTCTCTCCCAAGATCACTTTACAATCTTTAACTCTAGGCTTCATGAAACTTGCCACCAAATGGTAGTCAATCTGGGTTTCATTTCCGCCACTGCTATAAGTAACGAAGTGCCGTCTGTGTTTGATGAACATTGTATTTAAAAGAATCAGACCGTATGACTTGCACATGCTTCGGATGTCTTCATTAAAAAAAATCCTGGTACCATATCCTAGTCCTCCTGGCAGTCTTCATAGTCTTCGTTAGACTTCCCGACATGTCCTATTCAAATCTCCGCCAACAAACAAAAGCTTATCCTTTGGGATATTTTTGATGAGGTTGTGGAAATCCAGCCAGAATGCATCTTTGTCCCTCCGCTCGCACCCAAGTTGGAGAGCATATGCACTGAAAATATTCCACACCTGGCCTTGAATCACCAGTTTGAAGTAATCAAACGGTAACTGGACTTTGAAATGGTCAATACGTTGCTAAGTACTCTGCCACAAAGATGATACCGATACCATTCTTATCCTGTTCTTTACCATAGTTGAACATCTTGTATGCTTTTGTCTTAACGTCCAAGAAGTGCGCCTGATTTCCGGTGTTTCGCCATTTCGTTTCTTGGACACACACGATGTCCAATCGCCTTCTTACCATCATCTCTTCCAGCTCGTAGCTGCGACCACTCATACTTCCAACGTTCCAACTTTGAATTATTTTGCTATCTCCCGGAAACCGAATAGCTCTGACCCATGCTTTTCTGCTCGTCTCAGGATCACAACCATGCGTAGCATTATAAGTGCCTGGCGGGGTACGTGAATCTCTGAACGTGAATTGCCATAATGTTAGGTTAAGCGAGTTTGTTTGTTCAACTAGTGCATGCTCCTGATATGTTCTTGATTGATCTTACTTTTATAACACCGGTGATCTCCAGTCGTGTCAACTCATGAATTTGCATGCACACTTGTAGGGGCAGTTTAAAGGTGTTTAAGATGGGGGCTAGGCTCACCTGGAATCATAGAAATTTAAAAGTCAGTGAAAAAATGAAAATTAACTTTTGCTTTTCTTAAAATTTATTGGTCCAAATCCAAAAACTTACTGATCTAGTGCTTTACTTAGTTTAGCATGTCAACTTACATCAAGTAAAAAGAACAAAAAAACTATTATATATATCAGAAATTATGACTATAGGAAAAATACCATAACCGGTTCTTATTTATTTGTGCATGGTAACAACTAACAATATGCATCTTTGGCGTCATGTGTACATCGTTGCTGGGAGCATTAATATATATATTCTTAGCATACTGTATACATAGCGCAGGTTGTTTGGCGATAACAATGGGATGATTGTACCATTATAGTATACGAGTACAGGTTGTATTGCAAGTTGTTGATATGCTGGTATGTGACTCCTCCCGCCCTTGTATTGACTCAACGTTGTCGGCGAACCGTTTATGTTCACAAAGTTGAAAAAACACATGTTTATGAAAATTCATTGCTTGTGATGTAATTATGCACTCTGGCGTATGTTATTTATGCGAAAGCCGGAAAATTACTACGATTATGTTTCCTATGTACAAATATGAATATTTGTACATTATATTTTGGTTTTTCTTAAAACTATTATATCTATTATCCCTGAAAAAGGTTTTGCTTTTTCCTTGAACGTCTTTAATTATATATCTTGGTAAATGTTTAATGTTATGGAATCCTACATTTTTAACTAATTCTGGACTTCTGAATTCTTTAAGTTTTTTATTACTTCTACTCATTTGATTTTTTTTTAAATTCGTGAATCCGTTTTTTGAAATTTTCCCATTCCAGTTAGGATAAAGTCGAGTGTAAAGGGTCATTTGGCTTATACTTCGTTATGGAATGGATGGAGTTATTATATATTCTGACGGCCTTAAAAGCTAGTACCCTGTTTGAGCAATCGTATATGCTCGTTCAAGGTTAAATGAAATCTATTGAAATAATTTTTAATATAGGTTGTATTAAATTCATTATCCGCTACCGGTTTTCTTAAAATTGCAAACCTTTTCTTTAATAGATCAACTATAGTAATTAAATTCCTAGTTGGTATGGGATGGATAGACACAGGCTTGGTAAGCTTATGACAATGCATGTTAAAAACGTTTTTTTTTATTCAAGAACCATATGTCTATATGCACTATTTCGTTTGGCTTATTAGGTGTTTCAGAAGCCATTAACGTAGGCTTGATAGGATTCCTATCATACTTGCACATGTTACATAATATATAATTGTTAATATATTTATGGATTTCTAGTTTTAAATTTGGGAAATATAAAATGCCTTTTAATTCTAGGTATGTTTCGTCTATACCTCTGTGATTTAAATCTAGATGAGTTTTTTTCAATAATTTCTAGCAATGTTTCTGCAATGGTAATATCTTTAAAGAGTTTCATACATCGCAAAATTTTCATATTCGGGGAATTTAAGAAATATTTAACAATTTTCTTTTGGAATTCGTTAAAAATATGATCATCTGGACAGTAAACTCCTAAAATACCTGTAATAGGCAAAAGTTCTCTTAATATATTGAGGACGTAATCCTCATTATATTCTGGTAACGAAAAAATTGATCTTTTTTTTCGCTTATACAAAATTTTACTTGTATAAGTTCTTGAGTTCCCTTTCTGAATTAGTAATTGATTTTTGTATATGTTTAAAGGACTCTCAGCTATGTAAATATAGTCATTTAAGTTCTCAATACCGCTATGTATTGTAGCTACATCAGACCTAGCATAATTTAAGTCTATGCAATTCATTTCTAGACGACTTATAAAATCAGCAGCACAATTTTCTTTTCCTTTGATATATTCTATATCAAAGTCAAACTCGTTGAGTTTAATCTACCAGCGCTGTAACTTGCAATTCGGTTCCTTAAATGAATGTAACCATACCAAAGGCCGGTGGTCTGGTTGAATTTTGAATCTACGCCCATAGAGATATGGTCTAAAATAGTTGGTAGCCCAAACTATTGAGAGGAGCTCTTTTTCTATAACACTATAGTTTTTTCATGGACATTCAAAGTCCTCTAAGCGAAGGCTATATGGTTTTTATTTTCAATAGTACTGTTCCTATTGAAGCATTACTAGCATCAGTTGTTAAGGTATATATTTTTCCAAAATCTGGGTATGCCAAAATGGGGCACGTACATATGAGTTCTTTAAGCGTTTTAAAGGATTCAATGTACTGCCTATCAATTAAATTAATTTAAATTTTTTTTGAGGCATTTAGTCAAAGGTAGGGCTACTTAGAGTAGTCCTTAATGAATTTTCGGTAGAAACCCGTAATGCGCAAAAATGACTTTATTTGCTTTACTGATTGATGTACTTTGATTTGTTTAATAATTTCGATTTTATTTGGATTCGGTTTAATACCTTTATCGGAAATTACGTGTCCTAAATATTCCGTCTCGTTTTTTAGGAAGTGATATTTATCGCCAGGCACTTTTAGATTTTATTAAGATTAGTCGTTCTTATTTATTAAGAGAGTCGATATGATCTTGGAGTGATGTCGAAAAGATGATATCTTAATATACTACGCAAATCTTGTTTATATAATCATGTAAAACTTCATTCATCATTTTCTGAAATGATTCGTGGGCATCAAACGGCAAACGCGTAAACTCGTAGTGGCCGTCTGCAGTTGACAAGGCAGTTTTGTGCCTCTCTCTTTCTTCAATAGGGTTTTGGTGAAATCCTTTAGCAAAGTTTAGTTGTTGAAAAATATAGCGTATTTCCTAATTTGGCGAACATATCCTCCATATTAGGAATTGGAAATTTGTCCTCTGTTATATCGTTTAATTTGCGATAGTCCACAACAATGCGCCACTTTTGCTCACCGGAACTATTAATTTATTTTGGGACAACCCAAATCGGAGCGTTGTACGGGCTGGTGGAATTTACATTTGTTCCAGACTTAAGCATTTCGGAAATTTGCTTATTAACCTCTTTTTTGTGTACTTCAGGATATCTGCATTTAACTCCTGAAGCTCACCGTCAATGTAAAAAACTTTCCTAAATTTACATATAGTTGACATTAGACATTTTATTTCTTCTTCGTTTAGGTTTTCTAACTTTAGCTTATCTGTTATTTTGTTAATATTTGGATTTTAAAATTTTATTTCTATTTTATCGCTACTAAAATTATTGATCTCTTCTTGAGTTAACTGATTTTGTGAATTTGTCAAAACTAATTCAAAATAGCATCATTTGTTATAAGCTGTGAATTTTTTAGATCGATTTTTGCTTACAAAGGCCGCAAAATATTACATCCTATTATTCCATCAAAGTCGCTATTAAAATCGGATTCAAGCATTTCAATATTCAATAAAGGCTTATTAAATTCTTTAAACCAGGGGATTACTATTTTAGTGTCGCAACCAATTATTGAATTAAGTTTCAACGGTCTACCTAGTTTCGTTTTCAAAGATAAATGAAATAACCCCTTTTGAATTAGTGAAGTGCTTGCACCTGAATCTGTTAATATTTTAATAGGAATTGATTTGGTTCTAATAATTATGGTGTGGCTGTTTGAAAATTTTGTATTTGGGAACCATTTTGGTTTTGTGGCATAGTAGACAAATTATTGCCTTGCTGTATATGATCAACTTCCATAATTTCACTTTGACGATTATTTCTAATTAATTCCGAATTATTTTCCCGAAAATTTCTATTATAGTTAGGTTGTCAAAAGTTTCCAGAGTTATTATTTCTCCTAAATTTCCAGAATTATTTTGGCGAAAATTTCCAGAATTATTATTATAAATTTCCTGGATTATTTTGATAAAAAAAACCTAGATTACCCAAATTATTATAGGCTCCAGCACTATTTTGTAAACTATTTCAGATTCAGAGCTCGACTGTCCAACGAGAAGAAGCTGCGAACTACCCAAAAGAAGAAATTCGACGTTGGACGCCTTAGCACACCTGGAGTCGCCAGACCCTACAAAGAGCGCCTGAGTGAGAAACTCTCTACTGTGCATTCACCTACCATAGACGCCAACAACCAGTGGCCTCATTATCGGGACATCATCAAGGAGGTAACCGAAACCACCCTAGGATGCCAGCCACCCGAGAGAAAAAGTCCGTGGTATGATGGTGTATGCGTATACTGGGAAAAGGTGACAGCAGATGCGCACATTAGAACGCTGCAGAGGAAAACAAGGGCAGCAAGGGATGAGTACCGAACCAGAAGGGAGGAGAAGAAGAGTCTGCGTAGGAAGAATATAGAGCACGAAGTCTCCCAGCTCAAGGAGATCGAAGAGTCCCACGACCGAAACAACATCCGGAAGTTTTATAAGAAAACCACGCAACTGGCTGCTAACTTTAATACCGGAACACAGGCTCTTCGTAACAGCGATTGAAACCCAGTCACCGACGCACAGAGAATAGTAGATGTATTTAAGCAGCATTTCCAGTAGCTGCTAAACGGACAAGATGTAGAGAGAGTGATGGGGCAAGAAGAGAACGGTCGATCCCAGAGTGCCGTGATAGAGGCTTTCACGGCTATTGAAGAACAGACAAAACTAGTTGGCCTTGAAGTTAACGAGGATAAGACTAAATATATGCTATCAACAAACAAACAATCATCTGTCCACCGACTGGGACAAAATGTCACTATTGATAGCCAATGCAAAACTGGTCATTACATAAGAGGTTGGTTTAGCTGTAAAAAAAACTAAAAAACAACAAGGCCGCCGGCTCTGAGGGTCTACCTGCAGAGCTTTTCAAATACGGAGGTGATTTTATGGTAGGGCGCATGCAATAAATCACCATCAAACATGCACCGGATTTCGGCAATAAGATGCGCTGTCGTGTGATTTCTTCAATCTTGTCCTTGAGCAGATAGTGCGCAGGGCAGGTGTCAACACGGAAGGCACTATCTTCAACAGATACAATTGCTGGGTTATGCGGACGATATAGACATCATCGGTCGATCCCAGAGTGCCGTGATAGAGGCTTTCACGGCTATTGAAGAACAGACAAAACTAGTTGGCCTTGAAGTTAACGAGGATAAGACTAAATATATGCTATCAACAAACAAACAATCATCTGTCCACCGACTGGGACAAAATGTCACTATTGATAGCAGCAATTATGTAACTATATTTTCAAGATGTTCAAGCGTTGTTAATAGTGATACTCATATCCTGTTTTTAATTTCCTCTACCGTGACGTATTTCGTAAATGTATCAATTATTGTGACCAAATGTCAATGTATTAAATTTGATTAGGTTTTGTTGGTGTTTTAGTTATTTTTAATGATATGTATTTTGTTACGACATCTTTCGTATTTCGCGTTGCAGATTTCGCAGTTATTTATATATATTTATAAATTTCTGTATTTATAACTTTCTCGTATATATTAGTATACTAAAGAGAATGTTATTGAAATCGTGCGGAAATTTCGAACTCAAACTGAGTATGAGGGATGATATTACGACTATAGAGAAGTCCAAAAAAGTGGGTCCGCCAATGCTGTCCGTCGGTCTGTCAGTCTGTCTGTTCGGGCTCCGTATGGCGAAACGGTTCGACGGATTTGCTTTAAAGTTCGTATATAAGGCTTTTGCGGTTACATCTGGGGCCATTTTTTTTTTTTGCTTTATCGTTTGAAATAACGGTAGCTGCCATGAAATATTTTGCTAAAAATCACTTATCAATATTTTTCTAGAAATTCAACGGATTTTGGAATTTTTCTGTACTAAGAATACTTGGGATGGGGCCAAAAATACAGCATACTCAGTTTTTGAGAAAACAATTCGATTAACGGTTATTTATAAAACCGCCAATATATCAAAAACTAACGAAGCGAACTCCAAAAATGTTACTGTGTTTTTTATACTATTAAGTTTTCATGTAACGAATTTCTTAAATTTAAGTTAATTTTTTGAGAAATCTGGATTTATAAGAATGGGCGCGGATGTAATAAGTGTTTTTAACGTTTCATAACTTTCAATATAGTGTTTATTGTTTACGTCGATTTTGGCTTGTTCTTTAAAAAAACTTTCCCATTATATTTAATAAATTTTCGATAATATCCTGTTATTCCAACGAATGATCGAATTTGTTTAAAGGATTTGGGTATTTTATAATTTTTAATTGCTGTTATTTTATTCGAATTAGGTCACAATACGGCCCAAAATCTCGGTTTATTTTTGCAGAAACTCACTTTTGTGCAATTGTACTTTAAGGTTAACTTCTTTAAGTTTCTTGAAAATTTTCTTAATTGAAGCTAAATTAGGCTCGTGGAAAATATGACGATGTCGTATAAATAGACAAGACATATTTTAACAATGAATTCTTGGAGAAGTGAATTCATTATCATTCATTATTTCGATCTAGTGTAAACCTTGAGCCATGGATGTATAGAACCAGATAAGGAGGTAGTAGGTGGGTTCTTTAATGTGGGTGGAGTTGTCGGTTGCAAGATTCATGTTGATGGAGCTGACGATAGGTAGGCTAATGTAGATGGAATCGAAGGAGAACCCTGTTATGGCGTTGGAAGGCATACTGTAGCTGCAGGCTTTGGCGATTCTGTATTTCCGAACACTTTTTGTCAGGGTTTACTACCATTACCAATCAAAACCGTTGCTAAAACGATATTTATGTGTCTCCATTTGTACAATAAATAAAGTGCACGTCTGCGTCATACGAAACTTTCTCGGTACAAGAGATCCGTTTTGAGAGTCGCAAAATGAATTGAAAATTAATGGTGAGAAATTTATTTAAATCACTTTTAGGTTTTAAAGCATTTGACTTTCTCAAAAAAAATTCGCACATTGGACACTTTTAACATAATTTTTCAAAATACAAAAAATTATCAATTTAAGAGAGTCGTTATATGAAAAAAAAATTATTTAAAAATCTAAGTATGAAGATTTGTTTAAGTTTAAAGTATAAAAAAACTGTTAATTTTTTTGAAGTTCCCCTTATTAGTCGATTTTTTTTCAAAAACTGAGTATGCAGAGTTTATGACCCCATCCTAACCATCCTTAGGAAAAAAAACACCGGTATCCTTGGAACCAATTTCGAGAAAAATAGTGATAAGTGATTTTCACAAACAAATTTGTATGGCAGGTACCGTTATTTGAAACGATAAAGTAAAAAATAAAAGGATGCCCCGAGATGTAACCCCAAGAACCTTATATACGAACTTACGCCATACAGCGCCCGGACAGACAAACAGACCGACGGACGGCATTGGCGGACGCACTTTTTTGGACTTTTTTATAATCCTAATATAATCCCTCATACTCAGTTTGAGTTCAAAATTTCCGTATGATCGGAATAACTTTCCCTTTAGCATACTAATGTATACGAGAATGTTAAAAAATGACTAGTTGGTCAGTAGCTTCGTCCCAAAATACAGCAACTGCTTCTAGTTGCCCTTTGGTGTAGTTTCGTGTGATATCCGGTTTCTCCTGCATCAAATTCACCAGAAGTTCATATGGCCTGTTGCTTGTTTTAATACCCTATCCTAAGGGAATATTCATTGTGACACAGAGTTTGTAACACCCCTAATATTCATCGTAGACCCCTAAAATTATATACATATATTTATTATCAGGACCAAAACCTAATATATAGTTTTTTGCCATGCCTACTTTTTGTAGGCGTTTTTCACTAGAATGACGTTTTCTTTGAAAATTTTCATTGCAACCGAAAAAAAATTTTAAACAAGATATTTAAAAACTAACAATAACTGATAGCATCCACACAAGGAGTAACGTCAGGTTTTAAGTTTTTTAAGCATCAGAAATCATGGAAGTTCAAGTAACATTCATGAAAACATCACGTGCACTTAGATGTACGTTGCAACATGATGATATATGAAGTAGAGATTTGTTATGTATGCATATATGTCTGTGTTACTTTATCCTCATATTGTTTGTATGTCATAAGCTACCTACCTGAATTTCAGTCTAACATTAACATAACGAAACAGTTAAAGCTGTTTAATTCAAGGCGTGTGTCTCAAATATAAGTTTCTATTATTTGGTATAGACCTTGATACTTTAATAAATGTGATAATGCTTTTAAATGAATCCCTTATAGAATAATTGAGTACCTTTGAATGTAAGCCAACTACATTCACCGGCGGCAACCAATTGTTCTGTATAGGATGAAGGTTTATTTTCTTCTAATTGTGCCTTAGTGTTTATTATCAAAGCCAAAAAACGATATGTTTTTCATAATTTTTTTTATGGAAAGTTATCTGCAGGTCAAAATTTGTCATGGTTAAGAGAATCGCAAGTGTCTAGAAAATGTAAAACATATAAGATGCTGACTAAAAACGCAGTTACCCGTGGTGTTATTTTATCTAAAAAGAAAGCCATACAGAACGCCTGGTCATTCTGGTCAAATGTTGCCAGTTTAATAAACTTAAAAATGTTCATTTCGTACCCATTAATTGGAAATAAATAGTGAATATGAGTGAATTATGGGCCTGCTTGCAATTTTTAAGAATCATTGGGTTGATGCCCTTCTTCAAATGTTGGTAGTGTGCCAAAATATATCATCGTCGAGTCATAAGCGTACTAAGCTACTGCTAGTGCAGCATCCACTTTTTAGGTACAGTTCTGTACTTTCTTCATTGCGTCTGCAATAACCAAACAATCATTAACAGCTACTAGTGCAAGTTTAAGCGACCGCTAACCATACACACATCGGCTGCGTTATCTTAGCTGTCTTCGTCATTTTGTCTTCTAATTTTGATAGTTTTCTTGGTGCTGTTGATAAATAAAATTAAAAATATTTGCTCTTGTTAGCAGATTTTTCAATAACTGCTCTACATATCAAATGAGTAAATGGTGAATTTGAATGCACGAGAACAAAACCATTAAAAATTTAAATAAAATAATAGGTACTAATTTTCCACGCATCCTGAATTCTTATAAAAACTCACTTCACAATGCATTGCATGGGCCAATAGAAAGTAAATCTACTTCAAAATATTGCACAATATATAAATATTTATGTTCTTACAAGTTTTCTACCACAAGGGAAACTCCTCTGCCTTAACATTGGATCCACCCATAAATAACGGAGCCAACCGAGAAGGGACAACCATCTCAAGACCGTGTAATGCTTTGCGAAGAGAGTTTTTTTTAGAATCATTTACCTATGCGGGATACCTACTGTCTCACAGCAATTTCTGGACGCCTTTTTGAATTTTGATTCTAAATGGCGGCGTAAATAACCGAGCGAGTAAATCTTTCTCCTTCTTTCCAACTTTGTGCAGATGTTGTGTCAGTTATTGTTATTTTCTATTGGCCCGTGCAAGTCTAATAAAATGGTTTTCAACTTTGTTAATTTTGATTGGCCTATGCGATAAGAGTTACTTTTTATGCGACTCATGTATAGGTATGAGATACGTATTGTCTGGCAGCGGTTTCTGAGCGCCTGGTAAGGTGCGACTAAGACGGCAACAACACAAATAATTATCATTGAGTTTATTACACATATAGGAACTACGAAGGCTTAGAACAACCTTAATAGATGTCGCCACGTATACTAAATCGAGATCGCAAATTTGCGATTTTGCCGCTTAATCTAGCGAAAATTTGTCACAAGAAACGAAGTTTATTTTCCTGTTTCTAAATTTTTTTTCATGTTTTATTACTTTTCATTTTCAATATATATTTATTGGCGACTGTGGAACGTGTAAGGTTCTTTAAAGAAAACATGCATAAATCTTATGAACCCTTATGCTTATTTTTTTATGATCTATTTTACCTTCCTATATTCTTATGTAGCTAGTTCTACTACAGGGTGTTACCGATTTAATGTCAAATATTTTGGGATATAATTTGTGGACCGATTATAGGCAGAATATCGTTCAAGAGTTAAGATATATCTCGATTTTTTGCACGAGGATTTAGGGATAGGCCTACTTTGGTGAAAGCCTGACCCTTATTAATGCAAGGAGGTAACTCGTTAATGACTGGTTAATTGTCTTTACTAGCTTGTAGGTATCCCTCCTTTAACTTTGACCTTGAAGTTTCCCATTTTTTGGGTTTCCTGAGTACGACAACCTATCTGCATGGAGAAAGTGCGGTAAATATGGCCCAACATTCTTATTTTTGTTTTAAATAAGATTATGAATGTTTACTTTAGTCAAATTCATTTAATTTTATTTTTCATGGTCTTACAATTCATGAAGGAAAATTAAATTTTTTTATATGAGATCAAAGAGAAACAATTTTTTTTTATTTAGAACCAAATTATATATACCTACCTCAAAAAATAATATAAATTTGCATGTACTTAGAAATAGTATGCCCTAAAAATTCAAATCTAATATCTAACTGTTACATTTTCGCCTTTTCTTTCTCACACTTCCACTCTATACCCAAACAGTGAGTTTTCCGTTACTAGAAAAGCCAGGTCAAGGTTAAGTGTTCCAACATTTTCCGACCTGGAACCAACCTTAAGCTTAGGTATTGATTCTTATGAACGATCATATGGTTTTGTTTTGATGGTTGCGAAAGCGAATAATATCAAAACGTCAACAAGTGTTTACCATGATTTTTACAATTGTGCTGGATAATTGTTTATAATAGATAAAAGAAAAATTTAATTGGTGTCGAATAATTTATCTCCTCTTGGAGATCTAAAACCAATTCAAAATGGTAAACATATAAAATAATCCAATTCTAATTCCCCCTTTGATCGGGTCAGTTAAGAACTCAAATATAGGTGGGCAGGGAACAAATAATCCATTCACCGATTGGAATCATCCTGGACTTACCAGAGCCCCCGGAACAATAAAAAAAATTAATTAAAGTGTTGTGTAAGTGGTATCAAAATTACCGACATTTAAACTGTCTGGTGGGATTCCATTCAGATTTTGGGGTGAGGGATTTTACCGATAGCAGGTCATTCCTCACAATATAATTTCCTTTCTTTTCCAACTGTTGCAGCCGTTTTTTCCAGGGTGTTTTTCTGTTGGTATTGTGTTCTGGTGTTTTGCTGTCTTGTCGCGCTTTCCGCACTGGCGTTCTTTTGACCTTTATAGCTTTTTGTTTTGTGTTTTTATGTTCATGTTGTTTTTGTTGTTGGTGATGCGCGTTTTCAATTTGACGGGTGTTTCACGAGGCGGTGCGCCCACGACCCTCTGTTGCTCCTCCGGTGCTCCCCCGACGGAGTAGCGAAAAAGATCGTCACCTTCTCCCCCATCGAACATTGCTACCTACCTGGACTGTGGTAGTTCTTTCGCAATTGTTGCTTTTAAGCTTTTGATTTTGGGCCGTCCACACTAGCTCCTCAATTGTTGGACATCTACCCTGGCGTAAATTTTTCGCGAGCGGTGTGAGGCTCCGTACTGGGGAGCGGCTTTACCGCCGTCCTCACCGCTTAATAGTTTGAGCGGTACCCTAGTCCGGGTGGCTCTCGATGAAATTTTAGTTCGTAAATATTGCTAGAGCGGAACCTTAATACGGGTGGCTCTCGATGAACTTTTCATAACCGTTAACTCATTTATGGTTTTGAAAATAACAATAAATAAAATCAGATAAGAGTTATTGATATTTGTAACGACGTTTGAGTTGTGTTTTGCAGTATTTGGTTTGTGTTATATTATTTCTTAATATATTTTGTTCCTGCTGATAATTGAGGTTTCTAGCTTCAGTTTATTGATTCACCTTTGCTTTTCATTGGAAAACGTTTGGTCTAAATTGTATATGTCTGTTCTGTCAAGGTTTTTATTAATGAAATCTATTGGTCTCATCTTTGTCGTCGAAACAACACTATTGTTGTAAAAGTTTATAATTTCGAAAAGTTTCTTGACAAGAGTATCCGTCATCATTTTCGACTGCAATAAATTATGGACTATATATTTTTCACCATCTGAGATAAGTGTATTCATTTGTCCTTAATTTATGATTCTCTCTTTTATAGATTTCAGTACAGAGATCCATGTCCTATCATTTATACCATGGATAGTTGCATATTTAGAGAATAATGTATAACCGCTTGTTGATTTTTCATCTTTGAAGTTTACTATTTAGTTCAGTAATATTGTTTAGTCAGCAACTACTTTTCTATTGTGCTGAAATGTTAGGAATGGTCATAAAGAATTCTACTACAGTAGCATACGCTACCGGATGACCACTTTGGGATAGCACCGCCTCGACTGCGAAATTAGACGCATATGTAGTGAGCGTAAATGTGTCGCTGAAGTCAGGATTGATTAATATACAGCCACCGACTATACTCCGAGCCGTCAACATCATTTTCGAAAGTGTTTCTCTGCTCTCCCCTCAGTTGTTTACTTCCTTCCCGTGCTCTCATTTTCCTACTCCTCTCCTCATTTCAGTTTTCATTTTCCCAAACCAAGTGCTTGAAAAAATCCCAACCAGTGAAAAATAAACAACTGAAATACGGCCTCTGGGCCAAAAGTGCTTGCAAGCAATCGTTTTGCTGTGTTATACCAGCACTCCGATCCGCTTACGAATAAATTGAAAACAAAAGTATGTATTCCACTATTCCTCAAGCCACTCAAGACATCCTCTCCCGCTCTAACTCTAAAAATCACAAATATATTGTATTTCCCCTACCGATCCTAAAATCAACCTCTACCACAGTAAGTTTATTTCTATTAAAAATGCTATTGATGCGATTAGAATGTCGTACGGGTATATAACCCTACTCCGTAATGGAAACTTGGTCATACTTGCCAAATCCCAACAAATCGCCAAATCCGTTTCCAACCTATGTCCAATCTCAGTCTCTTTACATAACTAACTTAATGCCTCAAAAGGCACAGCATATGCCACTGCCTAATTAATGTTCCCGAAAAAGAAATTGTCAAGGAAATGAAAGACCAAGGTGTTACCGAGGTATTTAAATTTAAGAAATCCGATAATGGTGAGCAACGAGTTACAGGCTTATTACGTGGGATCGTACAACCTCGAGGTAAAGCAATATTTTCCCTACCCCATACGATGCAAAAAATGCCAACGACTCAGTCACACTGCTAAAAGATGCACTGGCGCTTAATCTTGCGAAACATGTAATTTTTTCTTACCACATACTCCCGAAGTCTGTACTCGTACGTACTGTGCTAAGTACGCAGAAAACCACCCGGCATCATCTAAGCTATGCAAGCGTTTTTTGGAAGCAAAAGAGATCCTTAAAATAAAAATAATAAAAAAATGCAGCATGGCAGAAGCCAAACAAATCTACAACGAACAAAATCCACCCGGCATATCTTTCTCTTCTTTCTCATCCGTCGTTGGAAACGGAACTGAACCCGTTTCTAGCAACACGCAAGCCCCATCCCTCACCTCCACCACCTCCGTTTCACCCAAAGAAAATATTCTCCCGCCTTACACACCAAAAATTAGCATCATTCGAAAAAAACACACAACGTCACACAAACAGAAAAACAAACAAGCGACTCCTCTTCTCTTTCAAAAAATCAAAGTACTTTAAACACATCAGCAAACCCTACCAACTCACCCCCATCCTACAAAACACCAGCAACATCAAACTCTCTGAAAAACAACCACACTCTCCCAACAAACTCACCAAATTCTCCAATAAATAATCAATATCAATTGCTAAAACCTCTTTTTAACACTGACATGTCTCTTAACTCAACCCACACATACAACTCGTTAAATACATACTCTAGAATTAGCTTAACACATACAACCATTTAATCGGTACTCCGAATTCCGACTCTGTCGTCCAAAGGTTGAACCATTTAAACTCTTTCGGGAGTTTCAATGGTTCATCCTCTGGTCGATAGAGTCAATTCAATTACCAAACAAACTTACACCCTAGAAAACTTTCTCAGTATAGCGCTTCTTATATTGCTCAAAAGTCTTTAAGGCCAGCTTAAGTAATCCTTAAGATTCTGCAGTGGAATCTTAACAAGTATCATGAACACGTGCTGTTAATAAAAGAAAACAAACCACATATGGGAGATTATATCCAGGAAACCCATATTACCGATAATTTACAAGTTAAAGTTCCCAAACAATATTCAGCATATTTTCACAATTAAAGCTCTATCACAACTTCTGAGGCGATTTTAATGCTTGGAACCCACTGTGGGGTTCTCCAACACCAAATTCAAGAGGAAAAATAGTTGAAATTTTTTTAATTAATTCCAACCTTTCTCTTACCAACGACGGAAGTCCTACACACTTCTCTACCCATAATACCTTAACACACATAGACCTAACGCTTGTATCTCCTCAAATTCTGCCCAACTCCTCATGGAACAGATTATGTTTTCTGCAAGGCAGCGATCACTTCCCCATTATAGCCAACATTAACCACAAACCAACAGCACCTACACCAAATATATTTGGAACATTTTCCAATCGAAAACATCTGAATATTTTACAAAACAAAACCCTATTTCACAAACGTGAATAAAGAGGCAGCAACTTTATGTAAAGGTCTTCGTTTTGCAGCCAATTTGGCATTATCTTAGTCAAAAAGTAAACCAATTAAAAATATAGTCCCATGGTGGAACTCCGAAATCGCTATCCTACGTGAAAAGAAACAACTTTTATGGAAGATATTTCGAAAGTATCCTATCGAAACAAACCTCATAAATTATAAAACATCAAATGCACTATTTCGTAGGAAAGCTAATCCTCCAAAATTTAAAGTTTTCACAAGTTCACCTCAAATCTAAATCCTAATACTACTAGTTAAAAGATCTGGGCTGTTATAAGAACTCTAACGGGTAACTTTATTCCTCACTCCATCAAAATTATTCACACTGACTCTGAACCTCTTACGGACTCAATCTGGATTGCCGAGCATTTTGCGAAGTACTGGTCCGCCTGTAGCGACTTTACTTTACTTGCCAATTCCAAGAAGCAAACCTTAGCCCAGTCCCTTACAACTTATCTATGTATGTAGGCTAACCAATTGAAATTACCTTCCAATCTGGTTGTATTTAAAATCTGCCTAAGCTCAGCCAAAGGACAAACACCCGGCTATATATATAGATGAATTTATATCTACTGCTCTCTCAAGTAAGAATCATGTCTGAGTCGTCTTGTCCTTGAGAAAGCCTTCGAACGTACAGGAACACACATAATCATATTTTGATAAAAACACAGATCCTTTAGATCGAAAGTCAATTACTATTCCCAGAAGTACATAGTATTGAAAATGGAATACCACAAGGATCTTCACTTTCGACATTAGCGATATAATTACCAAATTTTAAAAACATTGATCATATGCTTTATGCTGACGACCTATACCTAATGTCTAAATGAAATGATATGATACGTACAATTAACTTATTCAATGCAGTAATCAACGAAATTTGTAATTGGTGCATCCAGTCTGGAGCAATAATATCTTTAAATAAAAACAAACACCTGCATATTTGCAGAAAAATAAGTTGTCAAAGTTTGGATATCGCAATGAGTAATATATACATCCAAATTGTGAGATGCTTAAGTATCCTTGGAATATTTTGATAAAAAATTTAATTTTAAAACCCATTGTACTGATTTAAAACAAAATTAGCTAATCGACTGAATATCTTAAGATATCTTTCATCACGTAATAGTTATGTTCATACTAACACTCTTATCAAGACAACAAAAACTATTTTCGTATCCAAAATCAATACGGGCAATATATGGCAAGTGCGCCATATTTACCAACTTCTACTTTCACAGATAGCCTCTCCACTCTTCAAGCTATAAGAAATATAAAACGATGAATACCTTTACTAAATATCATCTGGGACAACATTATATCAAAGAGTAACAAGTTAATATCCCAGGTCATACCAATATTCAGGGCAATGAATCAGCAGATAAAGTAGCGAAGGACATCTCCATATGTCCCAACACAAACGTAACCCATTACCACCCCACAAAAAAGAACTTGGAGAAATTAATTAATGCAAATTGGCTTCTCAAAAAGAAAGTATGTTGGAGCAGATATATGCATCACTATGCCACAATCAACCCAAAAGGTACTCCACGAACATATCCGACAGAACCACGGTCATCATTAAAATATGCTACCTGTGTTGTCGACTTGGACACACTTGGTTAACTCATAGCTACTTACTTAGGAACGAACCTCAACCAATATGCCATATTTGCCAAACAAATAATGTGTTGTAAATTATAAGGTCGCAAGTTTATTTTATTTGTTTTTACTTTAATTTATTCTGCAATTCAACTATTTAAGTTCGGGTTACAATTCTCGTTGTTGCTCAGAGCGAGGTTAGAAAAGGAAGAAAAAAAGAAACAAAAAGAAAATGGAAAAAACGTCTGCCAAAGTGAAAGATTGTAGTTAGTTTAGCGGAATGAAACTGAAATAGGGTAAATTCATTAGGTTTTCCAACTACATAAAATACGTAATGGAATTGATATGGAAGTGATATACTTATAGAGGAAAAGTAATTAGGTGCTAATATCTAATCTTAAACATCCTGCCCGGTTGGACCTTCAGGTTCAAAAGACTCCACTAGTCGACATAATTTTTGCACCGCTCGAGTGCATATCCCATGTGCTGTCCTTAGCGTAGCGTTGCGGATTAAACCATCACTGCCCGGATGAACTTCCGTAATTCGGCCTAATCGCCAATAAGTCGGTGGTAAATTGTCGTGACGTATTAAGACGATGTCACCAACTCTGACATCCTCCACCCGTCGCTGCCATCTGCTTCTCGTTTGCACAGTAGACAAGTACTCGTCACTCCAACGTTTCCAAAACTGTTGGTGTATCTGTCGAAGCCATTGCCAATGCTTTAGACGATTAGGAGGTAAATCCATAAGATTGGGCTCTGGAACTGCGAGGAGTGGGGCTGCGATTAGAAAATCTCCCGGGGTCAATGCAAATTTGTCATCTGGATCGTCATGCAATGGTGTTAGCGGCCGAGAATTGAGGCAGGCCTCTATACGCACGGCCAATGTTTGAAGTTGGCTATACCACAGACTCTGTCCGCCAACTAGACGAACTAAGTGTCGCTTCGCGGACTTCACTGGTGCCTCCCATAGTCCACCCTGATGCGGAGCGCTGGGTGTGATGAAATGCCACCTAGTTCCGTTATTCGCCAGCGACTGTTGGTTCTGCTCGCTAGTCCAAGCCGCCAAGTCTTCCCGAAGTATGCGGTTGGCACCAACAAATGCCGTGCCGTTATCACTGTAGAGATTCTGGCAGGGTCCACGTCTGCTAACAAACCTCGCGAAAGCATCCAAAAATGCCTGTGATGAAAGATCGTCTACCACCTTAATGTGTACGGCCCTGATGCCAAAAACGGTCGAGCTGCATTTACCCTGTGCCTTGGTAGCGACGCCATCTGTTGCGTGAGCGTGGTACCACGGTGGCGCCGGCAGACAACACATTTGTGCAGATAACTCCTAACAGCTTGTCTCGCGTGGAGAATCCAAAACCGACGTCGAAGTGTGTGGAGCATTAGCTGGGTGCCGCCATGGAGGGTCCTATCATGAGCGTCTTTGATGAGGATCCAAGTCAACGCACTAGTCTTCGGGAGGATGATGGGGAAACGGTGGTCATGTGATACCGATGCGTTGGCAATGCGACCACGAACTCGTAAAACGTCATCTTCATCGAGGTAGGGGCTTAATGTGATCAATCGGCTGGAGGTGGGCAAAGTGGATTTATTTCGTAAGTGATTTATGTCAGCTGAAAATGTATTACGCTGCTCGATGCGCAGAAGGATTCGCAACGCGTCGTCCAATTCATCAGAAGTAATAATGTGTTTACGCAGATGTAGTCGTCCTGGCAGCCAACGTAACATGACCGCAATTGTGCGAAGAAGGGGCTGAAGTGAACTGAAACGCTCATTAAGGGGAATAATCTTACCATCTCGCCTCCGTGTTGTAAGTTCTAGCGCAACTGTGACCACCACGGCACGCGCCGATATCTTCTCCTCCTCCTGTATAGTGACTAGTTCTTCGTTGGTAAGCTTGTTGCTATCTTCGGGAGTGAATGATCTCTCTGACAGCCACGACGGTCCATGTAGCCATAGATGATGCTTTAAAAGTTCGTCTGCTCCGATGCCCCGACTCGCGCAATCAGCAGGATTTTGGGCCGACCGAACATGGTGCCATCGTTCGATTGATGTAAGTTCTTGTATCTGTCGAACCCGATTGGAAACATACGGCTTTAGCGTTGTTGGATGTTTGCGTAACCAGCATAGCACAATATTCGAGTCCGACCATAAATAATAAGGCGCGTCCTGCAGGCCTAAAGCGTTACGAATGGTTTGAAGCGTTACTGCCAAAAGGTGTGCTGCGCATAGCTCGAGGCGGGGTATTGTAGCACCATTCAGCGGAGCAACTTTGGTACGAGCAGTGAGTAGCGTCTTATGGACGGTATTATCCGGATGAGTAGTTACCGCATAAATAACAGCAGCATATGCTCGTGCACTGGCATCACAGAAACAATGGAGTGTCGTTGTTGCTCTATCCATCATACCCAACCACCTGGGCACACGGACATGGTTGAGCATATTGAGTCCATTGCGGAAAGTAAGCCATCTATGAGAAAGATCTGCTGGTAGAGGAGCATCCCAAGAAACACCCGCTGACCAAAGCGCTTGTATAAATATCTTGCCTGTGATGACGACCGGTGCCAGCAAACCTCTCGGGTCGAACAACTGGGATACTTCACTGAGTACACGCCTCTTAGTAGCGGACTTTGCAGGTAGAATGAGGTTCACACGGTACAACAGTTCGTCGCTCGATGGATCCCACTTCAATCCAAGCACAGAAGATGTCGCCGATTCAATAATGTGCTCCCCATCTGCAGGAGACTTCTCCCTCCTCATATGTTGAACTACCTGCAGGCTATTCGAATTCCACTTTCGAAGCTTGAAATGTCCAGCCAAAAGTATTTTGTCCACGTTAGTAGCCAACAAGACCGCATCGTTGATGGAATTGCAGCTAGTCAAGAAGTCATCCACATAAAACGATCGCAAGATAGCATTCCGTGCCGCCAGAGCCTGATTGCAATCCACCACTTCACCACTATTGTCATATGCACATTGAGATAAGGTACGCACTGCATTGAATGGGCTGCAAGCCATGCCATAAGTTACCGTGGTCAGGTGATATACGCCAAGATCCTCGTCAGGTGACTCCCGCCACAGAATGCGTTGGAACGGCCGATGCTCGGGTGCCACCAGTATTTGCCGGAACATCTTCTCGACATCGGCAGTGAGTGCGATAGGGTAGCGACGAAAACGAAAAATAATGGTTAGTAGAGACTCCTGTATAGTGGGACCCACCAACTGCGTGTCATTCAGCGAGACGCCGGTACTCGTTCGGGCTGACGCATTAAATACGACTCGGAACTTTGTTGTCACTGCGTGATGTGGAATATAGTAGGCGTTAGAATGGTCGCCAGGTTGACCGACATATTTCATATGGCCGAGCGCTGAATACTCGCGCATGAACGCTACGTACCTTCCTCGCAAATCGTTATCACCAGCCAATCGACGCTCAAGGCAATAAAATTGCCGTAATGCACCTTGAAAAGAGTCGCCTAACTTCGGTGCGTCACTGCGAAATGGGATGCGTACCATGTATCGGCCATCAATGGTTCGAGAATGAGTCGCTACGAAGATTTGTTCACACCCGTCATCCCTAGTATCATCCTCGGGCACTTCTTCGAGATTCCAAAACTTCCGAATAAGCTCCTCCAGATCGTGCTCATCATCGGACACTTGAGTACTGAATGCATGTAATGGAAGCGTCGATGAGGATGCTTTCGTAGCTGGGCCGAACACAACCCATCCCAATTCAGTTAATTGAGCGTGCGGCTCTTCATCTCTACCTCGGATCACTTCATTTTGGATGACTAGTCCCCAGACATCGGACCCTATGAGTACGTCTATACCGCCAGGTGTACCAAAATTTGGATCAGCTAATTGAAGACCCACTAAATGTTTCCATTGGCTCACGTCAACCTGCACCGCTGGAGTTGTCGATGTGAGTATTGGAATTACTAAGGCATTGATGTCCAATGTAAATTCAGAGTATGTTGACTTGAGTTTGAGCAAAACGCTGCCTTTACTACGAGTTTGAGTTAGAGCGCCTATTCCTTCAACAGCTACCTCACAACTGCGTCTGCGAAGATTCAAAAGAATAGCTAAATGATTGGATATGAGACTTACCTGCGATCCTGGATCGCAGAGAATACGAGCTAAGCGCTGTTCATTTATATCACCAAATGCATAAGCGCGCGCTGTGGCAAGAAGTACAGTACGATGTCCTCCATTGATGAAAGTCACCACAGGGTCGGCTAGTCACAAAGTTTGTTGTACGGCCACTGTCGCCGAAGGGGCTGTAGCGACTATCGACTGGGAATCTGACGTTGATGAAGCTGCAGGCGGACCACTGCCGTCTCGGCAGAACAAAGTATGATGCTTACGACTGCATTGACGACATCCACTTGAAGGGCACTGCCTTGAAGTATGTCCAGTTTTGAGACAGTTGAAGCACAAACCAGAATTCTTCAGTGCCTCAAAGCGCTTCTCTGGATTCATAGCCAATAAGGATTGACACCTTGAGATTCTGTGCGGTCCTTGACAGTAGACGCACTTTGTACCTTCCGCTACACCTGCAACCAAGTACGATTTGGCAACATGTTGAGCACGATGCTGTTGTCTGTTCGACGAGGGTTCAGTTCAGTTTGGAATGCGAACAATTTCTGTAGAGAGACTGTGGGCCCTTTTTTCAAGAAACTCAAGAAGTTCCTTAAGTGTTGGAATCTCACTAGGGTCGCAACTCATGCACCATTCCCGTCGCGTACTGGCAGGTAACTTAGACACAACTATTGGTACCGCTAATGCATCCCATTGGTCCACAGGGAGCTTCATTACCCTTAATGCACGAAGAGACTCCTGGACGGTATCAACCACTGTTAGTAAAGTTTTTGCAGTCTCGTCTACTGCCGCCTTTATGTTGATGAACCTCGACACGTGGATTTCGGCCAATAGTTTTGGGTTGTCAAATCGATTCTTTAACGCTGCCCACACTTCGTCGTATCCGCCAGAATATAGACCACCCATCAGCGGCACAGTACTTGCACTGACTGCCTGTCGGAGTTTGCTCAGCTTGTATGCTTCTGGGAAATTGGCCTCATTTACCAGCACTTCGAACACGTCCTTGAAAGCTAGCCAATTGGCGTATGATCCATCAAAATTCGGGATCGTTACTGGGTCTAGTTTGATGTCGAATTCAGGAGCAATATTTGTTGACGCATGAGCCAGCTTATGCGCATCTGATGGTTGTGACAGGTCAGCAGCTACTGGTGTGCATGATGAGGCCCTGCATTCCAACATTTTCCGATTTAAGACTATGCATGTATCATTATAGCTCGTTTCTACCTGCTCCCACAATTGATCGTGAGCAGATAGTTCTTCGTCCGTAGCAGCACCAACTAGTACCTCATGGTTGTGCACAAAGCGGCTATAATGCATTGCGACAGATTTTAGCTCTTGTTCTAACTGGGGAATATCACATGGGGCAAAGTTAGCCCCACGCACGCGTTCGTTTATCCTCTTAATTGCTGTCACCGCAGACATCCTCAGATTTAACTCAGCCATGGTTATAGAATGAAATGAAGTTGAAATTATTTAATGGGTTTCACAAATATAAAATCCAAACCGAATGATTGCCACCAAAGACCACAAATTGTATAGCAGGAACTACCAAATTACATCCAAATTTAATCTTGCCGCATATGCGAGATCCTCGAGCAAAAGGGCTTCCTCACAGGAGGCACCAAAAAATATGTTGTAAATTATAAGGTCGCAAGTTTATTTTATTTGTTTTTACTTTAATTTATTCTGCAATTCAACTATTTAAGTTCGGGTTACAATTCTCGTTGTTGCTCACAGCGAGGTTAGAAAAGGAAGAAAAAAAGAAACAAAAAGAAAATGGAAAAAACGTCTGCCAAAGTGACAGATTGTAGTTAGTTTAGCGGAATGAAACTGAAATAGGGTAAATTCATTAGGTTTTCCAACTACATAAAATACGTAATGGAATAGATATGGAAGTGAAATACTTATAGGGGGAAAGTAATTAGGTGCTAATATCTTAATCTTAAACATAATGTTCTAACTATCCAACACATAACAACAGAATGTGAAACAATTAAACAGAAATTCGAGAACTTATACAAAAACAATGTTATCGATCTTCTATCAACCCCATCTTCTAAACATATTAAAAATATTTACAACCTATTAAGAATTCTAAAATTGGACAAACTTATATAACCGCTATTTTCCCCATTACAGGGGAGTGCTCGAGGATCTCAGGGAGCGAGTATAAAAGTCTCGCTCTCCTGATACCCTCGGGCACCCCCTACACCTGTACTCCTATATTTTTAAGAAATATATAAATCTAAGTATTTTGTCAATATACGTATTATGTTAACCTCTGTATGCTAGTGCTGTAGTTTTATGAATAATCTGTTACATTTATGTTCAGTTAATAAATATTAATAATAATAATGATTTATACAGGTTCGTTAGTGATAATTTATAATTGGCATTGGATATGCCACTTTAGCGTAATCCCGTATAAATTTCCGGTAGTAGCCGGGGAAGGATTTAATCATCTTTTGGATTGGAACGTCATCGTCGCATTCTTTAGACCGAAGGGCATTCTAATGAACTCGAAGTGACCGCCTAGTGTAGAGTATGCCGTTTTATGTTGATTACGGGTGCCACCTGGATTTGGTGAAACTCTTTATCCAAATCTATTGCTTAAAAATAATGACATATCCCAAGTTTGTCGAATAATTCTGATATATTCTGCATTGCCAATCGATCGTCGATGGTTTGGTCATTCAATTTTCTATAATCAAGTATGACGTGGGAATTGTTGCAATTTTGACCCATCTGCACTTTTCTTGAGCACAACCCAAATGGGAGCATTATACGGGCTATTAATGAGCCTTATTATAGCTTGCTGAAGCATTTCGTTAATTTATTTATCTACTTCGTTGACATGAACTTCAGGGTATCAGTACGATCTGAGATATAACGGGATTTCGTTTTTATTAAGTGTTTAATTCGCGTGTAACGGTCCTCTTGGTCCTCACAATAGAATACATTTTTTTAAGAATTAAGAAATGATTTTATCTGATTTACGTCTTTAGGATTAAGATGTGAAGCAAAATTATCTGTTTTATTTTTGAAGTCAGAAAAAAAATGTAAGAGCAACCATCTTCTTAGCAAATTTTAACATACAAGTCTATTTCTTTGCTTAAAAAAAGTTATATTCTGTTTACTCGGTTTTGAGGACCCCAGTCTTATAATCTATAATGGCGTTAATTCTAATTAAGATGTTATTCCCAATGAGGGCATCGAAATAATTGTGGAAGTTTGGCCTCTAAGAATTCTACATAAAAATTGTCCAATTTAAATGGTTCCGGAATTGGCACCTTCTATTTGACTTGGGTTGTAACGCTTTTTCCCAAGCACTTTAAATTTTGGGAATGAAATGGTACTTTCCATATTGGGTTATAGACTCCCGAGTTGTTTCATTTATTTATTAACTTATTTATTTATTATTATTTGGGGTATGAATCGTAATATAAGGAATTTGTTTTGTGTATCCTGCTGAAAATTTGTATGTGTCTCGGGGACATTTAAATGTTTGTTTGGAGAGATATCCATGGGTTCTCTACTCTTAGTTTGATTGAAACTATTGTATTGTTGGTTTCGGGTAGTTTTTTGGCTCGGTGTGTGATTTTATCGTCTATTTTCTTGACAATTGTTAGAGTTACTTCTGTTATTATGAGATCTCTTTGATTATCGACTTTGGATGCTATAGTTCATAGCTTGAATACCGTTATCATATCTTTGTATTGGTATAGTTAGATTTGTTTGAATATCGTCATTTTCCTGTTTCTGTTGGTCTCTTGGTCGTTGAAACGACGGTTCGGTTTTCCTTATAGTCTCTAACCGGGTGCTGGGATTCGAAGATTCTCTTGGCAGGAGCATTGTTGTCCATTCGCTCGATGTGGCCGAGCCAATGTAGTCGACGAGTTTTAGCTTTTCGCACTACATCCACATCTTGGTACAGCTCATAGAGTTCGCCGTTGTATCTCCTCCTCCATTCGCCCTCCTTACACACAGGACCAAATATCCTTCGAAGGATTTTTCTTTCAAAGGATCCCAGTATTAACTCTCCTTTCCTGCTTATCGTCCAGCACTCCGGGCCGTATAGCAGAACTGGCAAGATAAGGGTTCTGTAGAGCATGCCAAACCGAAGTAGCGGTTTCCTAGGGTAATTCTTCGACGGATCTCCACTAAGATGTCATTTGTTGAGTTGATGTTTACTCCAAGGTAGATGAACTCCTTAACAACCTCGAAGTTGCTGCTATCAACAGTGACGTTTTGTCCTAGTCGGTGGATAGATGATTGTTTGTTTGTTGATAGCATATATTTAGTCTTGTCCTCATTCACTCCTCTGCTTGCCCTACCACTCTCTCAACATTATACTCATTAAAAAGCTGCTGTAAATGCTGCTTAAACATATCCACAATTCAATGCGCTTCGTTAACTAGGTACATTTCGAAGAGCCTGCGTATGCCTTCTATACGGATTACAGCTAGGCGATCGCTTATTGGTCTAAAATAAATAAACTTTGATCGTAGCCGATTTCTTAAGACAAATCCACATCTTTATACGTGCAACCTTTTCTGGCAACTGTAATAAATGTCGCATGTTGTTCTTTTCTGCATATCTGAGTACTATCTGTTCCAAAATAAGGTTGAAGAAGTCACATGATAGCGCACCCCCTGCCGGAATCCGGCACATGTTTGGAACAGATCCTAAGTTCGGACATCGGCACTCCTGACGATGAATGCTATCATATGAGGCTTTAAAGTCGATGAAAAGGTGATGTGTCTCGACTTGAAATTTGTTGGTCTTTTCCAGGATGTTTTAGTGTCAATTGTCGATTTGCCGGGCTGGAAGCTACACAGATACTTGCCGATCAGTGTGCTGCAAAACGGTCTGAGTCATTTACACAGTATGTTGAATGGTATCTTTTATGCCACATTAAGTAGGGATATGCTTCAAAAGTTCTTGCAAGACATAAGATTGCCTTTTCTGTAGATGGGGCATATGGAGCTGATAGTCCAGTCATCGGGCATGGTTTTTCCCACCCATACTTGGTTGATGATTTGGTGCATGCACCCTACCAAAGCATAACCACCATGTCTGAAAAGTTTCGCTGGCTGGCCATCAGAGCCAGCAGACTTGTTGTTTTTTAAATTTGTAATAGCCGTAGAAACTTCTTCTAAGCTGGAAATAGAATTTCTTCTACATCGACTAGACGCGGGTTCTCTGCTTGCTCTACCACCCTCTCAACATTATGCTCATTAAGCAGCTGCTGTAAATGCTGCTTAAACACATCCACAATTCCCTGCGCTTGGTTAACTAGGTACATTTCGAAGAGCCTGCGTATGCCTTGGATACGGATTACAGCTAGGCGATCGCTTATTGGTCTAAAAGAAATGAACTTTGATCGTAGCCGATTTCTGAAGACAAATTCACATCTTTATACGTACAACCTTTTGTGGCAACTGTAATAAATGTCGCATGTTTGTCTTTTCTGCATACCTAAATCTATCCAACGTATCTCCTGGACCATGGTAATATCTGCCCTATACAGCTCGAGGACAGATTCTAGTTTTTGAGCAGCACCCGGGGTGTACAACGTACGTACGTTCCATGTGCATACTCTTAAATCATAAGCCTTTTTCGTTGATGGCTTTGGAGGCTGATGGCTTTCTCATAACATGCATTTTTTTACGTGGTAGGGAAGTTACCCCGACGGCACATACCTGGAGGGCCAGATCCAAAAATAAACTTTGAATGGTTGCCAGTGGAGTACTGGATGATGAATGAATGAAAGAAAGGGAAGGATTTGGATTTGTTCTCTCTTTCATATTCACTGACTAGGCGCCTAACAATAATAATAATATTGTTTTAGTTTATTACAGATAGATATAGGAACTACGAATGCTTAGAACAACTTCAATAGATATCGCCACGTACACTTTGTCGATAACGAAAATTTGCGTGAAAGGCAATGATGATATTTTGGTGACTTTGTCGCTATATCTAGCTGAAACACTTTACAATTAGCGACAAAAGTTTATTTTCAAGTTTCTAAATTTATTTTTGTGACTTTCCATCTATAAT
Organism: Ferdinandea cuprea; assembly: GCA_963576555.1. Taxonomy (NCBI): domain Eukaryota; kingdom Metazoa; phylum Arthropoda; class Insecta; order Diptera; family Syrphidae; genus Ferdinandea; species Ferdinandea cuprea. The sequence continues at coordinate 19,167,034 of OY754962.1, read as the reverse complement.
ATTTATTGGCGGCTTTGAAAGGTGTCAATTTCTTTAAAGTAAACATGCATAAACCACGTGTGCTTTACGTGTCTGCAGAGGCACGATTTGTTGCGCTTATTTTTAACTTTCTCGTATGCATTAGTATACTAAAGTATACTGCCTCCAGTTGCGCGATTGGCAAGAATTATTCTTCGTTTGCTTTCTGATGAGATGTCGTTTTCAGCTGTGATAGCAGAGCCGAGGTAGACAAAGTCCTTTATTACCTTAAAGTTATAGCTGTCGATTGTGACATTCTGGCAGATTCGTCGATGTTGGGGTCCCTTCTTGTTGAAATCATATATAGGGTCCGCCATCTAACGTTTTTTTTTCAACTAGTGCTTATTTCGCAAATGGTAACACTTAGCTCATGTCTGATTTGACAGATAATTAGTTTTATCCTTCCGCTGAATGAATATGGTTGTGTATACGCTTGAACTCGCTTCGCTATGTGGGCCTGCGATCGACTTAGAGAAGATGCCGATTTTCTTCTATAATATTTATTGGCGGCTTTGAAAGGTGTCAATTTCTTTAAAGTAAACATGCATAAATCACGTGTGCTTTACGTGTTTGCAGAGGCACGATTTGTTGCGCTTATTTTTAACTTTCTCGTATGCATTAGTATACTAAAGTATACTGCCTCCAGTTGCGCGATTGGCAAGAATTATTCTTCGTTTGCTTTCTGATGAGATGTCGTTTTCAGCTGTGATAGCAGAGCCGAAGTAGACAAAGTCCTTTACTGCCTTAAAGTTATAGCTGTCGATTGTGACATTCTGGCCGATTCGTCGATGTTGGGGTCCCTTCTTGTTGAAATCATATATAGGGTCCGCCATCTAACGTTTTTTTTTTTCAACTAGTGCTTATTTCGCAAATGGTAACACTTAGCTCATGTCTGATTTGACAGATAATTAGTTTTATCCTTCCGCTGAATGAATATGGTTGTGTATACGCTTGAACTCGCTTCGCTATGTGGGCCTGCGATCGACTTAGAGAAGATGCCGATTTTCTTCTATAATATTTATTGGCGGCTTTGAAAGGTGTCAATTTCTTTAAAGTAAACATGCATAAATCACGTGTGCTTTACGTGTTTGCAGAGGCACGATTTGTTGCGCTTATTTTTAACTTTCTCGTATGCATTAGTATACTAAAGTATACTGCCTCCAGTTGCGCGATTGGCAAGAATTATTCTTCGTTTGCTTTCTGATGAGATGTCGTTTTCAGCTGTGATAGCAGAGCCGAAGTAGACAAAGTCCTTTACTGCCTTAAAGTTATAGCTGTCGATTGTGACATTCTGGCCGATTCGTCGATGTTGGGGTCCCTTCTTGTTGAAATCATATATAGGGTCCGCCATCTAACGTTTTTTTTTCAACTAGTGCTTATTTCACAAATGGTAACACTTAACTCATGTCTGATTTGACAGATAATTAGTTTTATCCTTCCGCTGAATGAATATGGTTGTGTATACGCTTGAACTCGCTTCGCTAAGTGGGCCTGCGATCAACTTAGAGAAGATGCCGATTTTTCCAAAAAAATAATCTTTTCAGATGAAGCTCATTTTGATCTTGGCGGGTATGTAAACAAGCAAAATTGTCGCATTTGGGTCACAGAAAACCCGCGCGCATACATTGAAAAGCCGATACACCCAAAACGAGTCACTGTTTGGTGCGGATTTTGGTCCAGAGGCATAATTGGGCCATTTTTCTTGGAAAATGAGCAAGGAGTGGCTGTTACAGTCAATGGCGATCGTTATCGGGCCATGTTGAACGATTTTTTGTTCATAAAAATTGAAGAGGAGGATATTGGAAACATTTGGTGTCAACAGGACGGAACTACGTGCCACACAGCCGAAGCTACACTCGTTGTTTTGCGCCCTGTTTTTGAAGATCGCATTATCAGCCGCAGAGCTGATGTCGTTTGGCCACCGCGGAGCTGCGATTTGACACCGTTCGACTATTATTTGTGGGGTGCCGTAAATGATAAGTGTTACGCCGACATGCCAGAGATAATTGACGTTTTAAAGGACAATATTCGTGAAGCCGTTGGTAAAATACAGCTGCACACAATCGATAATGTGCTTAAAAATTGGACCGATCGTGAAGGCTACTGCATGGCCAGCCGAGGCAGCCATTTGAATGAAATTATTTTCCATCTATTATTTTTTATTATTATATTTATTATATTTATTATTATATTATTATTAGCATTCCATTTGCCTTTGCTGACGACACAGCGATTGTGGTCCCTCATAGGTCTCTGTACATGGCGACGAGGATAATGCAAGAAGAGTTCAATGCTGCTGTAAAATGGTGCCACGACAACGGCTTGGTTATCAACGCTTCAAAAACCAAAATGATGCACATTCGTAGTCCACAATTCAAAACCACACAGAGCAGAATATATTTATGTAGTGACAACTGCCCTAGCACTCCAAACGAGACTATTGAATTAGTAGAAAGCTATAAATATCTGGGAGTAATTATCGATTGTCATTTTCTATGGGACAAACACGTCGATAAACTACGCATGGACCTAAAGAAGGCTTTATATGCACTATCTCACTTGCGGCACCATGCCACTGAACCTGTTTTAAAGCAAGTTTACTATGCCCTAGTGGAGTCTAAGCTTAGGTATGGTATACTTGCTTGGGGAAACGCAGCTGCAACCCACATCCAAAGGCTACAGAGACTTAAAAATGCAGCACTTAAACAATTAAAAAGCACTTACCAGCAAAATAACGCAAGAAGTGTTAAATTTCTTCATGTTGAACACATTTTCGAGATGACGATAATATTGGAGTACTTCGACGATAGCCGTTTTATTCGACCAATCGATCATCGAGTAAACACCAGATGACGGGCCCAAGGTATGCTTCAAATACCTAGAAACTACAACAATTATGGTAGACGACAACTAGAAGTTAGCGTTCCTTCAATAATCAATGAATTACCTAGAGATCTAATAAATATACAAAATTTTAAAACTAGAAAAAAACATAAGGAAAGGCTAAAGTCCGCTTGGGGCGAACAGTATGATACCCTATCCTTATCCCTATGTGCCTCAAAGAAAAAATTCATAAGGAAGATGATAGATAGCATTTTATTTCATTCTATGAAATTAATACAAAAAAAAATATTTATTTTGAAAAAAAAAACGCCCCCAAAAAGTGGGCGTGGCCAAAAACTTTGTATGGGCGATATATTGGAAAAAATATTGGCTAAATATATTGTTAAACATTTTTTTTCGATTTCTATGAAAATTTTCAAAGAAAACAGCATTTTAGTGAAAAAGGCCCACAAAAAGTAGGCGTGGCAAAAAACTTTATTGACAAATTTATAAAGGTAGGCAGTACCTACATATCTTGTGAAGATTTTACAACTTTATCTCTCTAACTTAAGCCTTAAAACGGTTTTTTCTAAATTGTGGGCGTGGCAGTGGGCGGATTTAAAAACTTTTAACATTTTACCATTTCGGGACCCTAGGGAGTATATGGTCCAAATTTCAGCCTCCTTTAAAGGCCTCAAAAGTTGATACGGACGGACGGACGGACATTGCTAAATAGTCTTAGGATTTGGTCCTGATCATAAATATATATACTTTTATGGGTCTACGACGAATATTAAGGGGTGTTACAAACTATGTGTCAAAATGAATATACCCGTAGGATAGGGTATAAACAAATAAAACAATTCTTTTTGGATCGTAATAATTAATTTGAATATATAATCTTTTATATAATCTTTTACTCTTAAGCTTACTCTTACTTTTGTATTTACAAATTGTAGAAACATAATCTCCTGCAGACAAGCCACGGCTTCGCAGGTACTAATACAAATTGTTAAAACATAATCATGAATAAAAAAAAAAAAAAAAAAAAAAAAAAAAAAAAATTATTAACCGGAAGGATTGTACTTTCAAATAAAGAAAGAAAATTGAGAAAATATTCATTAGTTTTTTAAATAGCATTTTCAAAAAAAAAAATGTTATTTGGCAGACCCTTTTGTTTGTTTTTCCCCCATTTACCACTAAACCCATTTTTGCGGTTTCTGTTCCTATACTCGCAAATGCACCTGTGACAGCTCGCTGTGTTCTACCAATGATATCAATAGCGTCGGCATATGCAAGTATTTCAAAAGACTTTTGGAATAAGTCTCTTGTGTTGGCTTATGAGTTTGCACAATTCTTTCAAATACAATGTTTCAAGACATAACAATGTTTGCATTTTTATATTGAAGACTATGTTTATCAATGTGACATTCAATATGGTGACCATGAAAGAAAATATGTCACATTAACAACCGTGATTGTCAATATAATAACCGCAGTTATGTCAATGTGAACAATTGGAATACCACATTTATTTTGCTATTCATATCGACAGTTGCAATTGTTAATCTTACAACTTGATTCCTCATATGAAGTTCAAAAAATTAACAACTGCCTGTTCTTCGCACTGACTATTCGGTTGTTAAATTTCGTTGAGGTTTTCAAAGTATGTTCCTCATATCGACAACTTTTTTCATCAATATGACAATTTTCAGTTAACAACTGCCGATTGTTAATATGATAATTGGTTTATCGTTTTAAATAACGATATCTGCCATACAATTTTTTTCCCAAAAATCATTTACAAATAATTTTCTCATAAATGTTTTCAAGGATTTAGGTCTTGTACTTTGAATACTTCATTAACTACAGTGATTGCTCGCATCACATCTTCCTTTACCCACGTCGTTATTTTCTGCTTGTCCTAGCGCTCGAAGCCATTTTAACTTTCAAAAGAATAACGAAACAAATCGCTAAAGTTCTATAAAGAACCCTTGTCAATGGCAATAGATTTGTTCTTCAGTACTATGTAAGTACACATCTACATCATTTACTTTTACTTAAAAACTAATGTAAAATTTAATTGGTATGCCACGACTGCTACGCCCACAAGCTAGAAAAAACCGTTGTAAAGCTTAAGTTATAGGGATAAAGTTGTACAACCTTCACAAGATATGTAGGTATGCCAACCTTTATAAATTTTTCATATAAAGTTTTTTGCCACGCCTACTTTTTGTGGGCATTTTTCACTAAAATGCTGTTTACTTGGAAATTTTCATAGAAATCGAAAAAAATGTTTAACAAGATATTTAGCCAATAGTTTTTCCAATATATCGCCCATACAAAGTTTTTGGCCACGCCCACTTTTTTGGGGCGTTTTTTAAAAAAATATATATTTTTTGTCTATAAATTTCATAGAATGAAATAAAATGCTTCCAAATGTTTTTTTTCATTGGGGCATATAGCGAAATGGATAGGGTACCGTACTGTTCGCCCCAAGCGGACTGTAGCCTTTCCTTATGTTTTTTTAACTTTTAAGGTATTTTTGAGTGTTTAATATTTTCTATGTAATATCCTTAAAAACAGCAATACTCAGATTAATTCAATATAGTTATACTTCAAGTTTTCTTATTACGTCACAATTAAATTGCTGAAATTAAATCAGCCGAGTAGTTCCATATATATTCCCAAATACCTTAATTAACAACGTCCACTTGAGTAAATTAAGCTAATCAGGTTGACGTCACCATTCAAATGCTGATGCAATTTTTAAAATTGGCCGAGTACTTCCACAGATAGCTCCCAATACCTTCCTTTACCACTGCCCCTGGAGTACTTATCAGGATGACGTCACTATTTGAATGCTAAGACAATTTTAAAATTCGGCCGAGTTAGTTTTAAAAGAGGTGTTCAGAAAGTGATACACCTCTGAGTACACCTATGATACACCTTTTGGTGGTGCTAAATATTCAACTTAGTTCTAGTTCACTACAAAGTCAAAGTATTTTAGGGATTCTAAAGATTTAAAAATTTAATCATTTCATTCAATTGAATGCAGTTCTCAAATAATTGAAAAATTGTATAACTCTGAATGCAACATCAGCACTTTAGGTCAAGCAGCTCAAAAACCCAATAAACAACTAAACTCAGCGCTTTTGAATGAAGCAAATCAATCCACATGGCCATAATTATAATCAATTAAAGATCTAACAAGTGGGCTGATTCTTTCCAACTTTTATAAGAGCAGATCAATTTGATATATCATTAAAGGCGTTAGTTTTGTTGATTCACTTTTTTTTCCGGATTTGAACTGTTCAAATTTCAGCCTCCTAGCATAACTTTAAAGGCCTCAAAAGTTGATACGGACGGACGGACGGACATTGCTAAATAGTCTTAGGATTTGGTCCTGATCATAAATATATATACTTTTATGGGTCTACGACGAATATTAAGGGGTGTTACAAACTATGTGTCAAAATGAATATACCCGTAGGATAGGGTATAAACAAATAAAACAATTCTTTTTGGATCGTAATAATTAATTTGAATATATAATCTTTTATATAATCTTTTACTCTTAAGCTTACTCTTACTTTTGTATTTACAAATTGTAGAAACATAATCTCCTGCAGACAAGCCACGGCTTCGCAGGTACTAATACAAATTGTTAAAACATAATCATGAATAAAAAAAAAAAAAAAAAAAAAAAAAAAAAAAAAATTATTAACCGGAAGGATTGTACTTTCAAATAAAGAAAGAAAATTGAGAAAATATTCATTAGTTTTTTAAATAGCATTTTCAAAAAAAAAAATGTTATTTGGCAGACCCTTTTGTTTGTTTTTCCCCCATTTACCACTAAACCCATTTTTGCGGTTTCTGTTCCTATACTCGCAAATGCACCTGTGACAGCTCGCTGTGTTCTACCAATGATATCAATAGCGTCGGCATATGCAAGTATTTCAAAAGACTTTTGGAATAAGTCTCTTGTGTTGGCTTATGAGTTTGCACAATTCTTTCAAATACAATGTTTCAAGACATAACAATGTTTGCATTTTTATATTGAAGACTATGTTTATCAATGTGACATTCAATATGGTGACCATGAAAGAAAATATGTCACATTAACAACCGTGATTGTCAATATAATAACCGCAGTTATGTCAATGTGAACAATTGGAATACCACATTTATTTTGCTATTCATATCGACAGTTGCAATTGTTAATCTTACAACTTGATTCCTCATATGAAGTTCAAAAAATTAACAACTGCCTGTTCTTCGCACTGACTATTCGGTTGTTAAATTTCGTTGAGGTTTTCAAAGTATGTTCCTCATATCGACAACTTTTTTCATCAATATGACAATTTTCAGTTAACAACTGCCGATTGTTAATATGATAATTGGTTTATCGTTTTAAATAACGATATCTGCCATACAATTTTTTTCCCAAAAATCATTTACAAATAATTTTCTCATAAATGTTTTCAAGGATTTAGGTCTTGTACTTTGAATACTTCATTAACTACAGTGATTGCTCGCATCACATCTTCCTTTACCCACGTCGTTATTTTCTGCTTGTCCTAGCGCTCGAAGCCATTTTAACTTTCAAAAGAATAACGAAACAAATCGCTAAAGTTCTATAAAGAACCCTTGTCAATGGCAATAGATTTATTCTTCAGTACTATGTAAGTACACATCTACATCATTTACTTTTACTTAAAAACTAATGTAAAATTTAATTGGTATGCCACGACTGCTACGCCCACAAGCTAGAAAAAACCGTTGTAAAGCTTAAGTTATAGGGATAAAGTTGTACAACCTTCACAAGATATGTAGGTATGCCAACCTTTATAAATTTTTCATATAAAGTTTTTTGCCACGCCTACTTTTTGTGGGCATTTTTCACTAAAATGCTGTTTACTTGGAAATTTTCATAGAAATCGAAAAAAATGTTTAACAAGATATTTAGCCAATAGTTTTTCCAATATATCGCCCATACAAAGTTTTTGGCCACGCCCACTTTTTTGGGGCGTTTTTTAAAAAAAAAATATATTTTTTGTCTATAAATTTCATAGAATGAAATAAAATGCTTCCAAATGTTTTTTTTCATTGGGGCATATAGCGAAATGGATAGGGTACCGTACTGTTCGCCCCAAGCGGACTGTAGCCTTTCCTTATGTTTTTTTAACTTTTAAGGTATTTTTGAGTGTTTAATATTTTCTATGTAATATCCTTAAAAACAGCAATACTCAGATTAATTCAATATAGTTATACTTCAAGTTTTCTTATTACGTCACAATTAAATTGCTGAAATTAAATCAGCCGAGTAGTTCCATATATATTCCCAAATACCTTAATTAACAACGTCCACTTGAGTAAATTAAGCTAATCAGGTTGACGTCACCATTCAAATGCTGATGCAATTTTTAAAATTGGCCGAGTACTTCCACAGATAGCTCCCAATACCTTCCTTTACCACTGCCCCTGGAGTACTTATCAGGATGACGTCACTATTTGAATGCTAAGACAATTTTAAAATTCGGCCGAGTTAGTTTTAAAAGAGGTGTTCAGAAAGTGATACACCTCTGAGTACACCTATGATACACCTTTTGGTGGTGCTAAATATTCAACTTAGTTCTAGTTCACTACAAAGTCAAAGTATTTTAGGGATTCTAAAGATTTAAAAATTTAATCATTTCATTCAATTGAATGCAGTTCTCAAATAATTGAAAAATTGTATAACTCTGAATGCAACATCAGCACTTTAGGTCAAGCAGCTCAAAAACCCAATAAACAACTAAACTCAGCGCTTTTGAATGAAGCAAATCAATCCACATGGCCATAATTATAATCAATTAAAGATCTAACAAGTGGGCTGATTCTTTCCAACTTTTATAAGAGCAGATCAATTTGATATATCATTAAAGGCGTTAGTTTTGTTGATTCACTTTTTTTTCCGGATTTGAACTGTGCACAGCGAAATCTCTGCAGTTTTTTTTTTTAAAAACATTCATTTCCTTGGGTATAATTTGAGATATTATGAAGCGAATAATCAAAATTTAATATATTAGTGTCTTAGTTTTCCCCGACAATTGCTAAGAGTTAACTAATGGTTCCAAGGTCATAGATACCATTTTTGATCTGTTTAGTACTTTTCTCGTATGCTTATAGAAAAGAAAACGGTTATGGAAACTTAAACCTAGATACTTAGGCTCACCATGTTATCACGCTACCATTTAGTTCCAACGTAAGAGATTTACTTCATTTAAGTGCTTTGCTGTGTCATTTTCCAATGGCTTTTCTGAAACATGTAAAAGCACATTTATCAGTGTTAATTTTAAGTCTCCACTTTTTCAAATAATTTTCAAGATGTAGAAGTTTTTCCTTAGTTTTATTAAGAGCCACTCATGGGCTTATATCACTAGCTAATATAGTGATATCATCAGCGTAGTAAATAGATCCTGGCTCTTCTGAGATTGGGTCGGAAAGAGGGAAGTCCTGAAAGTATGTATATATTAAATAAAGATGGACCAAAGATTGAACCTTGCGGAATACATGAAGGCACAAGGAAATGCTCGGAGTTCTGGGATCCAATAAAAATTTAAGTACTTCGGTGTCTCGAAAAGCTTTATATCATTTTTATAAGCCAATCTGGATATCTTAGTTTTATTAGCTTGACAATAAGACCATCATTCCATATCGAGTCGAAGCTCTTTCAAAATCAATTTCCAAGCTCACGTTTCTCTAAAATCTGTGAATAAACCGTGACCTTAAAACAAGTTTAACTCTAAGTATCCACAATGCAGCAGTGTTTGCTAACGCTAAGGAATTAATTAGCCAGGCAAAACACGCCTAAAATGTGAGGGTACAAATTTAAAAAAGTACTTTTGAACAAAATTAGCCCCATAACTCTGGGAAACATACTCTTCCTGAGCAGAGAAGGGACGAGTAACTAGATTCAATTAATATAACTCAAAAATAAGCAGATATATTCACCACAAGCAGAACCAGTAGCTCAACGCAAAAGAGTGCTGCGATCCACTACTGAAGAAGAAGTGAACGTTGTTCCTTCTGCTTCTGAAGTTAATGTGGTTCCCACTGCTGCTTCTGCTCCATCTAATTCAACTGATGTTCCGCCTTCCTCTGTTAACCTAATTCTTTTAATGAGCTTCGGAAAATCACATTGCTTAAAATATTGGTAGCCAACCATATTTTCAATCAAATAATGTCGTTAGACTTTTGCCTGTCTGATGGAATTTTGGTGCATGAATGTGTCCAGGGACTAAAACTACTACCTATCATAATCCCTCGGTTGAACAACAAAGTACTACACTTGATGTTTCGTGCCCGAGCCTGCACCTTTTACAACTCATCTAAAAAACGATTAAGTGAGCCTAATGCTTTAAGATCAAAATTTATTATCATTCAATTTATTATCATAACGTTAGTGTAATTAGAACTAGAATGAATAAGTTATTTTTATCTTCATCATCACCCTTTTATGATTTACTGAAATATGGTTAACTGACTGTCACTTAACTTCTGAATACTTGAAAACTTCTTTTTACAACGTTTTTCAAAAAGATCGTTGTCAGCTCACCACTGGCTTAGCCATAGGGGGTGGTGTTTTTATTGCTGTTGGTCCTATTTACTCATGTTGTCAAATCGACCTCCGATCAAAGCACCTGTATTGTCAATCAAATTACGACGTTAATCAATTGTAAATTTTGTAATTGTATGTTATTTGCCACCTTACAGTTCCTTAGAACTATTTAATATTAACTTATATAATGTCCGTTACATTATCGATAATTTAACTGATTCTCGGCATGTTATCGTCACCGACTTAGGGAACATTTCTTGGAAGTTTGATGATGATGATAGTTATCAAATACCTTTTTACGTTTCAAGTGATATTAAATTATTGGTAACTGAATTTTTTAGTGAATATGATTTTATTCAAATTATTTATTTTATTAATAGCCTTAATCGTATCTTAGATCTTGTATTTTTTGACAAGGAGTTGTTGTTAAAATTGATTTGCCTGTCTCTCCTATCATAAATATTGCTGTCATGATTGAATTTACAGCCTTACACTACTAAAACTTAACATAAGGTATTATTTCCTATAATGACTATAATAAGGCCAACTTTGACGCAATGAACAATTCTCTACATAACACTTCTTGGCATACAGTTTTATCATCTAACGATTTAAATGTATGATATGAATCCTTTCTATCAGTAAATAAAAAAGTGATTTTTCGCTTTGTTCCAAAAAACATATTAAAGTTATTTAAACCCACCTTGGTTTAATATAAGGTTAACTAATCTGAAAAATAAAAAGAATAAGGCATATAAACGTTTTAGATTGAATAAGTTTAATCTTTAGCTATCTATCTTCACTGCGAGCGGGAATTCTATATTTTACACAAATGTTTGTATTGTTTATATATATTTACTGTCTGCCGAAACCAACCTTAACTTTAATAGTAAGCACTTTTGGAAATTCATTAACTCCAAGAGGAATACAAATGGTCTGCGTACCCTTATGTACCTCTCTGATTCGTCTTTTGATGATAAAAATGCGACATGTAACTTTTTCGCCACTTTCTTCAGTGCAGTATATTCAACTGTTAATACTGATCCCATTGATGTTTCAAATATCTATCCATTGATTGACATTGGGGATATATCTATTGAAAAATCGGAAGTTGAGGAAGCTTAATTGATAAAAAAAAGTGATGGCATTGCTCCAATTTTTCTCAAAAAGTGTGCAAAAGAGCTTTCAACTCCTCTTTGTATTATTTTAAGAAAGTCCATTGCATTCGGAATATTTTTGGACGCTTGGAAACTATCACATATACTTCCTATTCACAAGTCTGGCCCTAAGCAGAACATCTGCAATTACAGGCCATCTGCAAATCCATCCCCAAACTGTTCGAAAAAATTGTTTATAATAAAATCACGTTTGCTATCCATAACGTGGTATCAGAACACCAGCATGGTTTCATATCCGGAAGGTCTACCACTCACTTAGCAATGTTTTGCAATTTTGTTATTAATAATTTTAGATCTGGCAATCAAACTGATGTTATATTTACTGACTTCGCAAAAGCTTTTGATAAAAACTATCTGCATTTAGCTTCAACTCCAATCTACTTTCATGGATAGAGTCTTATCTCAGTAATCGTTTACAATAAATAAAAATTGATAGTTGTTTCTCTCTCTGCAGTCATCTCGGTCCCATGTTATTCTTATTATTTATTTATGATCTGGCATGCGTACTTAAATAATCTCCTATTTGCCGATGATCTTAAACTTTTTCGCCTTGTTAAATCAAAATTTTTGTAAGCTATTGCAAGAAATTGTTACTGCAGTAGTTAATTGGTGTAACCTGAACAATCAATCCCTAAATATAGCTAAATGCGAATGGTTCACATTAGCCAGATCGAGAACGCCAATCAATTTTACAAATTTTATAAAGTCTAGCCTAGTAACAGAATGCATTCCGAAAAAGAATTAGGCATTATTCTGGACTCTCGTCTTACTTTCAATGACCACATTGACTATGTAGCCTCAAAAGCGATTGGATTTTAGGTATTGTTAAACGTAACTACAAGGAATTTACCGATCCCTATACTCTAAAATCGCTCTTTATATCATTGGTCAGACCCCACCTAGAATACTTTAGTATAATCCAAGGAAGCTTCACTCTATGTATATTATTTAAATTAAATTGGCATATTGATATGCCTGATTATCACACTAGATGTGCATTGATTGATCTTAACTTACTTTCATGTCGTCGAAAATATTTTTCAGTCCTGCTTTATGAGAAATAATTCATTACAAAATCCGTTGTCCTAAATTGCTTTTTTGATTAATTAAGAAACCACCTAGCTAAAGAAGCATTGCCAACATGGGTGGAATATAATGTACTTTAGACCAACAAAGGACAAGGGACTATATTAAATAAAGTGCACGACTGCGTCACAAGAAACTTTCTCGATACATAAGATGCGCTATTGAATCGCAAAATGAATCGAAAATGAATGTTCACAAATTCATTTAAATCACTTTTTAGGTTTTCAAAAATTAGATTTTCCCAAAAACGACACCTACAATTTCGTGTATTTTCGCACATTGGACACTTTTAAGATAATGGACAAAAATGAAAAAAAATTATCAAAATCGCTGGGGTAGTTTTTAAGAAAACGAATTTGATTTAAATTTAAGAAAATCGCTATAAAAAAAAACTATTTCTAAAATCTAAGTAAATTTGTTCGACTTAATAGTATAAAAAAATATGTAAAATTTTTTGGAGTTCCCTACGTTAGTTTTCGAGATATTGGCGGTTTTATAAATTACCGTTTATCGATTTTCTTTCTAAAAACGGAGTATGCAGTATTATTGGGCCCATCCCAAATATCCTTTTACAAAAAAGGAGCAATATCTTTGGAATCATTTTTAGAAAAATGGTGATTAGTGATTTTCAGAAACAAAATTTTATTGCAGGTACCGTTATTTCAAACGATAAAGCAAAAAGTATAAAGTTAAAATATACTCTAAGATGTAACCCAAAAAACCTTATACACGAACTTTGAAGTAAATCCGTCGAACCGTTTCGCCATACGGCATCCGGACAGACAGACAGACAGACCGACGGACGGCATTTGGGGACCCACATTTTTGGACTTCTCCATAGTCGTAATATCATCCCTCATACTCAGTTTAGGTTCGAAATCTCCGCACGATCGCAATAACTTTCTCTTTAGTTTACTAAGGTATACGAGAAAGTTAAAAATATAAATATCATGAAGATACCATTAGTCAACTATTAGATAAAATTAAAAATGTCATACGTAAGATATCAGAATGTGCACCTTTTATTGAATGTGGCATAGAGATAGCCAATTGTATAATTAGTACATTAATTTAAAAAAATTAACGATGGAGCGGAAGCATTAGCTCAAGTAATTTATATTGAATATAGAAGAATTATAACTATTGTGTTCAAATACATTGGTCAGAATGAATTTAATTTAAGGTTGGAAAAGAAAAATCATGTACAGTTCAACATAGAAATCAATATACAACCCCTAACCAAAACTAATTTAACAAAAATTCTTCAAGCTTTTCCACTATAGAGGATATTTTCAGTTTGCCGTGGATAGTTTGGGGATATACTATTTTCACCTTCCGGATAGGCTACGTTGCAGGAAAGGCATATGTTGTCCAATGCAGCACAGGCATTGATGATTTCGACAACTCCTATCGGACTATACGTACACTGCGGTTCTTCAAGTATTATACGCCATCGACCCAACTAAATTAAATTTGTAATTTAAAGTTGTTCATAATATAAAAGAAGGACTTACATTTTAAACGACCGTTGCATCGTTTTACAATACTTCTGGCATTCGAATGAACTGAATTGAAGTGTAACTCGAGGGAATCTTTATTAACAAAATAGTATCAGTAGGAAAGGTTCTAGTGGATAGCCGCTATCACCTTAAAAAAAAGACAGTGCAGTACTTAAAAATTTATATATCAAATTTAGTATTACCAAGTAGCCATAAGCTCCTGCCTCCTAGAAAATCTCTTTCTTCAGTTTGTCGCCGGCAAAGCTGTCCTGAGCACTTCCCCCATAGTTAGCATTTATAACCAAAACTTGTGTGTTTTCATCGCAAATCTGGTATATATAGATTATTTTGCAAAACGAAGTTAAATTTACAACCATGTCATTTATACTATGCCTACCTGTCCGATTGAAGAACATGGTTTCATTTTCCACTTGCATTAAAACCATGATATGAGTTCCATCAACGCAGCCTTTAACTGCAAAATGTAAACGGCAATCGAATTTTAGGATTAATATGGCAAAATAATGTACCTCCAGGAATTTTATATTTTTCAAAAGAATCTGATTTCATTAAATCCTTAGGTACAAACTTAGTCATGGGCAAAGTATTGACTGCATTTTTTTAATGACTGATGAAGTAATTTCAGCCACCGTACCCATTGGCGCAGCCCAGTCAGCCCCAGTTTGTCTTTGACAGTCACCACCCCCAAGAAGATTTACAGTTGCAGCCAATTGAAGGATGGGTGGAACATGCGTTGACCTTTATTCCAGTTGGTAAATCAAGCAGTAAATTATTTTCTTCATTTTCTTTTCTGTGTGAATCGTAGAAAAGTTCCAAAGAAGTATACATTGCACTTCACGAATCTCAAAATTTTAATTAATTTTGTGTTCTAATTTATTTAATAAATATATTCTTTTTTCTTAAGTATGTAATTTATTTAGATTTGAAGTCGAGGTGCATACCTATGAAAATGTCACAAATGTATGAAAGCGATAACTAAATAGCTGGCACACACAATCGATATAAGAACATAAGGAAATGCTACAGTCCGCTTGGGGCGAACAGTATGATTCCCCAAAGAAAAAATGCATTAGGAAGATGATGGATAGCATTTTATTTCATTCCATGAAATTTGTAGAAAAAAAATAATTTTTTGGAAAAAAACGCCCCCAAAAGGTTGCCGTGGCCAAAAACTTTGTATGGGCGATATATTGGAAAAAATATTGGCTAAATATATTGTTAAACATTTTTTTTCGATTTCTATGAAAATTTTAGAAGAAAACAGCATTTTAGTGAAAAACGCCCACAAAAAGTAGGGCTGGCAAAAAACTTTATATCACAAACTTATACAGGAGGGCATTGCCTACATATCTTGCAAAGATTCTAACCCTTTATCTCTTTAACCACAGCTTTAAAACAGTTTTTTCTAAATTGTGGGCGTGGCAGTAGGCGTATCTGAAAAATTTCAACACTTTACCATTTCGGAACCCTAGTGAGTATATGTTCTATATTTCAGCTTCCGAGCATAAATTTAAAGGCCACAAAAGTTGATACGGACGGACGGAAGGACATTGCTAAATAGTCTTAGGTTTTGGTCCTGATCTTAAATATAAATACTTTTAGGGGTCTACGATGAATATTAAGAGGTGTTACAAACTATGTGTCAAAACCCTATGTGTCAAACCCTTAGGATAGGGTATAATTAGCTTCACTTCTCCAATTTATGTATTTAATGTTACCTCTTGTATTGTCCACAGTTTATTATTTTCAGCGTATATTGCAATTTTCAATTATATTGATAAAATTTATTGTTATAGTCTGTAAGAGCATTGTATACTCTATTGATGAAATAAATAGATAATTAAGGTTAAGTTAGGAGTGCTGTTTTGCGGGAAGCAAATTTCACTGGGAGACCGTAAAGGCCCATTGTAAGTACCCTATTGGTACATGCAAGGAAATGCAACGAACAAAACCACTTAAATCTGTTGAAGAAAAGTTTTAGGTCTGATATAGATACCCTAGCCACGTCGTCCAAGCTTTCGAAGACGCAGTGTCCGGTTATTACCCCGACGATCATCCGGATTTGTATTCTGTAAAGAGAGACTCGGGAGATTTTGATCTTTTGATGTCGACAACAGGCCACAGGCTTCGGGTTATGACGCAACCGCTGGTGTTGCTCCATTGTTCCTTAGCCAGCTGTAAGATGATGTCGTCCATAAAAGCCCTAGCTGTGTTAAAAGGTGGTAAACACCTCTCCGTCCGCTAGTAGTGGGTTCAGATCCGAGCCGTATCTGGCCGGTTCATCCGCTCTTTCATTCCCTTTCAGACCAAAGTGTCCTGGGACCCAGCAGAGTAGAACCAAGTGATGACGTATAGCCCTTAGTGCCAAGAGGCAATCCGTTTGAAATAAAAGTATTGAACAATTTTTCGTTGTTCGTTGTTTTTTTAGCAACAATTCTGCTAACACTATTATTTATACAGAACACTTCAAACATAATTAATCAATGAACAAACAGGTTCATTAAACATAAAATTTAGGGATTTAGAAATCAGTAATCAAAGGAATACTATTTGCCACATTATAAATCCAGAACAAATTCTTAACACAATCATACTTATACGAACTATTACCCTTTTCACATTTCACTAGTAGTGGAAAATAAATATTGAAAAGTAATTGCACAAAATTTGTATATTTATTAAAGTGAGTGAAAAGTTTTTACAAATTTAAATTCCAGAGCATAGCTATGAGGATTATATCTGAGGAAGAAGAAAAAAACAGATTATTAAGAGATGATTATTATTTTTTACAGTTACGTGGACCCTTGTATGCTAACAAAAATGATTTCAACATACTATAGGCTAAACAAATCAGGTTTTAAGTATTTGCTGGATATACTTGTGAACTGAAATTCGCTGTTCCAACAATAGCGAAACTCGCCGCTTGCTTACGTTTTTTGCAGAAAGTGTATACTAGAAAATAGTAGGAAAGGATCACGCTATCCTCGTTCAGTGTGAAACTTACAGAAGTATTGGAAGTTTTTAAAGAAAAACTTTGTCCACAATGGATAACTTGGCCAACGACAGGCGAACATTGAAAAGTTGTTCAAGACTTTTATTTCAAACATAAGAAATCCTGTATTATAAGCTGTATTGCGGGCACGCATGTCAACATTATATCGCAACCTTTTCTATAACAGAAAAGGAACATGTAGCATGAATGCTTTAATTTTATGTCAAGTGTGTTAAAAGGTTTGTGACAATCAGCGTTTCGTAGACGCTAGACATACTAGAGTCTGTCACGATTCCTATATTTGGAATGTGAGCGACTTACGGGCAGTTTACTTAAATCATGCTAATAATGGGTGGATGTTGGGTAAATTAAGAAAAATTTATTGAAATTTAAACCAAGTTCACGTTTTTTCTAGGAGATGTTGGTAACCCCTTAGAACCATGGCTTGTAACACCTTACAGAACACCTGATAGTGAATATGTTGAAGAAAAATTTAATGAGATTCAGTCTCGCTGCGGAAACATAATCACAAGAACCAATGGTGTTCTAAAAAAAACAGGTGGAGATGTTTGTTGAGTGCGAAATAATTGTACTGCGCCCCCCACAAAAGCTCAAAATCATCAATGTATGTGCATTGGTTTTGATTTTCCTGCAGTTTATTAACCAGAACAACGGTTTGCATAGCATTAATTGATTTTGACCTGAACTAAAGCAAATATATAATAAATTTCCTTTTAGCCCTAATTAAAAATTGTAACTTACATTTTAAAAGTTGCATCATCTTTACCTCCAAAAGTGAACATTTTAACGCTGTTTGGTATTTCATGTCGCCCGGATTTAGTGTTTGTAATAAGGGAATTTTTTCGAACATAACTTTTTTTCGTGCGCTATTCATAAGGCGAAAAGAAAAGAAGGACATTTTTCATGTGAAATGCTGTTTGGGCGAAATTCATAATTAGTGAGATTTTTTAATTTATTTTTGCGTGTGATTGGTAAAAATCGTAAAAAGACATCGCTTGCGAGGTTTACGATATTGTGGGACTTGAAACACCCAATAACAACACGCAGGATAGGCATGATGTTACCATCCTTCAAGTAATCGCACATATTCGTCAGAATAATCGGCAATTTTGTTCTAATATGTACTTATGTACCTATGTACCTATGTAGTTATGTACTTATGTACCGTTTTAAGGAAGTAACTTTGGTATGTTACCTTTTGTTTCTTAATTTATTATCACTTTGTTCGTGTAAATATGTTGTCAAATATATATTTCTTTTCTTTTTACGTAAATAACTAGTTCAAAAGGTTTAACACTACTAATAATAACTCTCTAACTAATCAGTTATTCTTAAGTAGCTGGACTACTTATATATTATCATGATTGTGAAGTCTAGCATCATGTCTTTTTGCGACCTTCCTAACCTCGTCCTCTACCATTTAAATTTTTAGATCCCAACGTAAATCAGGGGTGGAATCGGCTAAGGTGATAGTTGATTGTCGTTTTTCGTGAATACATATTTTTCTACAATTTTAATTTGCTTATAAACAGAAACCAATGAAAATGCCTACGAAGATGGGATTGACCAACAGATTGGAGGTTAGATTTTCCTTAAGACAGGTGTGTTAAACCAAAATTAAACGAATGAATTCGCAAAACTCTTTAAAAAAAAAGAAGGGACGGATGGAACTAGAGGTGGCTAAGGCTGCCAATGATATTAAAATAATGGAGCTCAATAAGAACAACTTGAAGACCTAATTATCACTGCACTATAGCTTTAGAAAAGCAATATAACATTTTTATAAGTTTGTTGAATATATTCTGTGTGATTTAAATAAAAGGCAATTTGTTATGATTTGTTATTTTTTTTGTAATTAAAAAACAAACATTTTACAGTTTTACAGGACGGCGATTAGTAATTGGCAAATAAATCATCGCTTATACTGTCGAAAATTCTTTAAGCTATCGAGGATATTTTCAGTTTGTCGTGGATAGTTTGGGGATATACTATTTTCACCTTCCGGATAGGCTACGTTGTAGGGGAGGCATATGTTGTCCAATGCAGCACAGGCATTGATGATTTCGACAACGCTTATCGGACTATACGTACACTGCGGTTCTTCAAGTATTATACGCCATCGACCCAACTAAATTAAATTTGTAATTTAAAGTTGTTCATAATATAAAAGAAGGACTTACATTTTAAACGACCGTTGCATCGTTTTACAATACTTCTGGCATTCGAATGAACTGAATTGAAGTGTAACTCGAGGGAATCTTTATTAACGAAATAGTATCAGTAGGAAAGGTTCTAGTGGATAGCCGCTATCACCTTAAAAAAAAGACAGTGCAGTACTTAAAAATTTATATATCAAATTTAGTATTACCAAGTAGCCATAAGCTCCTGCCTCCTAGAAAATCTCTTTCTTCAGTTTGTCGCCGGGCAAAGCTGTCCTGAGCACTTCCCCCATAGTTAGCATTTATAACCAAAACTTGTGTGTTTTCATCGCAAATCTGGTATATATAGATTATTTTGCAAAACGAAGTTAAATTTTTGACTTAACAAGTCATTTATACTATGCCTACCTGTCCGATTGAAGAACATGGTTTCATTTTCCACTTGCATTAAAACCATGATATGAGTTCCATCAACGCAGCCTTTAACTGCAAAATGTAAACGGCAATCGAATTTTAGGATTAATATGGCAAAATAATGTACCTCCAGGAATTTTATATTTTTCAAAAGAATCTGATTTCATTAAATCCTTAGGTACAAACTTAGTCATGGGCAAAGTATTGACTGCATTTTTTTAATGACTGATGAAGTAATTTCAGCCACCGTACCCATTGGCGCAGCCCAGTCAGCCCCAGTTTATCTTTGACAGTCACCACCCCCAAGAAGATTTACAGTTGCAGCCAATTGAAGGATGGGTGGAACATGCGTTGACCTTTATTCCAGTTGGTAAATCAAGCAGTAAATTATTTTCTTCATTTTCTTTTCTGTGTGAATCGTAGAAAAGTTCCAAAGAAGTATACATTGCACTTCACGAATTTCAAAATTTTAATTAATTTTGTGTTCTAATTTATTTAATAAATATATTCTTTTTTCTTAAGTTAATTCTTCTTCTCTTAATTTTTTGGAAAAAAACGCCCCCAAAAGGTTGCCGTGGTTAAAAACTTTGTATGGGCGATATATTGGAAAAAATATTGGCTAAATATATTGTTAAACACTGACAAACGACATTTTTTGTCGATTTCTATGAAAATTTTAGAAGAAAACAGAATTTTAGTGAAAAACGCCCACAAAAAGTAGGCGTGGGAAAAAACTTTATATGACAAATTTATAAAGGTGGGCGGTACCTACATATCTTGTGAAGGTTGTACAACTTTATCTCTCTAAGTTAAGCCTTTAAATGGTTTATTCTAAATTGTGGGCGTGGCAGTGGACGTATTTTGAAAATTTTAACACTTTACCATTTCGGAACCCTAGGGAGGGATATTCCAAATTTCAGCTTCCTAGCATAATTTATCGTCTGCAAAAGTGGCAACAGTAGTTTCTTCATTTTGTGGTGCGTCTATCGTGTATACGTGTACAATTCCCAACATACTACCTTGCGGTACTGCAGCTTTTATGTATTTCAAAGCGGAGTACAGATCTTATTGCATTATATACGACTCTAGTATTTCATAGTACTCTTTTGGAAAATATTTTTGTAGCTTAACGACTAGTCCCTTATGCCATATTTAATCATTCTCCTGTATGTCACGGAAGATGGCAGAGTATATTTGGTTTTCTTCTAAAGCTTTTTCTATTATATCAGTTATTCTGTGGACCTGATCTATATCTGAATATTTATTTCTGAATCCAAAATGATGGTTTGTAATCAGTGTCTTTTCTCATAGAATCGGATGAAGTCGTATTAGGAGGATTTCGAATAGCTTAGACCTGATTGGCAGTAATGATATCGGTTACTTCACTGAGAAATAGCAATTTTCCTGGCTATGGTACCACAATAACTTCCGCGAACTTCCGCATACATGGAACATACCTTATTCTGAACGCTGTTGTGCTGCATTTTATTTTTAAAACCCTTTAACTGCAGTTTCTTTTCCAGAATTTCACCCGTTAGATCAAATTCCGGAGCTTTTATCGGGTTGATCCTTCCTTTTTTTTCTTTGTCTAATTTCCAAGAGGTTACCGCTGGAACCGATCTCTCATCATCACACATTTCTTCCGTTTATTGGATATTATCTTTAATGGCTAAAAACTGGTTGCTTGTTTTAGCCCGGTTACTACTGCTGTTTTTCACTGCCGGAACATTGGTCTTTTAATTTTTGTAGCCTTCAATAGTCGGTATTCTATACTAGCAACGTTTGTCAGATTTGTAAGGTATCTCAAGTATCTTCAGCTATCTTTTTCCTGAGCTTATTGTTTAAGGTTTTCACTTGGGGCTTTTGACAGTTGCATTCGTTTGCAGGCTTGTCTGTTTTCAGATATAATGTCGCAAAGCTACACGCTTCTTGTTACTTGGCTATTTAATTCAGGCGCTGCAGCCCATGCAGCCTTTTGTATAGCTGGGGTGAAGGACTGTACTTCACGTTCTAAATACTCCATTTTGTTAATTGTTGTGGATAGTTCGATGCATTCATCTATTAAATGTCTAAAATATATCCAGTCGGTTAGTTTGTTTACTAGAGTGGGTTGTTTTCCTTTTGTATTAATTTTATTATCAAGTGTAAGCAGCACAGACAAAAGATCTGAGTCAAGATCGGGGTTTTCCTTTAGGAGATATTCTTAGTTAAGAAGAAGACGATAACGTCCGGGATTTTGTTCCTATTTGTGGGCCAGTAAGTAAGATTTCCCGTTGAATGGTATTTAGTAAACACCAAGATTTATTCTCAGCCCGAAAATATAAACCTATTATGAATTTATCATAAACTTTAATCTAAATTTTAATAACAACTGAAGTGGCATTCAATACTATTTTCACTGCTCCTGTTAGTAAAATACTCAATGTTCCAACTTTTCATATAATGTTCAATCTGTCTTACTTTCCATAATGAATTGTAGTTCAATTTTACCTTGTAATACGATATGAAATAAAACTATTGTCTATCTATCTATCTTATTTCTGGATTTACGGAAGAGGCTTTCAAAATTGTTTTGTTTCAGCCTTAAGCTAGGAGAACAATAAGCCGCTGCGACCGTTATCTGGCCTCTGCTTGTTTTAATGTTTACAGATTTGGCTTGTATTCACAAGATTTTTATGAGACAACCCCTACTCTTGTTGTTTGTGATGATGTGGGGTATGATATGTCTTGTAATCGCGAATCATATCTTATATCCATCTCTTTTCTTTCCATATCTTTTATCCTGTAAGAATTCTTGGCATGATATTCTCCATAATATTGTTGGACCGCTTATGAGGCCTAAGTTATCATTTTCGCTTAAGGGTAGATTTTCTTTAGCTCTATCTATTTTTCTTTTTATTTGGGGCCAAGTTTTCGGTCTCAAGTCGGTTTTGCTTCTTTTTTCTCTGTTTTTGATTGCGTCTCTTTTTGAACAGGCTTTTAAATTTTCTTCGTTGTCCTTTACCTGTTGAAGCTCTTTTCCTACTACACACCCTCTGTAATTAGCTGGATGGCTTTCACTACAATTGGCGCATTTCGGGACTAAATTTGTATACCTTATAGTGGAACATGAATAAATTTTAACGTATATTTAACAATTAAATAAAATAGCAAATAATTACGAACAAATTGATTGACAAAAAAATTTAGCCAAATGAGAGATTAATATTACAAAACACCTTGTAGAACCACGTTACCACAAGTTCTCCTACTATTAACAGCGTTGACTCAGAAACATTAGGTAGAGCTTTAAATAAATAGCAAATGCTCAGAAGTTTGTAGGCTATCAGTTTTTCCTTTTGTTACATATCTACCTCGAGATAAACTTCTGTGCTGAAACCACATATGAGTAATTAACTAGATAGCTAACTCAACATGTCTGTCCCGTTGAACCTGTAAAACATTTTTAAAAAATGAACGCAAAATCTTCTCTTAAATGTCCTATCTGTGAATACGTGTGAACCACAGAGGGTACTGTTGATTGCCAAATATATGGTTGTTGAACACCAATTTGACATTAATGATACCTACATGGCAATTTTTTCCAAAATGGATTCCTTGGCGAAGTACTGCAAATGTGTGCGTGAGCTGGCTCAATCTGATTTGCATGTAAAAATTTATCCAAAAGGGAGTTAAAGAGAGCCAGAAATTGCATCAGTTGATTATCTGTATAATTACTCATCTTTGGCTGAAACATTCGATCCGCCCATACAGAATAGAGCACCAAAGAGAAGAGAACAACCATCTTTGCTTTGTGACACGAGTTTCAGTAATAATTAAGTATGCATGCGGGATACCGCTTGTATCACAGCGATTTCTGGGCGCCCAATATTATTTTCTCTTTAATAGATTTCGTCACGTACACTAAATCGAGATCGAAAATTCGCCTGTACCGTTGACGGCATCACGAAGTAAATTGTTTTATTGCTAAATTTAATTTTTTCGATTGTATTTGTTAAACTAGTTGCCAGTTATTAAACAAAATTTATATTTATATGTTTGACATGAACATCAATTGCCTGAAGAGGCAACTTGTTAAAAAAGTTAAATAAAAAAATTTTAGCGGTGTAAAATTTCTTTTAATATCACAAAAAGACAGTAAGGACAATTAAGATACGACCATAAATACATATCCAAATTGTCCTTTAGCTCTGTGCGAGACTTGGCTGAATGCAAAATACGTTTACTAGGTTCTTAATTTCAGAGAGTAACTTAAAGACGCCTTACCTCTTGTGGGGAGAAGTCGAATTAATAACTATCTGTATTACCTTTAACGAATGAAAAATTGATTTTATTTGCTTCTCTTAAATACCAAAATATTGCCTACGTTAAAAATATGTACAAACTTAAATTACAAGGTACAATTATATTAAAAGTATTTACTGAAAGTCAGCAATAATGATGATACAATTTATTAAGCTGACTTTGCTGGGAACAAAATTAAAATATAATATTCTAAGAAATTAGAAATAAAAATATACGGTCTGGTA
Organism: Ferdinandea cuprea; assembly: GCA_963576555.1. Lineage (NCBI taxonomy): Eukaryota > Metazoa > Arthropoda > Insecta > Diptera > Syrphidae > Ferdinandea > Ferdinandea cuprea. Next base: position 19,142,691 of record OY754962.1, on the reverse strand, counting down.
TTGTCACCGTGACATGCAGGGGCCGACCTTCAACCCAAACTGAAATCGGTGTCAGCATAACGCCTTTTTGCAGGTGTTGTTGGTACTTCTTAAGCCTGTACCTTTATCCGGATATTTCTCCTAGTTTTAAATTGTCGCCATATGATGTATCGGATGTATTGTTGTAGTATATGGTAGGTGCTCCTCCTTTTTGATGTCTCTTATCCATTTGCTTAGAATTTTGATGTCATCATTGTCGCATTTAAGTATGACGTGTGAAAAAGCTAGCGGCCTGGACGTGTTTCTAAGGCTTGCAGCCAGCAGCTCTCTCAGGTTTACAAGTGGGATGAATGCTGCATTGATATTACTGAAACTACTACTATATGATGCGATGGTCATGGTATCGTGTTTTAGAATACAGGTTGCCTGTGATGTCAATATACCGTAATTTTGAAGTAATACTTCCAAAATTTGTCTGCCACAAATCACGTTCGAGATATACTTCCTGTCCAAGAAGCAAATCGAACTGTTGCCGTTATATAGCTGAATACATAAAGAGATTAGTTTAATTTGATGATAACTCTTCCACGTGAAATAGTAGATCCATTTCCCACCTACTGACATCAAGATCAGCTGTGATCTGAGTTGGTCTGGAGTGATCGCCAGAGGGTTAATTTTGGCATGATGTAGATCTGTCAGAGTAGACAATTCTGCGATTACTGATAATTCAGCATAGCTAATGTCGTATGCGCTGCCACAGCTAAATGTGTTGATTGGTTTGACTGCCATGCTCTTAAGGTTCTCAATCTCGGTCTGGAATGCTTGCAGATGTAACAGCAGTAACAGTTTCGGTGTTTTTCTGTAATATATTGCTCGTTGCTTCTGCGATTGACGTCTGGTTTTATATAAACTGCAGTAAATGATTTTTATTAGCTCGTGTATGCTGAATTTGCTGTTCATAATGTTCGCATACGCTTCAACTTTCCTTGCGAGGTACCAATAAGGTTGAAGGTGATCGTTTTGATCCAATCTTGAGTGAACTTTGTATGAAGCATATCATTGGTGTTTTTTATAATTGTCAGATGAAGGTTGAATTGTGAGTCAAATCGTAAGACATCATTTTACAAAAGTAATTCATATCCTCCACATGTTCCTGGAATCCTTCGAATTCTCACCAAAAGTTTGCCATTTCGTAGTAAACAATTATTTTTCAGTCACTGGTAATCAGATTTACTCTTCCGATCTTCTCAAAGTAACATCCTTTACGGTTTTTGAATGCAGTAAGTAATGCGTTTGATGTTAATGTGTTTCTTGGTCTAAGAACCATCATGACCAAACTGGTGAAGAATAACCACCTTATTGGGCCTAGTCTACACGTCGTTTTATATTCCTTTCTCGAAGTGTATGAGCTTTCGATGCATACTTCAAGATGTACATTAAGTGAAGTGGTCAGCGGACTACGCTGAGTGTGGTTTCCAATTCTTGTTGGCTTACTAAATCTGTTATTCTATTCGCAGTTGGTTCAATAGAAAAGGGTCATAATTTAGCAATCGGTTTACTGGATTTTTATTACTTAAAACTGTAACAGCTGCGAACTTCATTGAAATTTCCTGGGTAAAGGTCAGCAATTTTCCCAAATCACCATTAAGTTGGTTGCATTCGCCCAGATTTTATGAGTACAATATCTCCAATATGAATATTTAGCTGCCTTGGTGACTTTCAGCGTTGATGGAGTTGTGATAAATTTTCCAGAAATCTTGTGATATTTGCGGCCCTCAAAAAGGGCTCTAACGATTTTGATATTTTTTTGTAATTCGAACAATTATGTTAAAAGTGTCCAATGTGCGAAATTATATTAAAATAGAGTAGGTGTCGTTTTTGAGAAAATCAAATTTTTTAAAACCTAAAAACTGATTTAAATAAATTTCTCACCATTAATTTTCGATTAATTTTATCTAGGGAGTTACTGGCGTTGGTGATGTTTGTAGTATTCTCTAGGCTGGTGGTCTGTGAGTATCTTAAATTTATTGCCGTATAAATAGATAACATTTTTTTCTTTAAGAGGCTAGGTGGAAAATCATCCATGAGACACTATGAGGACCAGCCGCACGTGCTCATAGCAGAGTGAGGTTCTTACTTCCTAAAAACAACTCCCTTCAAAAGTTATATCCTATCTAGTAGTTTTCATTTCAGGTTGTATACTCATGTGGCAGGCAACCACCCAGAGAATGCGCCTGCTTATACCGCCACTTGCTCGTGTTTACACCTTATTGCGCTAGTTCAAACGGTTTTAGCCGTTGAAGTCGGCGCACTAAATTTGTCTCGTACAAAATTTGTAGCTTTTAGTTCTTGCAATGGCCATAAAGGCGAGTCCGTTGCTTATGGACAATTACTTTTTAGTAGTTATAACTAAGTCTCGGTAAATATCACTGGTTCTTATATACCACGGTGCGTTTACAATTGTTTTTAGCACTTTATTTTGAAAAGTTTCAAAAATGTATATGTTACTAGGTTTGGTACAACCGCAAAGTTGTATATCATACGTCCAAACTGGTCTTAGAACTTGCTTGTTTTGCATTCTGAGTTTGGCAAATCGACCAAGCAGCCAATGTATTTAATTATATTTAATAACGAGCTCTTCCTGTTTATTTTTTACGTGCAATTTCCATTTTAGTTTCGCATCTAATGTCATTCCAAAATATTTAGCTTCATTTGCGTACGAAATTTGTACGGAATCTATAAACAAACATTTCTTTAAGTAAAATAAACGTATGTGGATTTGGTTTCATTAAGCGCAATATGCCAAGTTTTTGTACACTCAATAACGTGTCAATAGCAATTTTGAGCTTGTTCGTTGCTGATTCAACCGTATTATCGGAATATCTCGAGTATAGATTAAAAATAAAATCGCACCCAGAACGCTTCCTTGTGGAACTCGTGTCGCGATTTCTTTTGAATATTCGTTGTCGTGCTTAACAGGGAATAGTCTGTCCGCTGGATAAGAACTAAGTATCTCATATAACTGCCTTGGTAAGGCCAATTTTATCTTAGGTTGCAATCCCGTATGCGATTCTTTATCAGAAGCCTGGGAGACGTCAAGGAAAACTTTAGAACACATTTTTTTCTCCTCTAGGGCATTTTCTATTTCATTACTTATTCTATAAACCTGGTGGATTGAGGAGTGCCTGATTCTAAGCCCGAAATGAAAAGAGAAATCAACGCTTAATGAGGGGCTAATGTTTCACAAACCAATAAGGCAAAAAACAATGATAACAAAGCTTTTATTTTGTTTAATCATTCGCCAGAAACGATTTGCAACTACGCCAACATCTTTCAAACCGCCTATCTGCCATAGGAACATAAGGTAAGTTATTCATAACCATAGTCAATCTGCCCATAGTCTCTACCTCTGCCACGTGACTCCCTCCGTCGAAATGTCCATCAACTGCAAGACATGCAAGGATGTCTATAACGACGATATGGTCCAATGCGACCCTTGCGATTATTGGTACCATTTCGCCTGTCTTGGAATTACAGCCGCGATGCAGCATCAGGACTGAAATTGTTCAAAATGTCAGGTAACAGCGCAAAAAACTGTATTTAATGATTATGCTCACGTGCTCCATAGTCAACGAAATGTGTCAACCTCTTCTGCATAAAACGAGCCCCCCTCTGCTGTGAACTCCGAACACTCAGAAATCTCCACTGAAGCAGACCGATGCTGTTCAAGGAACTTGACAGGATAGAAAAGCGACTTCATCGAAAAAATGCTATTACTACAATAACTGGAGGAAGAAAGGCGACTGAAGGAAAAGCGGGATAAAAAGTATACTGAAAGCAAATACGCGTTGCTAAGGGAGCTGAGATCTGACACTTGTGATGATGACGTCAATGAAGTGTCGGCGAAACTGTCACAAGTGCTAAATCCCATGTTACCCCTTGAACAGCACCTGCGATCAAACCTTTGGTACCTCAATATACCAGATCTGATGTCCCCATTATAAATCAAGACATCAATGGATCACTGTGGAACAGTACGCTCAGCTATAAACCTTTTCAGGCACCCACCATAGGAGCAATACGGAACGCGAAAGCATATCCGACCGTCACGCATATCCCGATCATGCCCACATCCACCACATTGTCGACGCACCAACAGCAACTCAGCTCACAGATGGCATATCGATAGAAACGCCAACACCGAGCAGACAGCAACTGGCAGCACGACAATTAATGCCAAAGGAGCAGGTAATATTTAGGTCAGAAGAATGGTCTCTGTTCATCAGCTGCTTCAACAGCTCTACAAACTCTTGCGTGTACACAAATATTATCTCAAAGGAGAAGCACGTAAGACGTAGACTGCTAATCCCTGAACAAGTTCCAGGTGTATTAAGTACCCTACAAATGCTCTATGGCCGCCCAGAGGCCATCGTTAACATCCTCATAGAGAAGGTACAAAAACAACCACCACCTCGTGCCGAAGAGCTGCAATCTATAATAAAATTTTCCCTTGCAGTGCAGAATATATGCGCTGTCTTTTACAGGAATTGACCGATAAGTTGCCACTGCAAATACATGGGGGAATTGAATTGGGGTAGCTACCGGAAAACCGCCAGTGCGCCCAATCTTTTCGTATACACCGCTTGGCTAGCCAATATTGCCTACTCAGCCTCGGAAGTAACAACATGGAACCTTCCTAACTTTACCTCATCCAAAGCATCACTGAACGTTCATCAAGATGCTGAATTGCATTCTGAGTCAAGTCAGCGAAAGTACCCACTTTGCCAATTTAATTGCAAGTCGATGGACCAGTGTCAGCATTTCCTGCATATGAACCTAAATGATAGATGAGACGTCATAAAGCGATATACAATCTGCCGATCATGCCTCCGCCAACTTGGCAGAAATCGTTTTAGCTTTGTAAGGGAGTGTGGTGTCATTGGTTGTAGCTATAAGCACCATAAGCTGCTACATAAAATGCGTGACACCGGCACATCAAGCTCCTTCACATCACATCAGAAGTCACAGATCTCCAAATGAATTGTTATCATCAATTCGAAAATAGTAGCATCTTATTTAGAATAGTTCCCGTAACATTATATAATGAAGATGTGTGCCTCATCGGTTTCGCTCATGGACGAAGAACTCGCTGCTGAAGGAGAATCTCAGCCCTTATGCCTAAAATGCAAAGCAAAAGTGAACCTGCAAGTCTCATCAATTTCGTCCAGTAAGAATATACAACATCTTCAATATACGCACTGTTGAGTCACTTGAACTTCGTCAACAAAGTATAAATAACAAGATTTGGCACGCAGATATAATTATCTGAACAAAATTCCCATCGACTCGTATTCCAAAGAAGAACTGCAACAGAAAATGTTGCTAACATGGTACCTTTCGATTTTTCCGGTCATCAACCACAACAAGCCAAGCAAACTGAGGATTTTATAGGACGCTGCAGCAGCAGTAAACGGAATATCTCTTAACTCAATATTGCTATCTGCTCCCGATATTGCGCCATCTCTTCTATCGGGTTTGTTTCGTTTCAGAGAGCGTAAGATTGAAATTTGTGCGGACATAAAGGAAATGTTCCTCATAGTGTTTATAAACTAATCGGCCCAACATGCTCAACGATTCTTATGGCGAAAGAGTGAGAGCAAAGTTATAGAAGAATACGCTATGCATGTTATGACGTTTAGTTCGACTTGCTCACCCTTTTGCGCACAATATGTAAAAAACACAAATGCAAAATGTTATGCACACAAATATCCAAGAGCGGTGAGAGCAATAGTCGAAAATTATTACTTCGACGATTACGTCGATAGCGTTGACTCCGAAGAAGAGGCTATATAATTAGCAAGAGATGTTGTGTTCATACACAATTAAGCTGGTGCTCAATAATTTAAAAAAGAAAGCTGCAAACTACGAGAAAAGTATTGGTAATTGGAAGTTTTTATCTGGCCCAGTAAAAATGTTGGGAATATTTTATTTTCTTTCGCAATTAAGGCACAAACTCTCAAGATTGATATGGTTGAGAAGAGAAGTTCTTAAAGTACTCATGTCAGTTTTTGATCGTCTCGGTCTAATAGCTAACTTTACAGTGTTGCTAAAGAGCATTTCGAGAAGTTTAGAAAATGGAAGTATTTTATCTTAAATATAAAGAATATCGCCATTGAAAGACCATACATGCAGCAGTTTTCGCTTAACAAAAACTCCGCAGTTCAGATACATATATTCGTTGCTTACTCAGCAGTGGCATATTTTCGTGCATGCATTGGAAATTTGGTTGTGTGCAGTATTATAGCTGCCAAGCCAAAGGTAGTCCTATGAAGATCATGTGAATACCTAGACTGGTACTCGAGGCAGCTGTTTTAGGGACAAGGTTGGCGAAATTGATTACTGCCGGACACTCAATAGAAATAAAAGAGAGATGGTTTAGTTGAATTAAATCTGATCATAGAAAATTGAAGCAATTTGTTGCATTTCGGGTAGGTGAGATTCTTGAAGAGACTACAGCTGTAAACTGGAGGTGGATTCCAAGTAAACATAATGTCGCCGATGAAGCCACCAAGTGGAAATCCAAAAACTTCATTCAGATAGCCGGTGGTACCGTGGGCACAGATGAGTAATTATACAGATAGTCGACTGAGAGGATTTTTGGCTCTCCCGCCTATGGTTTTTTATTTGCTTCAAAAAGGAACAGTACTGTGTTCGCATATGTTTTTACATGCAAATCAAATTGAGCCAGCTCACGCACACAATAGCAGTTCTGCGCCTACGAATATATTTTGGAAAAGATCTCATGTTGACATATTAAAAGTCAAAACTGGGCTGTGTCCAATAACATCGTAATAACATGCAACGATTTATAATGAATTTGAAACAGAATAAAATTTTGGTGAATGTTTTTAATTATTATGTAAACTAAAATAATAGTTTTACCAAGCAAGCATATTTTTTGGGTAAAATTTTTTAAGCAGTTGCGCAAGTTAAACATAAAATAAGGGTTATGATAATTTGTTTGCCAGTAGTTAAACTAATTAAGCAGTTTTAAATTGTCAGTAATAATAAAATAATTTTGGTGGTTGACTTATCGAATGTCGAGTAAAATAATTAAAATCAAATAATTTTTAAACGGAAGGTTTAATAAATATTTCAGCAGTGAATTAATGAAATATTCTGTAAAATTACTAAAATTGTAGGTAAAATAAGTAAAAAGCTCAATGAATGAAATTAATCAGTAACGCATGATTAACTGACCATTTCAATAATTTAACATAGTATTTCATAAATTCACTGGTATTCACCGCTACTACTATTCCAATTCAAAGATAATAACGTTATTAAATTTGCTAAACATGATGAAATAAATTTAATAACGTTGTTATCGTGGAATTGAAAAAGTCAAGTCTACATTTTGTCTTTAAAAATGCATTTAAAGTTATTTTGTCGCAGTTTATCAATTCGTTCGCTCGCTCTCATATGAACGTTCCGAATATGTAGATATGTAAATATATTAAACTTTCATATGTTCAATAAAAATATAATAAAACAACCAAAGGAACAGACTCAAATACATTTAAAAATCCCCAGATTCTCTTAGTAATAGGTTTAGAAAAATCTATGTCTGCTAGGATGTACCAAAAGTTCTCCTTGGGTGGATTCCATACGATGCCTAAAGCCTTGAAGACATCTTTGTCGTTGATAAGCAAAGAATCGCTAACATTTTTGCTACCAGAAATCATATCTCAGACCCTTTTGTCATTACTGCACCAATTTTGCAAATCAAAGCCAGCTATTTGAAGTATGTGCTTAGATTCATAATAGATTTTAAAAATGTCCAAGTTAAAAAATCTTCTCCTTGCCTGAGATAACGAATCTACCAACTGCCCTTTCTTTGGATAGTATGTTCACTACAAAACGACCATCTGCTAGACGTCGAAGGCACCTTAATAACTCCTTCTCACATTTTTCTTCTTCCACTGACTGGAAAACTGGTTTCCTGTTTACTTCTTCCATTTCCCAGAACTTATTCACTGTTTCATTCAACGAAACGTCTTTAAAATCAGAACAATCGTCAGATAACCCATAACTTCCGGAGGCTATCCAACCCAGCAATGTCTTTTGCTACACCGGTAGCTGAGGACCAAGTTTAATCTGACCAACACGAACCAGATGAATAAAGCTATCGGCGCCAATCAAAAGATATATACGACTTGGGATATTGAAATAAGGATAAGCCATAAAAAGGTTTTTGGGAATATTCCAGTTAGAAACATCGATTTCTTTTTCTGGTTGAATATTAGTGATAGATTTTATAACTAATAAATCCAAATTCAACTGAAAGTCAGAACATAGTGATTTGCAACTACCCTCTGTCTTATGACGTACAATAGAAATAATTTTTCCTATTCCGGAAGCGGATGTATTATTTCGAAATTTATGCAACTAAATTTTCTGGACCATATCTTCAGTTTAACTGAGACGCCGAATGGACAGGTTGAAATTTACCAAATCGGTCCCTTATGTAAACAATAGCAGTTGCCAAGATAACATTTGCATTACCATGATCAAACACACGTTAGAAACAACAGTGCTGGTACAACTGGTACTCGTGCTTGGTGATGTGTCTTTGTCCAGGACTTCTTCCTTAGCCGGAATCTTCACCGTAAATCTGTGAAGTAAGCGATGATGTGGCAACAAACCAATAGTGCATTTTTGTGAAATGCATCTGCGCACCGAATGACCTTTTCCCAAAATAGTTAATGCATAGAACACGTCTCTTAACTTCAAAGAAACAATTGGAAACTGGTAAATGATTAAAGTCTGAACACCCAACAATACCATGCGTACTAGACTGACAAAACTTGCACTTGGATTTGTTCGCAACTAATGAAATATTCCTATTAGTATTCATGTTTCGAAAACGATTACGGAAGGTGCTATTATTCAACTTTACAGTACTTAGATTTTTCCCTCTAATGTTTGGCAACGACGATCCAACAATTTCGAAAAATGACCATGACGGCAGTTCAGAATGATCAACCGCTTCATCAAACTTGGCGTTTGTCTCCCAATCAACATGTCGAGTGCAATGGAAATCAATATTGATTCTGCAACAACCTTGTAATTCCCTACACTAAGAATCGCAGATAGTGTTAAAACTATCTTCTAAGTTTCGTAAATTAAAAGATGAACAGTTAGAGATTTTTAGATATTCTAAAACTGCATTTATGTGTTCCTGAAACATAAACGCCTTATTATCAAACATTTTCTTTAATCAGTTTATTGCCTTAGCGTAATTTCCACTCGTTAAATCGAATTCCTTTACTGGACCCAATGTGGATCGTAAAAAAAAATTTCGTAAATAATTGAACTTAAGAAGATTATCCAACGTATCATCTTAATATATTAGATTATTAAACAGTCCTATAAAATTTGGAAAATCCGAGAACTTTACAGAAAAGGATGGTAATTTAATTGTTTCAAGCTTTATCGACCTTGTCAAGGAGTATTGGAATAATAATAGAAATTATGTTTTGTCGCTTACCTTAATCAACCGATCAAAAGTGCACTCTGGATCGCTGATGACTGATGAAATGTTCACTTTATAAATAATATTTTTGTTTTCTAAGTCTTGGCACTTTTTATTAGGTTAGAAAAAAAGCTAGCCTAGGTAAACTAATGCAAAATTAAACGTATTTATTTTACAACCCTGTTTTCTTATTTTATGCACTTTCCTTTTATCTTTTGATATTTATTTTATTTGTATTTGTTTTTATTATTTTTAACACCAGGAATCTCGTTTGTAAAAAGTGCATAACTTTTCTTTTATCTTTTGATATTTATTTTATTTGTTTTTTTTCTATAATTTTTAACACCAGGAATCTCGTTTGTAGGAACTGAGGATCGGCTTGAATGGTGAAGTATGATTCTTAGCAGCGAATTTTTGTTGTAGTGGAATACGTTGCGACTGCCGTTGTTAAGCTATCCGCTGGGTGATGCTTAGTGCTACGTGCAATGTAGTTTGGTCACGTAGTGCGAATACTTTGTTGCACAATTTTCCACAAAATGAGGGCGTAAATTTAGGTTTTGTGGCTCTGAAGGAAATCTGAAGACTCCACTAAACACGACTTGCTCTTATATAATTGGATGTCTTCAGATTTAAGTCTTGCACGTGCCTACGAAGGATATTGACAATAGGTGACTACTTTTTTTTGTTTTAATTCTCAGAAACTCACCTTGTTTCGATGAATTCAAATATATATGAAAAAGAATATATAAATGCTGAATATATATTGGTACTATTTAAAACTAATGTATTTTAGTTAATAACTCGATCAGTAGTCAATACCTGATGACTTACATTCTCTACGGTTGCCGGTGAAAAGAAAAAAATCACTGTTTGTAAGTTCTAAACGCCGGAAGAACTAATCGGCACTTGTCAAAAATGACCACCACGCTTACCAACTTTATTGGAGACTTTAACGTTTCTAAAGGAAACAGTGGCGCTTTAGGGATGTGCCTAAGTCTTTATATAGCTTAGGTTAATTTAAAAAAAAAAAATCAATAAATACAATGATGTGTTAAATGTGTTTCGACTGCAAGGGATTGCTACAGCATTCAGAAATTCTTCACATGTTTCTTCTTCCTGCTGTTTTCGTAAGTGGAATCGGTAATTTTCCAATATTTCGTTTGGAGTCGGTTCGAAGAACTCGGATAATATTCTGATGATATACTCATGTGATTTAGTTGATAGTTTCTCTTCGCTTTATCGCAAAGAACGTTGTATGCTTCACTTCCCATGTAGTGGAGTAGCAGTTGGACTTTTTTTCCGATAGGATGATCAAAAAGGGCAATCGCAGTCTCAAACATTTTATGTTTTTGTCAAATGGTTCGATAGAAAATTGTGCTTGAAGTGATTGTATTTACAACTACGGGCTGTGTCATATTTTCCTTTATATTTGTCTGAAATTTTTAAAAGCACGTGCCTGCAAAATAATGTGAATCTGCTTTATCCTCATCGCCACTTGTATCGTTGCTTAAATAAAATTGCAGAAATCCTCGGGCAGAAGGTGTAATTCCTTTATTCAATGTTTGTATAAATATTTGTGCTTGAGCATGTCAAGAAATAATACAATTTTTAAATTTTTGTTAAACTCAGATCAGTATCCACTAGATTATTGAAAGAATTTATAAAATGTTTGTAGTCTGTGTATCTTCTACTAAATCTAGGTAAACGTTGTTTTGTAAGATGACTAATTGTATGTAGAATAGCTAATATCATATCTGCAACACTACTGCACCTAGTTGCAAAAGACCTGTGTAAAAGACAGATCCCAAAAGCGAAATAAATTTTGTATTGGTTGTAATCTACAATTTCACTAAGACAAGTATCAGTTGGTACCAATCCTTCTATCTTAGTCTGGTATAAGTTAACACAGGAAACATCTTCTCATTTCTTTTTTCCTTCTCATTCACAGTAGTCCGTGTAAATGTTTGGGAATTACTGTTCCCATGCTTCTAATTGTTTTGATAATAAGGTCTATCATTATAGGTTAAAACAAATATTTTCTAACAATAAAATGTAGTCTTATCCGTGTAAATGTTTGGGAATTACTGTTCCCATGCTTCTAATTGTTTTGATAATAAGGTCTATCATTATAAGTTAAAACAAATATTTTCTTACAATAAAATGTAGTCTTATGTGAGGCTTTGAGAAAGCTTGTGTTTTATTTTGGACGTAGTCAAAATCGGAAAGTAAAAATAATTGGACATAGTTCATATCAGTAAATAAAAATAATTTATACTAAGGCCCGTTTGCTGATACTGTTCTTAAATCTGTGTCATAACTAAGTTTACGTTAAGTTCTAAGTGTAACTTAATTTATTTTCAGTTGTAAGAAAATATTTAGGTTGTACTTTGCTAAGATAGACATAAATTGAAATGCAGCCAACTTTTGCTAAATGTCAAATAAACTTCAAATGAGTTTAATTTCGGTGAGTAAAGTGAAATTGAAAGATTTTTTAATAAACATTTTTAGTTTTTCGATAATGGCAGATATAAACAGAGTGAGAAATCCAAATTTCGTTAAATGAAAAACGCACGCTTCTTCAATGCGCCTGTGCAGAAAAATTTATAATAGAAAAAAACAGACGGAGTAACTTGGAGAGAAAAGGAAGCGGCTTGGGCACGAATTACCGCTAGCTTTAATTCCTATTCGGCGTCTGCTTTTTACAGGAGTATTAAAATTCTACCAAGCATCGATCCCAATTTTGAAATAACAACATCAGATTGGACAAAGTAAAAACTAAGTCACTTAAAACAGCCGGTGCATCCAAAACTTAAAACTAGGCAAGTTATTGATGATAGTTTATCAGAAGAAGCTAATGATCTACGTGCCGATGTCAATAATAATACGACAATAAATGTTCCAAGGTCATAAGGATTTAAAAACCAATTTACCATTTCCAGTTCGAACGTGACCTAAAAAAAACAAAGTATATGGTCTGGTAGACGTAGACCATTTGTTTCAACGTTGCCCAGCAGCAAAATAAGTGAGCAATACTCACAGCTGTCAGCAATTAAAATTGAACTTGATAAGCTGCAATACGACATACAAAGAGAAGAAGCAATTCAAAAGAGGTACACAAAGTCAATTGAACATGAATTGAGAAAAACGTCCTTGGAATTAGACATTGCCATAAAAACTGAACTGTTAAAACAAATTAAGACGAATTCCATTCAACCTGCGGAGGCATGCTGTATTCTGAAGAATTTGCAGAATATGGATCCTTTTGTAAAGTGACACTGGTTTCTTTAAAGTAAAAGCTCCTGATAATAATTTCCTCATGGCTTAATCTTGAAATTATGTTTTTCAATGAAATTTCGTACAAATTTATTTTCTTAATATAATTTATTTATATATTATTCAAAATAAAAATAGTTCGTACTATTGTTGTTCGGAATTTATTAATTTTTTTAAAATTTTACAAACTTCCGAAGTAGTTATTTATTAGGTCTTTTCGTTTTTGTATGCCTGGATTTGATGTACCTCCAGTAACAGTACCTTCAGAATTATTTGCACAGGAGATTTGCCCTAAATTTAATGCGCATTAAATGTCTTCGGGATCAGCGGAATCACCTAAGCTTGATTTTTGTTACATTATTGAGAATGTAATAGAAACCTATTGGTTTACCCAAAATAACGCAGTCTGCGAAATCTGGACTCTCTAACTTGGCCCTTGATCTGCTACTGTGAAATATTGTGGAACCAGGCGACCTGGCAATTACATCAGTTATCATATCATATTGCCTGGACATTTACTGAAAAGAAGCTTTTTCTGTTTCTTAATATTTCTACCTGTAAAGAACTTGCATTTTATATGCAGTAAAATAAATCAATACGATCTTACCAGGAGACTGCATTTTAACTTGAGTTCCATCAATAGGACCTACAAGGTGACGCAAAAGTAATCCTCCTATCAGGAAATGCTATAAATTTTGCGATTGGCAAAATATCAGTTCTTTACATGACAGCCATTTACACGACATCATATTCTCGACTTGATGTAAAAAAAATTAAAAGACCAAATAAAAATAATCCACAAGAAGAATCAAAGTGTTTTTCATTTTGTTTTTAAATTACAGCCAAAAAACATCGGAAGGTTATTTTTGCGCCACCTGTTATAACAGAGGGAAAAGATGCGATATCAAAAAAAGCCCGTTTAATTTTTGAAACCTCTACTGGTGTAGCTGGGAAATTGACATATTTTCTATAAAGTTTTGCGATTTTCATTGAAACTTTTAAGACGATCTTTGAAAAAGTGGAAACATTCATCCCCCCAAAATCAGCAATGCTTAGAAGATGATTCCCAGTGGCAAAAAATGGTAGAGCCACCAATAGTTGGTACTGGGGTGTGCGATCGAATTGTTTCTAGAGAATATAAAGTTATAACATAAATTTAGTAAAATGCATTTAATACCTGTTATAAGGCCGTTCTAGAGCTTTATCTATTTGTTCTAGAACATAAAAAGCCATGTCTTTAGTTAAGCGAAATCGTTTGTAAAGTCAAGTTCACCAAAGCTATAGAAATACTCATTTCTATCGTTAATCTGACGAGGAACACCCACTTCAATGAGTTCCAAGACTTTTACATCATCCTACAACAAATCTGTTAATTCGAAGTCCATTTGTTATTTCAATTTGTTTAAAGCAAGAACTATTGAGCAAAAATTTACTCAAATATCATTATAAAACATAACCCTTAAAAATGCCTAAAATGCTTCCCCATAAATAAAGTTCCACTTAGTCTCATTTAAGACATACTTTGATTTTGGTGAAAACCAATAAGTAGCACTTTGTAATTTATGTTTAACTTAAATCGCTATGTGTAGTATCAGTAAACGGGCCTAAGATTTCAAGCTCTGTTGTTGTGAATGTATTAGATTTGGACTCGACCACATTCTTTATCCGGGATATGCTACCTTTAGTGGAAGCACGTTGTTGTTTCAGTTCCTCAATAGTCTGTTCATTTGCCATTTTGGCCACATTGGGTACGAAAATGAATGATCTAGAACTATAGACCGTCAACCGGGGGGTCTGCATTAATTCCTGTTGCGAAGTATAGGAAGATCCTGGTTGTTGCGTTGACCCAATGGTTGGGAAAATTAACGAATTATACGAGAGGTAAATGAAAGAATAGAGTTTCCCCTAAGGGTTATAATATACAATGTCACTTTTCTTTATCAAGTTAAGATTATTTATGCCTTTTAGAATTCAATAGAGAAAGATTACGTTAACTTTAAATATTTGAGATTTTAGGCGAATTTAACGAAATTTTAACGAATATTTAAAGTACTACACTAGAAATGTATCAAGATATTTAAATATAAATGTGTGATGACGATGATATGTGGGCGAAGGATGACGATGTTGAAGTGTCGACTAGTGAGGATGATTCTGCCCCAACATTAGTAATTTAGAAGAAATAGTAATAGAACATTTAGGAAACCCTTTGTTAAGAAAATTTGAAGAATTTCAGGAGACAAATAGTGGATGGGCTCTATCATCTATAATAATCATTATTGTTAACACAAATAAATATTCACGAATAGTAGGAAGCTCGTATATTAAAAAACCTCAAACTATTTTAACAAAGCAAGCTTGCATTAATGTAAAGAATACAGATAATGTTTTGCATGTACAATAGTAGCTTCATTATTTCCTGCAGACCAACAAGTTATCCACATTATAAAGATGTATTAAATTTAGATGGTATAACTTTTCCAACCCCATTAAATTTAGTACCACTATTTGAAAAGAATAAAAATATTTCACATATTATAAAGAAAAGATAGGAAATTACTTTCTAAAGAAGAACTGTATTCATTAAAATTATCTAATGACCTATTATCCATTTATTGTTGCTAGAAGAACGCAGAGTAGATGATTAAGTTGTTTTACAACAACATTTTATTTGCATAAAAAACCTATCTGCACTTCTTAAACAAGAATTAACGAAACATAACATACAGATGCCTCCAATATTTTTACTCTCATAAAAAATTAAGTATGCATATTAAAGAATGCATTATTAAAAATGATTGCAAAGTAAAAATACCTACTTTAGAAAATAATACAGTTCGTTTTATAAACTATAAAAATAAAATTATGACTCTATTTGTAATACATACATATACATATATACAGACTCAGAATATATATTAAAACAAATAGATGATGGAAATAGGTATCAAGAACATATTAAATGATCTATAGGTTTTTATCTTAAAAGGTCTTTTACATCTAGTTATGCAACTTATGCATCTAACCATACCAATTATTTTACATAACCTTAGTGGTTATGACTCAAATTTTAATAAAATAAGTCATGGTGAAGTGAATGTGTTACCGATAAATAAAGACAAGAATATAGCATTCACAAAAGTATCACATAAACGAAAAATTAAATTGTGATTTATGATTCTTTTAGGTTTTTAGGGAGTAGTTAAGATGCATTATCATCTTCATTGAATGATTTTCCAATGCTTGAAAGTGAATTTCATCACTTAAAGAATGTCAAAGGGATCTATTAAAACGAAATGATTTCTATCCCTATGGTAATTTTGATAACTTTAAAACTTTTGTGAGGGGTCCATACCAAAAAATATTTCTTTTATAATAAATAATTTAGGAATACACGTGATTAAGATTATTCACACTGTCAAAAGGTATGGAATAGTTTAAATATAAAAAAATTGGGGGAATATTCTGTTTTGTACTTTATAGCCGATTTTCTTTTATTAGCTGACGTTTTCGAATAATTCAATTATAATTCTAATAAAACACATAAATTATATCCAACACATTATTATTCCCTCACAGGTTATACTTGGGATGCAATGCTATGAACAGACATAACAGACATGAAACTGGAACTTCTTGATGATATAGACCTGATAATGTTTATTGAAAGGGATATTCGTGAAGGATTAAGTCAAGGCGCAAAAAGTATTCCGAGGCTAACAATAAGTATTCGGATTGCTTCGAAATGCACAATCCTATAAAATTTGTAATGTATTGGGATATAAATAATCAATACGGTGTTGCAGTGAGTCAGTTATAATTACCAACAGGGAATCTGAAATGGTTAGAAAATTTGCATAACTTTTTTGCATAACGCACCCAAGGGTTACATTATTGAAGTTGACTTAAGTTATCCCATAGAACTGCATGACACGCATAGTTACATTCCATTTTGTCCTCAATTATTGTGTCCCCCAGGATCTAAACAAAAAAAATATTAACTACTAGAAGAAATATGTACTAGAATTTGCAGCAAGCTCTGCTTCATGGACTCAAATTAAATACAACACATAAGGTGCTTGAATTCGATCAATCAGCATGGCCAAAACCATACATTGATCTAAATGCACGATTAAGAGCTCCAGCTACAAACAAACTTGACGTTGAACGTTATATATTAAATAAAATGCAGTTTTTGGTTTTGGTAACGTTAGAAAATACAGTAATGTTACACTACGTTCAAATTACGATGGAAGGTATGGTGCTAAAGAAATGATTGCATCACCATATTTTAAAAACAAAACTATCCTTAATGAAAATTTTGTGGCAATCGAACTTTAAAAAGCTGAAGATGAGATATTGCAAAAATCTTAATATATGGGAACCACTACGATTATATGAAGGTAAAATTTGGTAATAACTGCACCGCTATGTATACAGGTACTGACAGCCTAATTTATGAAATTTCTTGCACTGATATTAACGACACGATCAAAAGCGACCTCCATGAGCCCTTTGATCAAGTGAATAAAAAAGTAATACGTTTAACGAAATATGAAATGAATGGGCATATAATATCACATTTTATTGTTGATTAGATCAAAAATGTGTTCAATTAAGGTAGAAAATATAGAAAAAATAAAAAAAAGTGTTAAAAAATTTTGGTAGAAAAGAAATCTATTTTAATGACCTTTTAGATTGCTTAGTTAAAATAATAATAAAACTATTGAACAAAATTGAATAAAGTCACAAAAACATGTATTAGTATTAGTGCTCAAAAAAATTGCCTTAAGTGCAACAGATGATGATATAATATATGCTATAGAAAGTTGTTATAGTACACTACCATAGAAACTTTACAAAATACCAAATAAAGATTTTTGATATTACTATACAACCCCCAAATCACGTGTGTTTTCTTTCATTTTTTAATGAATCACATTAAGCGTAAATATACGGCAGCAAGTGCCCATCGCTGTATCCAAATTGCGCCGTCATCCAAACGGCCATACTCCCAGCGAGTCCTGTATCTGGTACCATAAACATGCCCTTGAAATTCAACGGCACAGTACAATCGTCGTTGCCACACCAGCCAGTAGATAAAGAAGTTGCTGCCTATCCATTCTCCCGTGTTTGTGTAAGTTAATAAAATTTTAGCCGAAAATTCGAAAAAATATTTTTCAGAGCATGTTGCGAAAATGAAACGAAATGAAATGAAATCTACCCAGTGTTTCGGTCGATATTTCGTATGAGTGATGAGTTTGGTTGCCGAATACCTGCTTTGTTGCAAAGAATAGCAAACAATTAATAATCGGCGATGAATCTGAAAATCGATGTCAAGTGCATAGATTAACAACAAAGAAAGTGGTGAATGGGACTTTAAATCCGTGCAAGGTCAGGATTGATGACCGAACATTGGTCTTCTGAGATAAGTTTTTAAAACATTAGTTGAAAATCGAAATTATTGTCTAAAGGCGATAAAACAAATGTGGTCTCCTTAAAATAGATTTTTAAAAATATAGTTGAACAATAAGTTTCAAGTTTCAAGGTGTTTGATGCGGACTGTAGCAATGACAATGTACTTTGCTTGAAATACCCAAACTATACCCAAACTACGACACTTTATTCTTTTATATTTGTTTTTAAATTGAGTTATTTATTTATGAATAGTTTTTGAAAAAACGACCATCAAACTCAAAATTTTGAAAAAAAAAAATGAAAAATAAATATTGAAGGCTGGTTTTTCCAGAAATGGGAAAGCGACTTATTGTCGAATTTCCATAGACACAAGTGAAATTACAACACTCAACAAAAATAATATAAATTTAAATTTCGTTGTATCAAACAATAAGGCTGGAAATAACAACTTTTATTTTTTAAATGAAATATTAAACTCAAAATTTCGGAAAATCAATAAATATACATACGTCTAAGTACAATAAATTGTCTTTATTTATTTGTTTTATGGTAAGCGAAGTTTCCAACATTTTGCAAATTCTTCTCAAATGATATAATTTTTTTTGTAACGAACAATATGGTTTTCGAGAGGGAAGGCCTACTGGAGATCATATACTTAAATTGTGTAGTAGAATCAATGAAAGTTTTAATCATAACAGTACTTGTATATCTCTATTTATAGATATGACTAAAGCATGCGATATGGTTAATCATAATATACTTTTACATATCTCTTTTCAATACGGTACAGCAAGTTAGGGAGGAACTTACAATAGCACAACCCAAGTACTGAACATCGCCCAAAAACACCATATAAGAATTATTTGCGGTGGTGACAGATTTACGAATAGTTTGACTCTTTTTCATAGTCTTCGATGACTACCTATAAATCATGTTTACATCTTTACTTTTTGAAATCCTATGCTGCGACGGCAGCTAGGCTTTTTAATAAATTACCATTTTAAATAAGATCAATTGTTCAACCCCCTTTATTCTTCAATGTAGTCAAAAATGTTTAATATGGATAGTTCTACGGTGAAAATATTATTAAATTCAGCTTGAAATTAATGTTTATCTTTTTCCTTTTTGTTTTGCTCTGTTTTTTTTTTTTTTTTCTTCTTGATTTTGATATAATATTGTACTATGAAACTCAAATTGATTTGTTTATGCCCCACATAACAAAATATAAATATTTAGTTACTTAATTAATGGATCATTCGGCTCTGGTCACTCAAGTGCTATAGAATGATACCTATTTCCAAAAATTGTTATGGAAATTGTTTTTAACAAATTGTAACATTTGAAAAGATCTAATTAAAAAAAAAAGATTTTAAGCTGCCTAATTTGTGGTTGGTTGAAGTCAGCGCTGACTTTTTATCTAGATATGATCCTGGAATTGCATTGCTGTAAAAGCAAACGAACTTAAATGATAATCAAAAACAAAAATAATATTCAAAACAAAAACTTTTTTATTTATCTTAAAAATTTTTTAACAGGTACATATTTTCAAGTGCACAGTATTTGACATATGAAATAGTGTTTTTTATTTTCCCTCGCAGATATTTCTTAACTGTTTAATGGATATTTTCTAAAAATGACTTTTTTTAAGGATTCAATGACATTTTTCAATGTTCCAAGGACCCCCCAGTGAAAATTGATTTCAACAGCAATTTTTCGGGTGATTTAGTGGATATTTTCGAAAAATGTCCTATTTCAAGGGTTTAAGGACCTTTTTGTTTTAAGGAAATACTTGGGAAATGCGAACTTCATCTTTAAAAAAATGTCCTTCGATTACACCACGTTTCGTAACATATTCTACGCCCCTTTCATTTCATACCCCTATCAAGGCGTTTATATAGCAGAAGGCAGTCTTGAAAACAGCGCGACGTCATGTGGCTTACAAGTGCAATTCATCAAAAATAGCAATGTATTCAACGACCATTGAATTTTAATTCATGTATACCAGTAAATTTTGCTATTTAAACATTTTGCTGCATTAATTCCAGTAATTCATTACATAAAATTTATTCGCAGGCTTTTCTTGTTATTTTCAACAACGGTTATAACTATTTAAATTACAAAACTGACCTTTAAAATTTGCCTCCTAGGCGTTTGCAAATTTTTAATCGACAAATACTGGCGTTTTGCCAGTCGTGTTTTGATACTAAAACGACTCCTAGGATACGAATACGTATATATAAACAACTTCAAAATGCCAGATGTAATACCGATTTCGAAAAACCACTGCTGTCGTTTAATATAAACGCCAAGGGTGATTATGAAAATGATCATTACATTGATCCTAATAATATAGAAATAATGCTTATAAATACGATAAAGGAAATAACTCAGGGAACATCATTAGAAAAAATTGATGATGAAACAGATTTAAATAAAATTATTTTAATTATGCGAAAGCGTGGATATGAAGATACGCGTATCAGAGATGAATTCAACATAATTTGGAGTTTTAATAAAGAATATCGGAAACCGATTAAATTTAGAACTGAAAATATAAATATAAATATAGAAAATCGAGTTACGTTATACCACAAGCAATAAACAGAACCCACGACTAGTAAATCTTGAAACATATTCTGGCCAATATTACCATCAGCAGAATTTTTCCGAACAAAGAAACGGCAATATGCTGTAGTAAAATATTAGGAAAAAATATGAGATAGAAACCGAGGAATGCAAACACTTCAGCATTTTTTATGAATTAGCCACGGATGAACTCCTAATAAGTCAATTAACAAATTAAGAAAAATACTTAACCTTAATGGAAACCGTCTCATCACTGAGCATAATCGATGATAAAATAAATCATTTTGAAAAATTTAAATCCAACCAATTTGTTTTTCTACAATGGCAATATGGGAAAGCCTCTATAAATTTTGAAGCACATACACTAGTTCCAGATGATCTAAAGGTACCACCAGGAGCTAATATATGATGAAAAGTTAAAAGCGTGCCGTTCGAAAATACCACTTCATTATAGGAACAGATCTATTAAATAAATTGCATACTACTGTATACTGTATACTGTATATGCATACATAGATTTAGAAGACGCACCAATACGACTTAACGGACAAAAAATCATATTTCTAAACCACCCATACCAAGTTGACAAAGTATGTACGTTAGAAGTCAATGACAATACAAGACATTTAAAATTTGATCACCTGAATGGAGAATCTCAAGTTGTAACAATATGAATAAGTACTTTAAGAAGCCGAGCCCTCATCAAAGAAAAGGATAGAAAAAACAGCGTTCGTAACACCATATGATCTTTCTGCGTTCAGTAGGTCTTAAGAATTTCCAAGCGACATTCCAAAGGCTAATTAATGATAATTTATGGGACTACATAAATATAACATGTGTTGTGTACTTAGACGATATACTGATATTCATTTCAACACTTCAAGATCACATTAAAGGAATTTCAGGCACATGCAAAGAAATTGAAAATACAAGTCGAAAAATGGGTACGCGTTGGGCATTTTCGTCGATATTGAGGGTGCTTTTGATAATGCGACCTTTGACAGTATGTGTAACTACGCCAGACAGCATGGTGTAGATGAAACTTTGGTGTTGTGGATTAAGGCAATGCTAATGTACAAGACGTTGGTAGTCGATGCAGATTGTGGCAAGTGCGTCATAACAGGGATAAATAGGGACTGCCCTCAAGGTGGTGTTCTGTGTCCCCTCTTATGATGTATGGTGGTAGACTCTTTGCGTACGGCTCTAAATTTTACTGCAAACTACAATGCGGATGATGTCGCCGTTCTTTTTGTCAGTTAAAATCTAGGGGCTGCCTGCTCTCAAGCGCAGAGATCCCTGGGTTTGTTCGATGTCCTGGTGCACTAGTAATGGGCTTTCAGTGAATCCTCTTAAAACCACAGTTGTTTTCTTTACGAGAAGGAGAACCTTCACTGGTCTGTCCCATCTCGTGCTTAAAGGTGTCACCCATCCCTATATCCGATGAAGTCCGAAAGTTTTGGCCTATACAAAGTTTTGGCCACGCCCATATTTAGGTGAGTTTTTTTCCCAAAAATATATATTTTTTTTTAAAATTTAATAGAATGAAATAAAATGCTATTCATCATTTTCTTAATGCTTTTTTATTTGGAGCATATAGGGATATGGATAGGGTATCATACTGTTTGCCCCAAGCGGACTTTAGCTTTTCCTTTTGTTTTCAGGGTAAAACGTTTGGGGTTACCAGGGAGGCGGAAGAGGTAGAACGGAACTTACCTGTTAGTGTAGTTTTTTTCTTTTCTTGTTATTTATTTATTCAATTGAATATTTATTTAAGTGTTGTTTTATTTCCAAATTCCAAAACTTCCAAACTACTTATCGGAATTAAATGGTTTATATAGCAATCATTTTTAATTTATAACCATTATAAGGTGGTATTATTAGAATTTGGTTTTAAGAAATATTTTGAAAATTTACTTCTGAGAGTACGTTTGAGGTAATATCAGAAACAAAGTCTTACTCGTAGGGGTTGACTTACTTGCCGACGATTTGGTCGGATACAGATCAGGTCCTAAGATCGAGGTCATCAACATCCTTCTGCAGCGTGACTTCGAGCAAATTAAGGAAAATTAACTTCCAGAAGACGGAAACAATCCTGTTCAGGACCCTATTGGCTAGTGCCACTAGGGATACCAGAAAAAACTGTGAAAAAATTGGCCACTATTGGACGGAATGGGCAGGCATTGGCGGTGAAAAACGTGGTCAGGTATCTTGGAATCTGGCTTGACCCGTATCTGTATTTTAATAAAAATATAGATGCTTGTCTTGCTGGAGCTAAGAAGGCTTTTGCTCTGGCAAGAAGACTGTTTCGTAGCAGTCAACTTGCTTCTAGAGTTAAGGTCATATGCTACGTGGCCCTAATAAGGCCCATCGTCGCTTATGGCTGCCCATTGTGGTTCAATATAGCGCCATCGTATATGGAAAGGATTCGGGTTTTCAAGAGACAATGTCTTAGGACATGTCTCGGGTTGTTTCGAACACCTGAATCTGAGTACATAAAATATTATCCCAACACGGCATTATATAATGGGTCTCACTTGAATAGGATTGACAATTTTCTCATTAAGGTGACTCGAAGGCATGTTGCGAGGGCGATGAACAACGATAATAGCCTGATCTTCAGTGCATACTACCCCAATGAAGCACACATGGAGAGAACGCTCCGATCTGGCTTTGTTCCGCCAAGGCTTTTCTCCATATTGATAAAAAAGGGCTGGTACAGACGAGGGATGGTATCCCGGTACTATACCACCGCTACCGCAGAGCGACTGATAAGCGGCTCAACTATGACGGGGACGTCACTAATGCTCCCGAGCTCCTTCGTTTTAGTACCGCGATAGGGGGGAGGGATAAAATTGATACGGACACGCAATTCACCGAATACTGGTGGCTTGCGGAGGGAACATCGGAAGAGGTAGACATACCTTTCCAGGTCGGTGCGTTACCTTAAGGTAACTCCTCTTAGTTTTTAAGTTGCATAAGTAGGTTGGTTTGTGCTCTGCATGGCGGCTTCTGGGTACTGCTAACGGTGTTGGGGGGTGAGCACTCGGTGCCTCTGTCGACGAGGCGGCGTGTGCACATCACCCCCGATTATAATTAGTAATAGTTTGGTAATTTTAACTATCATTAGTTTTAAGTTTTAAGTTGTTTGTGTATATTAAGTAATTTTTAAGTATTTTAAGAAAAAAAATTATAAAGAGTGCAAGTTTTTGAATAAAAAAAAAAATTTTCTTGCAAAAATCAAAACATATTTAAAAAAAAAAGTGTTATTAGTTAAGGCCGAAAGGTAATAGTATTAAGTGATAAAGTTAAGTTTAGAGCTTCCGCATAAGGACCAGTAACCTAGAATAAGTATCCTGTTAATTTTAAGTTAGATTTAATCATTTTTGTCTCGTTTGTAAGTTTTTATTGAAAAAATAATAAAAATGAATTTTAAAATTAAAAAAATTCTAAACTTAACACAAAAAGTCTATCTCGGCATGAATTTCTGGAAAGAGTTCAGATCACTTCCCAGGTCAGCCAGATCGATGTATACACCAACGGAGGAAGATGCAAATATAACCGATGAGCTAAAATACATTTCACTCACCCCATCTGAGAAGTCCTTTTGGATATTGTTAAAAGGCAATATCCGAACTTCTCGGATTTTGGCTTCGAATGAATCTCGAAACCTATTAAATCGATTTTGGTGACTCGAACTGAGGGTTATTGACGAAAGCAACTCACCTTGGTGTTCCCCTATAAGGCTAGTCAGAAAGCGAGGAAAAGCATGCCTTTGTTTAGATAGTCGTAGGGTAAATAGCGTAACGATAAAAGACGCGTATCCATTGCCACATATTGACGGTCTTCTAAGCCGCTTACCTTAAAGATGGCAAATCCCGTTTGATGTGGAGTCCAAACAGAAAACTGCATTTGCATTATCAATTTACAGCAATTATAGCCCGTGTTATGCAATGCAGCACAAATAATGTGTCACCCAATAGATCGTGTTATTCCTGTTAATTAGTTCGAAAATGCAATATGTTCGGCGGATTTCGATACCTACATCCAAGTACTATAGGATCCAAATATTCGATTTATTTATCGAGCACCGGAAAGGTTCATTTAATGTAGTGTCGGATGCTCTTTCACGGGGAAATATGCAGAAGCTAAGCGTTACAGCAATGGGTGCGGAATGAGCGGAATAAAAAATTAACGAGAGGAAATCAAGCCTCGCTTCCAGATCTAGTTGTATCCGACAACTTTATATACAAAACAGAAGTAGTTTGCTTGCGAGCGAAGACTCTTTGTTGGCGCTTGTGGATACCAAGCACCTCGACTCAAAAGATTTTCGAGATGGCGCACAACATCAAACTCCCTTGTCATAGCGGCTTCTCAATAACTTATGAACGAGATCAAGACAGGTATTATTGGTTAAAAATGGTCAATGGTGAGTAAGTGCGAGGTATGCAGAACCACTAAAGCGACGGACAGGATTCTTGTCCTCCGATTGTACAACAGATTTCCTCCAAACAGCCAATGCACGTTAGCTTGCTTGGTCCGTACCCGCGCACAATAAGATGTAACGTCTACATCTGCATATCTGATCATATTTTAATTAACATATTTTGGCTTTGTTAATAAAGAAAGAGAAAAAAACAAAATAGGGAACAAAAGCTCCGACAATTTACTGCGTCTTTCCAAGAACTCACGACGAAAGACACAAAGAGTTCAGCCTACAGAGAACGAATCCAAAGGAAAGTAGGACACATGACAAACGATCAACTAATTCCTAGTAAACGTTGAGTTTTACTTGTCTGAAACAACAAATGAATACCTACGGAAGTATATGGTGAGGACAATATTCAGCGAAAAAATGCAGAGGGGGGGAACCAAAGAAACCGTGTTAAGCCCACCATACGGATGAATGGAACGAGATTAAGTCAACACTAAAACTACGATATCTACCGGATACAGAGCCAAACGACATATATAGGCGTATCAACAAAATCAGAGTTCAATGTAAGTGAATTAGCTTCAGAAATTCATTGTTGTACATTGTTTTGACATTAAAGTCTTAGATTTTTAAAAAAAAAAAAAAAATTACGACAATGACATAAATAGTCGTCTGTCGGGTGACATACAAATTGCAATATTATACTTGTATTTAAAATTTTAATTAAAAACAATTAAATAAAGAAAAGAAAAACATGACGAAAGTTAATACCAATCTTTGCACTAATTGAATTCCGCTACAAGTTGTTATATGTAGTTTATGGCGACAGTAATGTAACTGACCAGTCTGTTCCAATCACTCGTGCTTTCTCCATTAAGGACATTAATGAGTTCACCTTTACTCAAAGTTGCCTTTTCGAAGTATCTCATTCTAAACTCCTTTACTACGGGGCACCTGCCTATGAAGTGATGAATATTTTCTTCTTCTCTCGTATTACACATGGAACAAATCGTTTAAACGCTGCTTCCAAATCTCTTCCCATTAAGAAGGATCAAATCGCATCTGGCTTTAAAAATCCACGAAATTTTACTGATATCGATATCATCGGTGAGATATTGTTGCCCTTTCGAGTAATCTAGAAACTTGTAGACCCTTCTGCTGCTTTCCCTCGCTCTTCGTTCTGTTACTTGGCGACTATCTGCTTCGAGTCGATCCATAAGTTGCAGGTTTTTAAAGTTCCAGTCCATTTCCAGCGGCATGTTCTGATACCAATGTAAACCAAACCGAATTCCAATTTTGTTTTTCCAATAAGATTTTGGTAAGTTGATGTGGTAACCCATTTTCTCTGTATTTGAGTGTTTTTTTGACATACCTTGGGTGTAAGTCTAGTGAGTAGAAATGCCTATTTTCGGCTCCGGTCTCTAGCGACAAGGCGTAGTTAGCAGTACTTGGTGTCAGTTTTAGAATCCTATTCAGAAAATAACGTTGTAGTCTGTGCACTTCCTCAAGCATTCCAAAGCCCCAGACTTGAGCACTATAAGTTTGGATAGCTCTGCAGACTGCCAAAAATAGTCTACACTTTCCACTCAGAGCTATACTTTTTTTGCTTAAAAAGTAATGCCATGTTGCGTTGATTATTTCTTTTCTCCACATGCCTTGTAAAGTTCATTTTCGGCGTAAGAAGTACACCAAAATAGGTGTACTGTGATGCTATTCGAATTTCTTCTCCTTTGAAGATCCATTTTTCTTGATTTTTCTTGATAGTCTGCCTCGATTTCGGAAAACACCATTTCTCACAGTACTCTTCTAGACGGACTATCATCTGTTGAATGACTGAAATATCATCCGCTAAGATCACCATGTCGTCGGCGTAAAGCAGTAAACGTATGTTTAAAAGCTCGATATTGATACCTCCTCCTACATAATCATTTAAATCATTGAGGTAGAGGGCGAAAAGTAACGGCGATAATAAACATCCTTGCTTGACCCCAGAAAAAGTTTCAAAATATTCTAATAGTTAATTTGCCGTCCGCACCACTGATTGGGTATTAGAATATATGCATTCAAGAAGATTAACAAATTTGGTTGAAACTCCCTTACACGTAGCTTATAGATTATAGAGCAATTTCCTCGAGATTTTATCAGAAGCGGCTTTTAAATCTACGAAGAAGGCGTGTACTTTCTTTTTTTCGGCCAGCCAGCCTGATGTGTACCATAGAAGCTAAATTATATATGTTATCTACAGTAATTTTTTCTAAAGCCAGCCTGGTGTTCAGTTAATATGTTATTCCTTTCCATCCAAATGATAACCTATCATTTAGAATTCCCATTATAATCTTCGCTAAACAATTCATAAAAGAAATACCCCTGTAGTTGGCTTGGTCAACCACATCACCTTCTTTGAAAATTGGAAAAATTATGGATTTCGTAAAAGTTTCCTCTATCCTACATTCATCTAATATTATGCTATATTTTGTTGCTAGTTCGTGCAGAAAATCATCGGTTGCATTTATAATGAATTCTATTTTTTCTGGAGCTTTGTTCAGCTTTACCTTTCGAAGCATGTGCTTAATTTCCTCGAGAAAAATCGATGTGCCCAACTCGAATCTTCGACAAAATTCAAATAAATGATTTAATTCATTGACTTCACACATTCAAAAGAATGCAATCATATGAGTGTATTTACGATGACATTTTTTTATAATATCCTTTTTCAAGGATTCAAAGGCCCTTTTCAATGTTCCAAGGACTTTCCGGTGAAAGTTTTTTTTTAAAAAAAAAAATATTAGGCGTAAACGGCCCAAGGTGCGTAACACCAGCACCTCCACCGTTAAACCTCTCAGGTCCTTCAGCGATGTCCTCAAAGACAAAATGGTGGTTGCTGTCATTGATCGCAGCGACATAGACGGCACGATATCTCCCGAACGGTGGCAAACGGTCAAGCTGAAGCTTTTAAGTAGCTTTCTACCCTTCGTTAGGGCAACCCCTGGACCGCCACCGAATACTCAAGATGCTGGTTGGCATCAAGGACACGTCAAGCTAATCGCTTGCGCGGACACAAGATCTGTCGATCTCTATAAGCCGGCTGTAAGCAGTCTAGGAGAGGTTTGGCCGGGTGCTAAGCTCGAAGTCGTAGCAAAGGAGAACATCCCTAGCAGACCTAGGACTCGCACCTGGATCCCCATCGAATAACCATCCGCGGATGAAGTCCTGGAAGTCATCCAGCGCTGCAATCCCTCATTACCCACCCATGACTGGAAGGTCGCTAAGCTGGAAGAGCAAAGGGGTGCCTATAGATCTGCTATTATAGTAATCAACCAGGAATCCCTTGCTCCTTTGGCGCAGACCAACGGCGTGATAAGTTTTGGTTGGGAGAAAATCACTCTGCGCGTCTATAAAAAGGATGAGTTAGAGACTGGCAAACTGCCTTCTCACCCCTTAGACTCCGATTCCGCAGCCCCTGACCCGGGTAGTAGTAGTAGTAGTTCTGCCTAATTGTAGCAATTGATGCTGCAGTTAGTACAGATAAACCTCCAACACTCCAAAAAGGCTTGGGCCTCCTTGCTTCTCCGTCTTTCTCAAGATAGAGAAGATATCGTCCTGATCCAAGAACCATGGATTGTCAACAACCTGGTTTGCGGACTCAGGACTCCGGGATACTACGCACTTTATGTATCAGACAAAGGTAACCCTAGATCCTGCATATTAGTGAAAAGTAGTCTTAATGTACTTTTACTCCCTAATTTCAGCGGACGAGACATAACCACAGCGAGGCTAGAGACGGGCAAAGGCACGTACTGGCTGACTTCGGCCTATCTCGCCCATGATATCGTGGGAGATCTCCCAGGTAAGACCCTGGAGGATCTTGTAAAAGAAGCTGAAAAACGCAACACTGGACTCATAATTGGGTGTGATGCCAACGCTCATCACTCAGTATGGGGCAGTTCCGATACAAACTACAGAGGTGTGTCACTTTTTGATTATATTTTACACACAAATCTCATTGTTTGCAACAGAGGTAGTGAACCTACTTTTATAACCAGAAGTCGACAAGAGGTCTTAGACATAACTCTCGTCTCTGATTTCATCATTGAATTGATTGGTAATTGGAAAGTCTCGTCTGATCACTCGTTTTCGGACCACAGGTACATTCAATTCAGTCTAAATGATGACCCTCCCCGCCAATCAACCTTCCGGAACTACCGCAAGACAAATTGGCTCCTGTACAGAGATTCACTATGGCATTCAGTAAGCTCTATGCTGTTATGTTCCCCTCATGATACCAACGAGCTTGATCATAAAGTCAGGGAACTCACTATGGCTCTAAATAAAGCATTGTCCTACTCGTGTCCTCTCACTAGACCGAGAGGCAAGCGTAAGCCGCATTGGTGGACATCGGAATTGAGCCCACTTAGGAATGTCTGCAGGAAACTGTTCAATAAAGCCAAGGCCACACGAACAGATTCTGACTGGAATGTAGCAAAATAGAGGATACCTCCGAAGGTTCTAGGCTAAGGAAAATCCTCTCTACAAATCCAACGATGCCCAGCTGTCTCAAAAAATCGGATGGCTCTTGGACTACGTCTAGCGAGGAATCGCTTAATCTGCTATTAGATACCCACTTCCCAGGTAGCTCCCATGTTATAAGTAGTACGAACCCAAACAGGGTAAGGACTCACATAACCAACATTCACGATCTAATTACCAGGGATAGGCTACTTTGGGCGCTACACAGCTTCAAACCATATAAATCGGCGGGACCAGACGGCATTATACCAGCCGAATTACAAAAAACATCAGATATTATTCTATCGGTGTTGGAGATAATTCTGAAAAGTTGTATTGAACTGGTCCACATTCCGCTGTTATGGAGAGAAGTGAAAGTGGTTTTCATACCCAAAGCTGGCAAATATTCCCATGTCGCTCCGAAAGATCTCAGACCCATCAGTCTACCATCATTTCTCCTAAAAACTCTAGAAAGATTGATAGATATTCATATTCGTACCAAAATTGACAAAAGGCTGCTGTCTACCTCCAAACATGCCTATTGCAAAGGCAGATCTGTAGAAACAGCCCTACATACGTTAGTACGTTCAATTGAATATTCCCTTCACCATAAGGAGTATACAATGGTAACCTTCCTCGATATAGAAGGCGCCTTTAACAACGTCAATACATCCGCGATCTCAACTGCACTGTCGGAACTAAAAGTGGATAACACACTTGGCGAGTTCATTAATCAACTACTAACCAGTAGGATTATTAACTCAAAGCTGGGTATGACCTCCGCCAGAAGATCTGTCAGCAGGGGAACCCCGCAAGGAGGAGTCCTATCCCCACTTCTTTGGAATCTTGTGGTGAACAAACTGCTTGTTATCCTGGAAGGAGAGGGCTGCAAAGTGATTGCCTATGCAGATGACATTGCTATTGCCGTATCGGGGAAGCACCTTAACACCTTAAAAGAACTCCTACAAAATGCTCTTAACAAGCTAATAAGATGGGCTGACAGTTGTGGTCTAGGCGTCAATCCCCACAAAACCGAACTCTTCCTCTTTACTAGGAAATACAAAATCCCACGAGTCGACCCCCCTTCAATCAGGGGTACCAGCTTAGTCTTCTCTGACGAGGCCAAATACATAGGTCTCATCCTGGATAGGAAGCTCAACTGGAAGTCTAATATACAAGAAAGAGTCCGGAAAGCTACGGTGGCACTCTTTTCTTGCAAAAAAGCTATTGGTAACAAGTGGGGACTACAACCCCGAATTACTCACTGGCTATATATCTCGGTTGTAAGACCGATACTAACGTATGGAACAATTGTCTGGTGGACTGCCTTAGAGAAAGCGATAAATCGCGATAAACTAGGCAGAGTCCAGAAATCAGCATGTTTATGCATAGGCGGAGCGCTTCGCACCACTCCCTCAGCTGCACTCGACATTCTGTTCCATTTGATACCCCTTGACATCTTTAGCAGACAGACGGCTGCTACCACGGCCACTCGCCTCAAAGCAACTTCTCAATGGGCCGATAGTGAAATCGGCCACTCTGCAATTCTGAACATACTCAGAATCCCTTCTAGGAATATAGACTACACCACACCCCAACTGCTGTTCGACAAAAACTTCCAGATATCCATCCCCCCTAGATCCTTTTGGGAGGATGCCTTGCCGGAAGAAGAATCAATCCATTTTTACACGGACGGTTCAAAAACAAATGATGGAGTAGGTGGAGGTGTCTTCTCAGACAGGCTCAATCTCAGTCTCTCCTTCCGTCTTCCTAATCATTGTAGTGTTTTCCAGGCGGAAGTTATGGCGATAAAGGAAGTCTTGTCCTGGCTAAGAAAGAATGTGGTATCCGTAAAGGATATTCGAATCTTTTCGGACAGTCAGGCCGCCATCAA
This sequence comes from Ferdinandea cuprea, assembly GCA_963576555.1. Taxonomy (NCBI): domain Eukaryota; kingdom Metazoa; phylum Arthropoda; class Insecta; order Diptera; family Syrphidae; genus Ferdinandea; species Ferdinandea cuprea. The sequence goes on along the minus strand of OY754962.1, from coordinate 19,111,068 downwards.
GTGTCTGGACTCTGTTTCTATTAACTCTTTAGTAGCCCTAGATTGCCGATCATCTCTAAAGGAGATGGCTGAGCAGTTGTAGGGGACCGCTTACAACACCTCGATCTTATTAATCGATGTTATGTTTTATATAAAAAAAAAAAAAAAAAAAAAAAAAAAAAATATGTATAAATTATGATTTCGCCCATGGATACAATTATTTGAATGACGCTTACACATCTATTGCGTACGTAAACTTAAACTTGGCAAATTAGCTGTGAAGCCGCTGTAAGTTTAAGTACGGAAACAAGTTTGAGATGGCCCATACAAATCCGCCAAACAATATGAATAGTTCTTTTTAACTCTACCTGTTGCCGATGGTTTTCCCATCCGTTTTTTTTTTTGCTAAGCCTAAGCAGTGCTACATAAGACAGTCTTTCCAATTTTTTTTAAATTAATAAAGTAAAAAATTCAAAGTATTGCATAAAAACAAAACAAAAAAAAAATAGAAAGCATTATAAGTGCCTTAAACCAGTGCCGAGTGTGCTTACAAGCCTACCTCTGAATACCAATCAGCACAACCAAAAGCTAGATTTAGTTCTGCTGAGTGGCACCCCGAATTTCGTCGCACGTCCGCTGGAGATTACTCCATAAGCGCAAAAAAAAAAAAAAAAAAAAAAAAACAATAACACACGTGCTGACCATAACCACCATCGGCAGAAAAAGCTACGGTGTCCCAATATCGAAACGTCATTAGCTTTCGTGCGTCGGAAGAGCGCTGCAATCACGTAAATTCGCAGTTTTCCGAGACATTAGCCTAGCCTTCGTGACTGAGGAAAAAGCAATCAAAACTGCATCAATCGGGTTTCCTACATCAACACACGATCGGTAGAATAACCTCACACCCGCTGATCATTCCCCCCCGATACATGCGACTCCAACTTTTGCCAAATTATATCAACGGCTTTGGAAAGCCATACTCCGGCCGGTGCCACCGAGATCATCAAAACTGCAGTAACAGAAAAAAAAAAAAACAACACCTCTACACACCAAATACATTTCAAGTTATCAGCCACGCAAATTCCGCCACAGACTTATCTATCATGGCAAATTAATTTGTTTGCAAACTATCGCAACTTTTAATAAAAGCTGCAAAGTGTTACAAAGTGCACAGGGGTCGAGCTTTGATACCCTCCCATTATCTGCATATCCGCAACAACAGCATCAGTCCACCAACAATCCACCGCCACCGATCGTCGCTCCACCATCATCATCGTTATATTATCATTTCATTTTAATATTAAGAGTAGGTAGTGCACTCGCGCTTATGAAAGGAAAAGAGAGTTAAGTATAATATCAATTTATCATAGTTATACGGTGTAAAGATCGTTCATATGTAAATTTTAAAATATTTTCCCAGATTTCCCAAGTTTATCATCCAATTTGCTGTGCACACCATCTTGGGAGATTACCAACATCGATTAAATGCATACCATTCGAACGGTGAGTCATACATTTATGTTTGCAAAGATTTATAACATATGAACGAACTAGGCGTAGGCGTACATATTTAATTATTGGTTCTATTTTTTTTTAAATTTCGTTTAAAAATCTTTAACAAGCTTTGTTAGGGAAATTCAGGTTTAGTTTTTTTTGCAAGAGTAGTGCACTGATAAGCAGTCAAACACTTGTATGTATACGCCATAAGCGTCTGCAGTGGTTATATTTTTTTTTGCATTGTTTTGAGCTCGTGCTTCTCCGGGCGATTTAAATTTGGTACGGGAACATACAGTGGCGAGCATAAATGTTTGAATGTTTACTGTTTTCGTACTTACCTATCCATAAAATCTTTATTATTAAAGGAAATACAATCATTTTTTTTTATATTTTCTTCTTCATTTATTTGTTTAAAATTTTGCATATTCCAAATTTAAAAAAAAATAAAAGCAAAAAAAATAAAACGAAAAAAACAAACTTCACTCTATTCGAACACTTTTGCACGTCCAAAAAAAAAAGAAAAAAAAGATTTGTTTTAATATTTAGTCCACAGCCCTTTATTTCTTATGACGCTTTTAATGCGTGTTGGCATGCTCTCCACTAGTTTTTCAATTAAACTGTTCGGAATGTTTTCCCATTCTTTTTCCACCCTTTGTCAAAGTTCATTTACATTCTTTGGGGCCCTTTCATAGACTGCCAGCCTTTTTTTGAGCAAAGCCCACAAATTTTCAATTGGATTTAAGTCCGGGCTTTGCGCAGGCCACTTCAACATCTGAAACCGTTGGCCGGACAACCAATTTTGAACGATTTTGGCGGTGTGCTTGGGATCACCGTCTTGTTGAAAAAAGACCTCTTGCTCAGGATATCCATTCCTTTCAACAAATTCTGGTAAATTTGCTTGGAGTATGTGAAGATAATCCTCCTTCTTCATAATCCCTTCAATTTTGACTATTGGGCCAACGTGCCACCAAGTAAAGCAACCCGATACCATCAGGTTACCACCACCATGTTTTATCGTTTGCTTTACTTGGTGCTTCTGGATGGTTTCTTTTGGTCGGTGCCAAAAATATTCCTTTCCATCTGACTGGAAACGGTTTATTTTGGTTTCGTCCGACCAGATAACTCTTTTCCAGTCCTCAACATTCCAATGTTTATGGTCTTTGCAGAACTTTAACCTCGCCTTTATGTTTTTGTCCGACAAAGCGGGATACTTGCAGCAGCTAATTTTGGCGTTAATGAATCCTTGCGTCTCATCAAACGCTCCATAACACGTGCATCTCCGTCTGTCAGCAACCTTCGACGTCCTTTAGAAATTACACTGTTGCTTACATTTCGTCTTTTTTGGGCGCAATATACAGTTGAATTACTGATTTTCAATATTTTTGCAATTTCTCGTGTGGACTTTCCTTTTTCTGTTAAAACCACTATGCTGTTTTCTATTTCTTCCGATATTTTACGCATTTTTAAAAATCACAAAAAAATAACAAAACTGCAAACTATTTCAAAGTAATTACCTTAACACAATGATGTCAATAACAATGAGAGAGTGGCAAACAATCATCAGCGAAAAAAAATAACGGATAACGGGAAATTCATAGCGGTTTGGGCTAGTAAAACATTCCGTGCAAAAGTGTTCGAATAGAGTGAAGTTTGTTTTTTTCGTTTTATTTTTTTTGCTTTTATTTTTTTTAAATTTGGAATATGCAAAATTTTAAACAAATAAATGAAGAAGAAAATATAAAAAAATGATTGTATTTCCTTTAATTATAAAGATTTTATGGATAGGTAAGTACGAAAACAGTAAACATTCAAACATTTATGCTCGCCACTGTAATTCTTGTGCATGATCAAATTAAAGGCAACGAGTAGAATAGCTAGCATACTGTATACATGCGTTAGAAGCGCAGGAATTTTAGAACTACACAAAAACATAAGTAAATTAATTGGATGTTGAGTTTCTTTTAATTGATTTGACCTATCTTACAAAAAGGTAATTCATACATTTTGTTGATATTTGAGATTTATTTTAATTATATATAATAGTATGTATAAATTAATTTGTAATATTTGTAAGGCAAGTATTATGATTTAAGGATCACACCGTGTGAAAATATAATGAAATATAACCAGATCGCGTTGTACAATTAGTTTCTTTATGCTAAATGAATCTCAGCATGGAAATTGAGTAACTTGTGTTGTGCTTGTGGGGAAGTGGGTGCAGATGAAATTGGTAGTTTTGACAATAAGATGAGTGAAGTCTAGAAGATTCACTCCAGCATATAAGGGGTGATTGCAAAGATATATGTGGAGCGATGGCCTAGGTAGTCCTAATTTATTTGAATGATGGACAGCGGGAGGGCCACAGTAAAGGGTACGATTTCCATCCTCCGTTTTCCCAAAATTTCTTTATTTCACTTCAGATTTCATCACAGAGATTTTGACAGAGAAAACATTTTAAACATAAATCTAGGCATGTTAAAAAAAAACGTACGGTAGTTCTGTGGCATGTGCAAGAACCCACCCATTTCCACGAGTTAGATCCGCGTTTTAAGCAAGCATGCCTACCGCACTACGTCAACTGAACACCCTGACAAACTACCCATCGATTTCTGCAGAATTTCCTGTGATCCTGGAAATCGATGGGGATGTACAAGGTCGAGAATCTTCCGACATTTTTGGATAGATGTTTGTCAGGAACAACTTCCGTTACACAGGTGGCGCCCAACGTGGGGCCCGAGAGACGATTAAATGTTCACTTTGAAGCCAATTTGGTTCGTCAGCTTAGAAAATCGTTGTCCGGAGGATAGAGGTACTTTTTGATTCCAATTCCTCGTCGGTAGCTACGATTATAGTAAATATCGATATAAGGCGTGACCATTTTGTTGGAATTAAAGTCATTGAAATGCTAGTGAGTTCACCAGATGACCGAGAGATAAAGGTTTATTAGAAACCATTTCTCTGACTGTTGCGCCTGCATTCTCCTTACATCAATGTGCTTAATAAACACCATTTTAGTATCATCGTCGGCCCTGCCATACAAGTTTCTTATGTTTAAAACTTTTCATATAATAACTGCTTTATATATATTATATCTCAACTCAATCAGTGCATTAACCTACATTTGGTATAAATGTACAAGGTATATAAAAATGCAGAGAGGAATATACGAATAGTAGTTCTTGGACGTCCTGGATAAGCAGGTTCACATGAAACTATAAATATCCACAGCTGGCGTCGAGATCTTAATCCGTATAAATTCTATCATTTTCACATTGTGAGAAAATAAAATATATGTAGAATTAGTCATATACTTCGAATAGGAATTGAAATTCAAATTTTCTTATCGTCATACATATTAACCAATTACATCTTTTACATACCACTTTTCCACACACAAGAAGCCATATACCATACATCTTTTGTTCAAATTTTAATTTCTTAATTTTTTTTATATGCAGATTTTTATTCACAGTAGGTGATAGTTTAATAGATTTTTTTGATATTTCAAAATAAGTTTGATTTAGGATACCATACATTATCATTTTTCACGTAATACTATTTTCCAAAAGAAAAACACCAAATAGGTATAACTATGCCTCCAAGATTTGCAAATGCTAATCGAGGTAGTCTTAGTCAAAATTCTCGGGTTTTGCGATCCAATCGTAGGTCCAGGGGAACTGGCCGGGACAACGCAGCGAATTTGGTTAGATCTGCCGAGACTACCAATCACCAGCTGCCTATCACAGAGCAAAATAACGAAAGTCATAGGTCGAATGGGCCAAGTGAAACAATAAATAATGTTGAAAATAGCACTCGACAGGAAAATTCTCTTAACGCTTCTACCGCCCCATCTTCCCTAACAAATCAGAGTCTAACTCAATGTATACAAGAAGTAGTAACTGCAACGATAGGGTTAGGTAGAACAGCAGACTTGCGAGCAAGGCGAGAGGAATTTGAGAGAGAGACTCAAATTATCCGAAGGGAGGTAGCTGATACTATACAAGAATTGCTGCGTGCAAATACTCCTCAGCGTGACCAAGTCGAATTTGGCGTCAACCGCCCACAACCTCAACAAAGTACAGACAATAGAAGTTCAAGACAGCCAGTCACGGTAGATGTACACTCAGGTCGTGGTATTAACACAGAACAAATTCCAACTCAGTTCAGTGAAAATACGCACAATTTTATTAGTCAGCTTAATGCTTTAAACCTTAACTCTGATCCGTCTAGAGAGAGGAATATTCCTTCCTCTACTTCTCAGAGGACAACTGAATTTCAGAAGTGGGGTTTAAAATTTGATAATAAACATATGACCGTTGATGATTTTATATTCCGATTAAGACGACTGAAAGAATGTTATGGGTCTTCGTGGGAAGACATCTTCCTTCACTTTCATCTTTTTGTCTCAGGACAAGTGGAGAATTGGTACTGGATGTATCTTAAATCCAACCCATTAGCCAATTGGCGTTCGCTTAAAATGGCGTTAATAGAACAATATAGGAGTCTCGAAACCGATTCGGAACTCTCACGTAAAATGTTTGATAGACGTCAGGGAAATACTGAAAGTTTCGACGACTTCTCTAACGTCATTATGTTGATGAATACCCGACTTCATTGCCCTAAAACACCTGGGGAACTTATTGACTTGATTAAACAAAATGTCAAGCACCGTATTGGGGAACTTCTTATTACATACAGCACGAACAGCTTGCCAAAAATGTTATACATATGCAGAAACATAGAGAAGTATGTAAACCAAAGCGATGGGTTGCGGACAAGAACATTTCAACAACCGAATTTCAGGAAGCAGATAAATGAAATTGGGACCACCTATGCTGAAGAGCCAATTCTTGAAGTAGATGCGTTACAGGTACCTCGCGTTAATCGTGAACAAAGTTCTTACGTTTGCTGGAATTGCAAGCAAAGAGGTCATTCGTTTGTCCAATGCCCTTGCCCACAACGCAACCTGTTTTGCTATAAATGCGGCTTAGAAGGCACGACAACACCACAATGTATTCAGTGTTCGGGAAACCGAATGCAGGGCAATTCGAAAACCGGGGAGTTTTGTCCTTCAGTAAAGAACCCGGAACACAGCTTCCAATAGAAGAAACCACAATATCACATGTTTCAAATACTGTTGACACTCAAAATACACCAGACGTACAAAATATACTAGACCTACAAAATACATCTGATTTAAGTCCATTAAAACATAAAATTTTAGCAAGGCCTAAAGAAATTACAAGTGAAACGTCCTTACCAATAACTGAACCAAAGTCCTTACATGAGCGTCTAATAAATTACTACAATATACGTAGCAGAATTTTCAAATGCCAAGTCCCTAAGCACATTTTGAAACTTCGCGAGCGCTTTAAAAATAAAAGGCAAATTTATCAAGCAATTTCGGCCACCAGCCTTTGCAATACTGAAGATCCAAGACCATATGCCAGTGTTTTGCTCTTTGGTGAACAAATGCTCGGACTACTCGACAGTGGAGCAAGCATTAGTTGCCTAAATTCGGGATGCGTGGATATGTTGAAAAAGGTGAATATTGCTTATAAACCGTTCAAATGCAACATTAAAACTGCAAGTGGACAATCGCAATCGATTGTGGGTGAAGTAAAGACAACAATCACATATAAAGGTGTTTCAAAAGAGATACATTTATTTCTAGTCCCTTCGTTAGAACAGAAGTTATATCTGGGGGTTAATTTTTGGAAGCTCTTTGAGGTAGCTCCTCAAGTTCTTTCTGAACTCTCGTTCAGATCGATACACAGCTCAGGTGCTTCAGATGTTCACGCATTATCGAGGGAGCAGTCCAGAGAATTAGAAAGTGTTACGAGATTGTTTCCGTCTTGTGCCAAATTTGGGCTTGGACGTACAACACTCGAGGAACACCACATTAACACAGGAGATGCTGAAGCCATTAAGCAACGACACTATCCTGTTTCTCCAGCAGTTCAAGCTCTTGTATATAAGGAATTGGATAGGATGCTCGAAATGGGCGTCATCGAAGAAAGCAATAGTTCCTGGAATTCGCCGGTAGTCTTGGTGCGGAAACCGGAAAAAAACCGCTTACGCCTTGACTCTAGGAGGGTAAACCAGGTTAATAAAAAGGACGCCTATCCGCTTCCTCATATAGAGGGGTTGCTAAGTCGTCTTTCGGAGACACACTTTATCTCCAATGTGGATCTGAAAGATGCCTTTTGGCAAATACCCCTGGAGAAATCCTCGCGGGAAAAGACGGCGTTTACTGTGCCCGGCAGACCCCTGTACCAATTTAAGGTAATGCCTTTTGGCCTCTGTAATGCGGCTCAACGCATGTGCAGACTCATGGACAAAGTGGTACCCCATAAATTGAAACAGAATATTTTTGTTTACCTGGACGATCTTTTAATAATTTCAAGAACATTTGAGGAACACATGGATCTTCTTCGATTAGTTGCTTCCCGACTAACATCCGCAGGACTTACAATAAACCTTTCCAAATCAAAATTTTGTTTTAAACAGCTAAAATATCTAGGATATATTGTGGGAGGAGGCCGTCTGAAAACGGATCCTGATAAGGTTTCCGCAATCAAGGAGTTTCCGACCCCAAAAACACCTCGACAGGTACGACGATTTTTAGGCTTATCAGGATGGTATCGGCGATTTGTGAAGGACTATTCAACTCTTGCTTCTCCGATAACTGATACACTGAAAAAAAGGAAATCGTTCCTTTTTGGTCCCGAAGCAATTCAAGCGTTCGAGCAACTGAAAACTTCCTTAACGACAGCCCCGATATTAGTGCACCCTGACTTTTCCAAGCCATTTTTGATTTTGTGTGATGCTTCAACTTCTGGTATTGGTTGCGTCCTATGCCAAAACGATGAAGAGGGTATTGAAAAACCCATTTATTATTATTCGTACAAACTTAATGCGGCACAAAGAAATTACAGCGTAACTGAACTGGAGTGCTTAGCCGCCGTATTAGGAGTCGAAAAGTTTCGTTCTTATGTGGAAGGACAAGACTTTACTATTGTAACTGATCATGCGAGCTTGAAGTGGCTCATGAATCAGAAGGACCTAAATGGGCGTCTGGCTCGGTGGAGCCTGAAACTCCAACGTTTCTCATTTAAGATAGAACACCGAAAGGGCTCAGTTAATGTTGTGCCAGATGCATTGTCAAGAGCTTATGCTGTTGACAGCATTACACCTACAGGAGTACAGGAGATCTCAGAGACGATGACCTAGTGTGGAAACTCTGGATTCCCGATTCGCTCACCAAACGTCTGGTTCTTCTGGCACATGATCCACCGAAAGCTTCGCATGGTGGAGTTGTCAAGACCCTGTATCGTCTGCGTGAGCGCTTCTACTGGCCTAATATGGCGGCTGATGTTAGAACTTTAATTGCGGACTGCAAAGTGTGTAAATCTTCCAAAGCCCCCAACTCGAGTTTGAGACCACAGATGGGCCAAGCATTTTCGGTCGAAAGGCCTTTTCAACACATCTATGTTGACTTCCTGGGGCCATATCCGAGATCCAGAAACGGGAACATTTTCATGATAGTTTGCCTAGACCAACTGACGAACTTTGTTACAGTTGCTGCATTAAGAAAAGCCACTGGCGAAGCCGCCATTAAATTCCTTGAGGAACAAGTATTTATGATGTTTGGAGTACCTGAGTCAGTTTTATCTGATAATGAAAACAGTTCACGGGGAAGGAATTCACTAAGTTCTTATCCAGCTACGGAGTTAGACATGTCAGAACAGCATCACATTCACCACAGTGTAATGCAAGCGAACGAGTAAACCAATCAATACTTTCGGCGATAAGATCCTATATCGGACCTAGACAAGAAAATTGGGATAAGCATCTTCCCCAAATTATAAGCTCCTTACGCACAACAATCCATTCGGCCATTGGTATGTCACCTCATGAGGCTTTATTTGGCCAAATGAAGATCGAACACGGATCAGATTACATACTGCTTAAGAAGCTTAATGGGCTAAACAATTCCGAATTTGACATCTTACCAAAAGCTGCTAAAATGAATATGATTCATAATAACATAAAGGAATCATTAGAAAAAGCACATGCTACCTATGAACGAATTTACAACACCAGAAGCAAAAACCTTAATTATGAAGTAGGACAGGTTGTCTTAAAGAGGAATTTCGTCCTGAGTGATGCAACAAAAAAACGTAACGCAAAATTATGCCCTAAATTTGTACAAGCCAAGGTAATGAGTATACCTGCGAAAAACCTTTATGAACTAGAGGACATGAACGGAAGTACCATCGGAGTATTTCATGCGAAAGATATCCGAGGATAGCTTTTAAATTTTTTTTTCTCATTTATATCCCAGGGGTGGGTCGAATTTATGCCTGTCCTGTTTTCATTCAATTGCGTTTCGCACGAGTTCAAGCAATTGAGCCGATTTGTAGGGGACCGCTTACAACACCTCGATCTTATTAATCGATGTTATGTTTTATATATAAAAAAAAAAAAAAAAAAAAAAAATATGTATAAATTATGATTTCGTCCATGGATACAATTATTTGAATGACGCTTGCACATCTATTGCGTACGCAAACTTAAACTTGGCAAATTAGCTGTGAAGCCGCTGTAAGTTTAAGTACGGAAACAAGTTTGAGATGGCCCATACAAATCCGCCAAACAATATGAATAGTTCTTTTTAACTCGACCTGTTGCCGATGGTGGTACTCTCGAACCATCCGTTTTTTTTTTGCTAAGCCTAAGCAGTGCTACATAAAGACAGTCTTTCCAATTTTTTTTAAATTAATAAAGTAAAAAATTCATAGAAGTATTGCATAAAAACAAAAAAAAAAAAAAAAAAATAGAAAACATTATAAGTGCCTTAAACCAGTGCCGAGTGTGCTTACAAGCCTACCTCTGTATACCAATCAGCACAACCAAAAGCTAGATTTAGTTCTGCTGAGTGGCACCCCGAATTTCGTCGCACGTCCGCTGGAGATTACTCCATAAGCACACAAAAAAAAAAAAAAAAAAAAAAAACAATAACACACGTGCTGACCATAACCACCATCGGCAGAAAAAGCTACGGTGTCCCAATATCGAAACGTCATTAGCTTTCGTGCGTCGGAAGAGCGCTGCAATCACGTAAATTCGCAGTTTTCCGAGACATTAGCCTAGCCTTCGTGACTGAGGAAAAAGCAATCAAAACTGCATCAATCGGGTTTCCTACATCAACACACGATCGGTAGAATAACCTCACACCCGCTGATCATTCCCCCCCGATACATGCGACTCCAACTTTTGCCAAATTATATCATCGGCTTTGGAAAGCCATACTCCGGCCGGTGCCACCGAGATCATCAAAACTGCAGTAACAGAAAAAAAAACAACAACACCTCTACACACCAAATACATTTCAAGTTATCAGCCACGCAAATTCCGCCACAGACTTATCTATCGTGGCAAATTAATTTATTTGCAAACTATCGCAACTTTTAATAAAAGCTGCAAAGTGTTACAAAGTGCACAGGGGTCGAGCTTTGATACTGTCCCATTATCTGCATATCCGCAACAACAGCATCAGTCCACCAACAATCCACCGCCACCGATCGTCGCTCCACCATCATCATCGTGATATTATCATTTCATTTTAATATTAAGAGTAGGTAGTGCACTCGCGCTTATGAAAGGAAAAGAGAGTTAAGTATAATATCAATTTATCATAGTTATACGGTGTAAAGATCGTTCATATGTAAATTTTAAAATATTTTCCCAGATTTCCCAAGTTTAGATAGAGTATCATCCAATTTGCTGTGCACACCATCTTGGGAGATTACCAACATCGATTAAATGCATACCATTCGAACGGTGAGTCATACATTTATGTTTGCAAAGATTTATAACATATGAACGAACTAGGCGTAGGCGTACATATTTAATTATTGGTTCTATTTTTTTTTAAATTTCGTTTAAAAATCTTTAACAAGCTTTGTTAGGGAAATTCAGGTTTAGTTTTTTTTTGCAAGAGTAGTGCACTGATAAGCAGTCAAACACTTGTATGTATACGCCATCAGCGTCTGCAGTGGTTATATTTTTTTTTTTTGCATTAGAAAAAACTAACCACAGATGGACAAATGGTACTACTTATCTGACAACGAAGCAGATTTGGCTTAGGCTGGATCTAAGACACTCAAGGAGCTTGATTACCCTTAATCGGTCGCACATTGGTGCTAAAATTGGTGTCATAACTGGACACTGTTTGTTAGGCAGGCATGCAACAAGGCTTGGTGCCTATTCCAACGACTTCTGTAGGAACTGTTTGGATGAGGAGGAGGAGGAGACTACTCTACACCTTCTCTGCGCATGCCCTGCTCTCTCTCGAAAGCGAAACCTCCATATGGGGGCCTTCTTCTATAATGATCTTAATGATCTAAACTCAACCGACCCAAAATGTCTCTCACGCTTTATTAGCACCTCAAAATGGTTCAACGTGTAGGCAGGAACTTCAGATCCACGTGGTATCACAATGGACCTTATATTGGTCTAAGTGAGTCGGACTTCTATCTGACTGCCACTTCAACCTAACCTAACCTAACCTTGTCAGACGTTCGCAATAGGTGGGGCAGCGAATAAAAAAACTTTCAGATGGTACAGTTCGGGAACCAGCGACCTCTCGCTTAGTGGTCCAATGCATTTAACAACTAAGCCACTGCATCCACAGGAGAAAGGTTTTTGCACCAATTTCGAAAAATGTCTTTTTACAAGGGTTCAAGGACCTTTTTCAGTGTTTCTAGAACCCCCCACTGAAAAGTTATTATAACAGCAATTTAATGGATATTTTCGAAAAATGTCCTTTTTTAAGTATTCAATGACATTTTTCAATGTTCCAAGGACCTTTTTCAGTGTTTCTAGAACCCCCCACTGAAAAGTTATTATAACAGCAATTTAATGGATATTTTCGAAAAATGTCCTTTTTTAAGTATTCAATGACATTTTTCAATGTTCCAAGGACCCCCCAGTGAAAATTGATTACAACAGCAATTTTTCTGTTGATTTAGTGGATATTTTCGAAAAACGTCCTATTTCAAGGGTTTAAGGACTTTTTTGGTTTAAGGAAATACTTGGGAAATGCGATCTTCATCTTTAAAAAAATGTCCTTCGATTACACCACGGTTCGTAACATATTCTACGTCCCTTTCATTTCATACCCCTATCTAGGCGTTTATAAAGCAGAACTAGTCTTGAAAACAGCGCGACGTCATGTGGCTTACAAGTGCATTTCATCAAAAATAGCAATGTATTCAACGACCATTGAATTTTAATTCATGTATACGTAAATTTTGCTATCTTAACATTTTGCTGCATTAATTCCAGTAATTCATTACATAGAATTTATTCGCAGGCTTTTCTTGTTATGAATTATGAAATAATTAAATAAATGCACAATTTTAACAAAACTGACCTGTTAAATTAAAATTTACTTCCTAGGTGTTTGCGAATTTTTAATCGACAAATATTGGCGTTTTGCCAGTCGTGTTTGGATACTAAAACGACTCCTAGGATACGAATACGTATATAGAACTTACATTCCACACAAGGAAAACGCTACATGGCTTTTAACGACATAAAACGACTTCAAAATGCAAGCTGTAATACCGATTTCGAAAAACGCTTGCTGTCGTTTAATATAAACGCCAAGGGTGATTATGAAAATGATCATTACATTGATCTTAATAATCTAGTAATAATGCTTATAAATACAATAAAGGAAAGAAAAAATCGATGATGAAACAGATTTAATTAAAATTATTTTAATTATTTAATTAATATCGGAAACCGAATAAATTTACAACTGAAAATAGAAATAAATAAATAGAAAATCGAGATACGTTATACCACAAGCAATGGAGGTAGATAATATTCAAAGAAGAGAACAAGTAAACAACTTAAATAAACAGAACCCACAACTAGGGAACCTTGGAACACATTCTGGCCAATGTGCAGAATATGTCCGAACAAACAAATGGGCAATGTTGTAGTAAAATATTAGGAAAAAATATTAGAGAAAATCTGGGGAATGCAAACACTTCAGCCACGGATGAACTCCTAATAATCCAATTAACAATAATTTAAGAAAAATACTTAGCCTTAATGGAAACCGTCTTATCACTGAGCATAATCGATGATAAAATAAATCATTTTGATACATTTAAATCAAACCAGTTTGATTTTCTACAATGGCAATATGGGAAACCCTCGATAACTTTTAAAGCACATACACCAGTTCCGGATGAGCTTAAGGCACCATCAGGAGCTAATATACGAAGCAAACTCAAAAGCGTGCGGTTTCGAAAATACCAATTCATTATAGGTACAGATCTATTAAATAAATTGCATACAGTAATAGATTTAGAAGACGCAACAATACGACTTAACGGACAGACAATCACTTTCCTAAACCACCCATACCAAGTTGACAAAGTATGTACGTTAGAAGTCAATAACAATAGAAGACATTTAAAATTAGATCACCTGAATGGAGCAGAATCTCAAGTTGTAACAAAATGAATAAGTACTTTTAGAAGCCAAGCTATCATCAAAGAAGAAGATAGAAAAAAAACAGCGTTCGTAACACCTCATGATCTTTCTGAGTTCATTAGGTCTTAAGAATTCCCTAGCGACATTCCAAAGGCTAACTAATGATAATTTAAGGGACTACTTAAATATAACATGTGGTGTGTACTTTGATGATATACTGATATTCATTTCAACACTTCAAGAACACATTAAAGGAATTTCAGGCATATGCAAAGAAATTAAAAATACAAGTCGACAAATGCAATTTCTTAAAAAGGAGACTAAATTCCTCTCTCTGACAAACGACGGACTGAATCAAACAATGACAAAGTAAGGACCATTACAAAACTAAAATAAATAAATAAATATTAGACGTAAAAGGCCCATACAGGACCTAAAGCATAGTGTTTTATAATAAAAGGAAAATTATAAGAGATTATGCCAAAGTGACACAACCAATTTAAAAATTTAGTAAGTAACATTCCGATTCTTAGGTATCCTTATGCGATAGGCACTTTGTTTTGACCCTATCTGGTTTGCACCAATAAATCTCAACAAGCACGAACGAAACTACTCCGCAGCAGATAAGGATTTTTTGGCTATTACGTGGTCAGTAAATTGTTTCAGGTCATACCTATACGGTAACAAATTCAAAATATTTACAAGATAACCGATTTTCTTAGTAGAACCCAGACTAATGAGGACGTTATTTCTAACGCGGGACAAAATTCTACAGAAATGACTAATATAACCGATTTTCTTAATAATTTGTACGATAATGATTCAGACTTGCCAATATCATTTAATACTATAGAAGAAAGCCTAGACAATGACGATGACAGCAGCACACTCTGCTAGAGAAGATCTGCTATATCATATACCAATTAAGGAGGAAATCATTAACTCAAATAATTCTCACCAATAATAAGACACATGAAATAGAAGTAGTTCATGGGAAAAGGATAATTTACATTTTGGAACATGACTTTAATAATTTAGAGCATATACTTAAAAGATTTATTAAAAAAGAGTATTTTCTGAACCACAAGACCATCAGTATAATGTAGTATAGCAAAATCTCCGCGAAAGGACGCGAACTCAAATGACAATCAACTAAAGTTAGTTAACAGGGACAGAAGCAGTACAACAAATTTCTTTATTCAACATAAGAGGGAGTTTTTACTCTGGTATACAGGAAACGTGCAGTCAAACCAAAAACAAAATGTATTTGCATAAACTTTTGGAACTGATTCAAATCAACAAATCAACAAGTAAAGTGTAATAGAAGGCCCATTAAGCCTAAATTTTGTCTTACTGAAACCGCAACGAATTTGAACCAAATAGTACATTTTGAAACATTTGTCATTATAAAATGTAGTTTTTTTTTAAATACTTGACAAATATTCAAAACAATATAGCCTCATCCAGAGCTGGAGTTAGTCCATACAGTTAAAATCAAATATGTTAACAGATATGTGATACACAAATATGAAATAGATTTAAATAAAATGAGGTATATCAAAATGGGAGCTCTCAAATTTGAATAAAATGTTCTATTGCTTGCTATTAAATTTCCAAATCAAACATTTCCGAAATACTAATTTTGTTGGTTCGGTTTACAGGAAGGAACCGAAATCAGATTTTAGGTGGGACAGTAAAGTAAAATCTAGCCCAGAAACGTGCTAAATGTCCGCAAGAGATCAAAGAATACTTACAATACACGTTCGACACCAACATACTTTAAGGTGGGACAGGAGGTTTTCCCACGAACCTTTAACAAGCAAATTCGCCCACGGCGAATATTTCGGATTTGAATATTTATTCTGGATAGAGGCAGTACTATAGTTTCCAAGGCGACAGGATTTTAAGATGCCATTTTTTAGATCTCGTTAAAATAAACACAAGTTAAAATATACCAATAGTCTCGTTTTTGCCTAGTTTAGCAGATATCGAGGTTTGAAAATTGAATTTTTACTATGAAATATCTATGCGATGACGTCACATTTTTTCCATTATATTAGCTTGAAAAACAAAAAATACTGCATATGTTAAAGAGTTCAACCGCCAATATTTTTTTCTATGAAAAGTAAGGTATGTCATTAGGAGTTTATCATCATTTTACATACATTCATACATTTCATACATTTTAACTTGTGATTATTTCATCGAGATCTATAAAGTTGCATCTTAAAATCTTGTCGCCTCGGAAACAATAGCATCCCCTGGATAGATATTTAGCATCAACCTGAAATATAAATGTAAACAAAAACAATACAAAGAATCACTTCAAAAAATTAAAACTTCAAATTTACTTATCTGATATTGTTGCCCGGCTAAGTAGGTCCGTAACACGTTTGCAAGTTAAGATCCATTACGTTAACATCACCGAACACACCTTTGTCTTTTATTTTTTTTTTTAATTTTCACGAAAACTTTCGTATTTCACTGAAAGATTAACAGATTGTCAGAAAAAATTGCATTGCAATCGTTGGTATGTGCTTTTCGTCAGGCAGGCGCCTATGGTAACAGTACCTGGGCAGCCCGCTACACGGGATTAAGGTATTTCAACCCTTTTCCGCAGGAGGCAGGTAATGCTAACGCAACTTCGTGGTTCCGCTCGGGGTATGTACAGGCAGGCGCCTACAGGAGGCAACAGTACCTATATGACATACAACGCGCATGGGCTTCAGTGACTGTCAACGTTTTTGTCTGCCAGCGAACCGAATAAAAATAATTAATCTTTGTTGAATAATTTATCTTTTTAGAAACCGATTTAGATGGAACTTTTTTTTTTATTTAACTACACATTTCACGAGTAAAATACAATTAATTTTAGGACATTTCTACATTTCGACTCCAATCCAGAAATGTTGATACCGTTTCGTAGGCAATTTTGAATTCCGTGCATGGAAATCAACTGTATCTGGATTATAAAATATAAGTGACTTTGGAGGAGAGCAGTAAATTAAAATCTAGCCAAACAATTAGCGCATTTAATTAGAAAATATAACATATTGAAAATTTTAATTGCATATACCACTGACTTAATTATTTGTTTATATCGGGAAACTGTCATTATTGTTTCAGGAAATGACCAGCAGATGTCAGGCAATGTACCTCACAGAACTAATTGTTTGTTTATGAAAACAAACGAGTACGACGAGTGTCACAGATGAAATGTATGAGTTAAACCTGGTGTAGTTAAACACAGTCCATTTCCAGAAAGCTAATGCTACATTTTCACCAGAAGATAAATCGAGATTAAAGGCAAAATTTTAACATTAAATCTGAAATTTGTATGGTAAATCTTAAGATTTAAGGTAGATTAAGAGCAGATTAATTTAAATCACGCTTTAGTGCTCGGTGGAAACGTATCATAAGTTTCCGGAAAACTATTCTGGCCGGAAATTAATATGGAAAATTTACAATTTACAACAGCAATGAAATATTTAAGAATTATATAATAGGAAAACTTTAAAACTAAATTACAATTTGTTTGAGAAGAAGACAAAGTGGGAAAATTAAGGGCTAGGGGCTTATAGTAAGAGTGAAAAATGGAGAAAGATTGCATTTTTAAAACGTGTGGTATTCAATATTGTTCTTATATTTATCGGCAAAGAGTTCCATAATTTAATTACATGTATAAAGAAAAGTCGGTAAGAGTTTAAATAAGGCAAAAAGTTCTGGGAGAACGTGTAAAGTAAAGTATGTCATATAAATAAACAGCAGTCTTTATAGTTATGAGACTATGTAGGAAAATAAAGTGTGTGGCATTAATATAGCGATTAAGAGAGGTCCATAGCTACTTGTGTACTGAGATACATGCTCATATCTGCGTAGACCGTAAATATATCGTACTGCATCATTTAGGAAACTCGTTTCACTGGATACAGAAGTAATTTCTCTTTGAAGTCTGTAACTTAAAAAACTTTTTAAAAACCTTACTGCATTGTCACGCACATAGGCCTGAAGTCTGCAACAGCCGGAGATGATATTATAGCTACATGTATACTTAGATCAATTTTGACTTAGTGGTACAGTTTATGAAATTAAATTCAATTTCTCACTGTAACTATTTCAAAACTTGTATAGATTAAGGTGTTTGCAGCAAAATCAAAATGAGTTTCTTTTACCGCCGAGAAAATAATTATTTAGTTGATCAGCATTAATTTCACACTTACAAGAGTTTTAAGCACCAGCAATACCAAACTACTCATGTACTGTAAAATGTTAAGTTATCGGGTACTTGGGCCCTCAGTTCCCTATGAAGTAAGTAGTAAGTAGCAGCTATTTGTATTCATTGAACAACCGATGAGGGGTCAGAAACAATAGTAAGGCCAAGAAGACAAGGGATGCAACAATTAGCAAAAGGCGCTGCGTAGCTAGTGTTTATTTCACGGAACAAAAAACATTGAACATTTTGTTTTCGTAATTTAAGACGACTAAACAAACCATTTTGGCTTTAAGCGGCATCAAAATAAATCTAATCACTTATAAAATTTTTCTATAAACAAAATTACTTTATTCTGATTTAAAGTTTTCTTTTAATCGATATTTATTATTTCACTGATTGAAATCGATTTCAATGAACAGCTGATATTCGTTTCTACAATTTTTAACACAATCGTTCCACTGATGTGTTCGACTCTCAGCTGTCAGTTTTGCTTTCAATTATCAATTCTAACCTTTAGGTTATTGACGAATGAATAAGTTTTCTTGAGATACCTGGTTGTCAGCAAATTAATATGTAGCGACCTATACAAGTTTGACAGTCGTTTAATTTGTATGGGATTTCCATAAAGAAACACCAGTTTTTAATGTAAGTAAATAAATAAAGTATTAAAAAATAGTTCAATTCACATTTCAAAATACATATATAGTGTCAAATATATGAGTAATTTGAATAAATTGAACAGGTAGACCACACGTACAAATTAGTTAAACAAAGTGTAAAATGCGTAAGCAAACTTTTGTCATATCAGTTTGTTACTTTTATTATAAAACGCTGGTGACTTTAATAAAGTTAATTTAAAAAAAGCGTAATAATTATCATGTATATAATTGCATTTTAGAGGATGAATAATTCAGAAAACAGGAAGACTGCTCTCAGATTGCTTCGTAACTACACTTTTTGCATTAGCCTACTTAATACTTCTTTTTTAAAAAAAATATGTATTAACTTCTTTAATTATCAAATATAAGAAAGAATTTGCCGCTGCACTTGATATTTCAATCCCAGAGGTAAGCTTTCATTCATCAATAGCTATCATTGAAATGCATTATTGGAACAAATCAGTGGAACAGTTTTTTCCTTTTTTTGACAAGTCGGTTATAGCAATCATTGTAAAATTTCTGTCAAAACAACTATTCCACTAATTTGTTCCAATGATGCATTTCAATGATAGCAATAACTGGCCCCTAAGTCAAAAAGGGACTTGTATAATAAGTTATATATAACGTGCATATACATACAAAGCCGCGGTATTTTTTATTTCGAGAAACATACATATATATAAATATATCGCGTTACCATTCGCGTTTGTTTAGTTATTTCCTGTAATTTTCTTTTTTGTAATTTCGCGCTTCAATTGTTTCAATTTCGTTTGTTTATTTTAACTAAGTGTCGGGCCAATTCCTTTATTTTTGGAGTAAATTTGTTTCAAGATTTTAAAATGAAGAAATTTATAAATATTTTAATAAGGAAATTGCAAAAGTAATATGACCGATCAATTTTAAAATAAAGGCTTCCTAAAAAAAATGGGAAGTAAAAGATGGTATAAGGGCTGTCATATTTGCGTGTGAGACAGCCAAGGTAGAGTGGGTAAAGAAATATCTCGCAGCGTTTGTTTGTGTACGGAGGAGGGTCAAGATCCCACGCCCACCGTCGAGCTTAGGACTGCGACAAGTATTCCAGCACCGATCCGCAGCAAACAAAATTACACAAGCAAATAGCACCCGCAACGTGTGAGCCCTGCTTTAACGACAGCAATTACTTGTAGCTGGTCAGGGTAACAAGAAACGCTGTCATAGTTGTGGAAAACAAAGGTCATAGTTGTATTTGGTGAGAGTGAGTAAGTTTTTTAAGGTAATTCCTTCTAAATCCAGTGAAATATGGTGTACCACAGGGCTCAATTCGTGGTCCAATAATATTCTGCATATTTGTTAATGATTTACCGTCTGTCTGGCAGCACTCCTCAATTCATTTTAATGCTGACGATGTTCAATTCTACTTGACTATCCCAATAGCTGATGTAACTGAGCATATTATAATAAATTACGAATCTTTCTTCTACTAAGACTCAGTCAAAACAAAATGACTTGCTTAATCGAAATAAGTCTAATAGCCAATAAACTACTGCCTCCTAATAGTGACATACTTCTAACTAATAATAAGTTTGTACGCATAGTAATTAAACTCGGTTTAGTTATCAATACAGAAGAGTAATTATACAGATATGCAATTGAGAGGATTTTTGTCTCTCTCGCCTATCATTTTTTCTTTGCTTAAAAAAAGGCAGATGACTGTGTCTGTATAAGTTTTAACATGCAAATCAAATTGAGAAAGGTCACACACACAATAGCAGTTCTGCGCCAAAGAATCCATTTTGGAAAAGGTCTCATTTAGACATATTAAAAGTCAAACTGGGCTGTGTCCATTAGCATCATTATAATATGTGACGATATATAGTGAATTTGCAAAATAATAAAATTACGTTGAATGTTTTCAATTATTATGTATTATTTGAGTTCTACCTAACAAAAATATTTTTTGGGTAAACATTTTTAAGCAGTTTCGTACACATTTTGGCAGTTACGCAAGTTAAAAAATAAATAAGGAGTATTATATTTTGTTTGTCGGTAATTAAACTAATTTAGCAAATTCAAATTGGCAGTAATAATAAAATAATTTTGTTGGTTAATATATCGAATGCTGAGTAAAATAATTAAAATATATCGAATGCTGAGTAAAATAATTAAAATTAAATAATTTTAAAACTGAATGAGCGATAAATATTTGAGCATTGAATTAATGAAATATTCTGTAAAATTTATATAACTGTAGGTAGAATAAATAAATGCTCAATGAATGAAATTAGTGAGTAACTCTTGATCAGTTAGCTGACCATCATTAATTCAATGCTATTCACTATTCGAATTCAAAGATAATATCGTTCTTAATTTATTCATCACGATGAAATTATTTATTATTATTATTATTCATCACCATAATGAAATAAATTCAATAACGCATATATCTTTGAATTAGAATAATAAAGTCTACATTTTGTGTTTTAAAATGCAATAAAATTTATTTCTTAACAGTTTGTCAATTCGATCGCTCGCTCTCATATGAACGTTCCGAATAGGTAGATACATTAAATTTTCATATATTGAATAAAAGCAAAATAAAACAAACAAAGAATTTAGTATATATAAAAACAAATCTAAAACTATTTACTATAAATATTTTACACACAAACATTACTAATTTAGTAATATTGCAATCTTTCTCCATTTCTCTTTCCTACTATAAACCTCTAGCCCTTAATTTTCCCATTTCTTCATCGTCATAAAGGACATAATTTAGTTTTTAAGTTTTTTTATTATATAATTCTTAATTACTTCATTTCTGTTGTAAATTATATATTCCCGTCCAGAATAGATTTGCCGGAAAATCCATCTTTCTGGAAATCGACTGTGTACTCTACACCAGGTATAACTTAAACATTTCATCTTCTGACACTGTTCGAGACTCTCTTGTATTGATAAAAAAAACGAGTATTTCTGTAATGTAACCTGCTTTGCTGGACTTCTACTGGTCATTTATTAAAACAATAATGACAGCTGTCCGATATAAACATAAATAATTAAATCAGTGGTAAATGAAATTAAAATTATATATATTTTATTTTCAAATAAAACGTGCTAATTGTTTGGCTAGATTTTAATTTAATGCCCATCTCCAAAATCACTTATATTTTGAAATCCAGATCCAGTTGATTTTTATGCAGTGAATTAAAAATTGCCTTTAAAACGGTATCAACATTTCTGGATTGTTTTTGTTTTTTTCAAAAGTCCAAATGTTCTAAAATTAATTGTATTTTACTCTTGAAATGTGTAGTTTATTAAAAAAAAAGTTTATCTAAGTCGGTTCATAAAAAGATATATTATTCAACAAAGAGTAATTTTCTTTTCGTTCGGTTCGCTGGAAGACAAAATCGTCGAAATTCACTGAAGCCCATGCCTTGTATCATGTCACACAGGTACTGTTCCTGCCTGACGAGAAGCACATACCCCGAGCGGAGCACCGAAGTTGCGATAGCATTACCTGTCGCCTGCGGAATTACCTTAATCCCATATATCTGGCCGCCCAAGTACTGTTGCCATAGGCGCCTTCCCGACGAAAAGCACATACCAACGATTTAAAAAAACAAAAATAAACGACAAAGGTGTATTCGGTGATGGGGACGTAATGGATTTTAACGTGTCTACGGACGTTCTTAGCCCGGCAATAACATCAGATAAGTTAATTTGAAGTTTTAATTTACTGAAGTGATTCTTTGTGTTGTTTTTGTTTACGTTTATATTTCAGGTTGATGCTACTGACGGATATCTCTTGCATGGAATGTGCCATTAGCTATCCAGAATAAATTTTCAAATCCGACTTCAGGAATTTTGGGATCAACTTCGAGTTTTTGCCGTGGGCGAAGTTACTTGTTTAAGGTTCGTGGGAAAAACCTCCTGTCCCACCTAAAAGTATGTTGGTGTCGAACGTGTATTGTAAGTATTCCTTCATCTCTTGCGTACATTTAGCAAGTTTCTGGGCTAGATTTTACATTACTGTCCCAAGTTCAAAATCACTAAAATTTTGTAATCCTGTTAATTTTCATGCATTGAATTCAAATTTGAAAATCAGATTTCGGTTCCTTCCAGTATACCGAACTAAAAAAATTAGTTTAGTCTTTGTTGAATACACATTCCACATTTCACGAGTAAAATAAAATTAATTTTAGAACATTTCGACACTCCATTTCAGAAATATTGGTACCATTTTATAGGCCATTTCCGAACCTTTGCGTGCATGATTTTAAAGGTGGGGTAGTAAAGTAAAATTTTACCTCTTTGACATTTGTCCATGTTCTATGCACATGCTCTAAAATTTTTAGTTCACAATTATTAAAAATTAAAAATAAATAAAAAAATCTTTCATCACAATTTAGTTTGATTTGTATGTCATGTGCATTTTTTACAATAATTATTTCATCGTCTATGTTAGGATTTCGGTACTGTTATTTGTTAAAATTCAACATTTTTTTGGTATGTACAATGATTACTTAAATCAAATTAGATCATTTAGATGTTTGTATTTATAAATTAGTTGCATTATTATATTAAAATACAATTTCATTAGGATAATCAAAACAATAATTTATTATCCTTTTCCCATGAACTACATACTTCTATTTTCTGCGTGTTATTATTTGTGTGAATTATTTGAGTTTATGATTTCCTCCTTAATTGGTACATGATATAGCAGATCTACTCTAGCGGAGTGTGCTGTTGTCATCGTCATTGTCTAGGTTTTCTTCTTTAGTGTTAATGATATTCGCAAGTCTAAATCATTATCGTCCAAATTATTATGAAAATAACCGATTAGTCATTTCTGTAGAATTCTGTCCCCCGTTAGAAATAACGTCATCCTTAGTCTGGATTCTACTAAGAAAATCAGGTACCTAATTCGTTTTACCTTTTAACTTACATAGTATAAGTATGGCCTGAAATAATTTACTGACCACATAATAGCCAAAAAATCCTTATCTGTAGCGGAGTAAGTTTTATCGTGCTTGTTAATATTTCTTGGTGCAATATCAAGACCACCCTGTCGCCCTTGTGAAAACACAATGTTACTTACTAAAATTTAAAGTTTTTCGAATGTAACTGGGATATTTAAAATTCATTATTTTTTATATATACGCGCACTAAAGGGACTTTGGATACCCTTATAATGAAGTAATACAGTGTTGGCATTAGGGAAGTGAAGGGTTATGAAAAATGAGACGATGCAAACTGTCTGTAAACTGTAATGTGTAGAAAAAACAGAGCGTGGTAGAGCATTCCGGTCTAAAGGGTATGTTAAATTTCGGCTTGAAATCCTTCCATAATGCCGATGTTTCTATAGCTATGTTATTGTTTGCTACATCTGATATCTTGTCGTTACTCGTAGATGACATTGAAGACTTGTTCTGTTCTACCGATGCAATAATCCACATTTTGCGGCGTGTTTTGCTTGGCTAAGATTTCCGTTAGCGTTAACAAGCACTGATTCATTGGGGATATTCAGAATTAAACTTGTTTAAGGTTACGGTTTATTCACAGGCTTAGAGCAACATGAGTTTGAACATTGGTTTTAAAAAAGCTTTTGAAAGCTAATAAAACTAAGATATCCAGATTGGCTTTTAAAACTGATATACAGATTATTTACTTACTTACATTTCTATTGGATCCCAGAATTCCGTGCATTTTCTTGTGTCTTCAGGTGTTCCGCAAGGTTTAATCCTTGGTCTATCCTTATTTAATATATACTTTCAGGATTTGCCTCTTTCCGTTCCAATCTCAGAAGAGCCAGAATCTATTCACTATGCTGATGATACCAATATATTAGCTAGTGATATAAGGCCAGGAGTGGCTCATAATAAAAGTAAGCAAAAACCTTTGAACTAAAAACTACTGAGACGTTGCTGTAGATAGTTCAAATCCGGACAATAAATGGTTTTCGAACAAAGTTATATATGAATCAACAAATGTAATGCCTTTAATGATATATCAAATTGAACTGCTCTTAAGCCTCTAAAATAAATAAATATTAGGCGTAAACGGCCCATACAGGACCTAAAGCCTAGCTTGTGTGTGCGAAGTCATATTTTTGACACGAATGGAGGGACCTACAGTTTAATGCCGATTCCGAAAGGCAATTAATTTTTGTGAAGCTTTTCATGACAGTTCTTACTATTGGATGTTTGTCGGACGTTCGCAAGAAGTGGGGCAGTAAATAAAGCTTCAGGTGGTACAGGTCGGGATTTGAACCAGCCACTGCACCCACTACTGCATGAATTATGAATTTCATTTGAAAATTAATTATGAACTTTTACATCATTTTTGAAAGCCGGTTATTAAATAAATCTACAACTATGCATGTAATGCAACACAAAACTGTTGGTTCTTGGAACTGTTTGTTTCCTCCGTAAATTTAATCAAAAATGAAAAGCCATGTATGACCTTGTATGCGGTAGAGGGTTAGAAAAGATGGAAAGAATCAGCCCATTTGTTAGATCCTTAATTGATTTTTATTTTGGCCAGAGTTTAACTGAAAATTATTATATAACTCCATTAAATTTGCCTAATGAAAATTCTATGTTTCTGTTAAAACCTAATGCAAGTAGGACACATTCTCTTCCATTTTACGGAAAAACATCTTCACTTAACTTTCGGGGATGATATCGATTTGAAACAAAAAAAAAACCCTAAACAAAGTGTATAA
The DNA here is from genome assembly GCA_963576555.1 of Ferdinandea cuprea. NCBI lineage: Eukaryota > Metazoa > Arthropoda > Insecta > Diptera > Syrphidae > Ferdinandea > Ferdinandea cuprea. Next base: position 19,085,498 of record OY754962.1, on the reverse strand, counting down.
ACCTTTGCTTAATATGAATAAGATTTTAAACTTTCTTTGGATGTGACTTATATTTATCTTTAAGAATTTATATGATTAATGCTCTTAAAGTAGCACGTATTTTAATTCATACTTTTTAATATGATATCTTTTTAGATAGGTAAGCCTGGGCTGGATTGGAAATGTATTGGTTTAATAGCTATATTGATTAATGACACCTTAGATTGATTTGCTGAGTTTAGTTGTTTATTGGGTTGTTGAGCTGCTTGACGTAAAGGTGATAAACTGCATTCAATTGAATAAAGAGATTAAATTTTGATGTCTTTGAATTCACAGTTTGGAAGTTTTGTGAGATAATCATGTAGAGCAGTCAAATGACTTGAAGTAAATAGAATGCAATACTTGGTGATTCCTTGCATTCCTTGAGTGCTTCTTGAAATCTTTGAATTTGAATTTCAATGAATTTGAATTCGTTTAGCCTTTTGAATGCATTCGATTTATTGAAATCGGCAATGAAGTCTTTTGATTGCTGAAATTATTCAGCATTTTAATTGTGACATAATTAGGACATGTTTACAGTATGACTTTATTGAAATAATCTGAGAATTGCTGTTTTTAAGGACATTACATGGAAATCCCTAAACACCCAAACGGAGCTCAAAAACGAAAAAAAAAAATAGAAGTGTATGGGCAATTATCACTTTAAGGATTTTTTATCCGGAAGTCCTCAGAACTTTAAGAAAGATCCTTGAATATTTTAAAGAGGAATTTTTTCAACAATATCCTTAAAATCATCCGACAACTTGCTGTTGTTGAGTTTTTACCAGGAGAGCCTTGGAACATTGAACATTTTCTTGAATCCTCAAAAAGGGAAATTTGTGGAAAATGTCCGAAAGTGTAAAAAAAAACAGCTTGATATCCGAATCAAGCGAGCATTTATGCTTTTCAGGATATTTTACCCGGAGGTTCTTGTAGCATGAAAAAACCCACAGAAAAAAAGTCCCTGCTAAATCCCTTAAAACGTTTGTGTATTGTGCATTTCAACTAAAGCTTCTTTATATTAAACTTGTGAAACCCTTTCATTTGATGCTCATATCATGGGGGCCATGATCAAGATCAAGGGCGTAGGAGGCCAATTAATAAAGACCATTTGAAGACTATTGAACGATGCTTTGCTTAGAATATGTTCATAAATCATATCCCAAAATATTGGACATTAAGTCTGAAACACACTGTAGAAACTACAATGAAGGTGACATATAAAAGAAGAAAAAAGAATAATGTGAAGCCTTGGCCTCTGCCAACACGTAAAGGTACACATAAAAAAATCACACATAGAAAATCGCTGAAATAAATTTAGAAAAATGAAAATAAATTTATGTCGCTAAATGTGAAGAGTGTCCGCTAGATATGGCGACAAAGTCACCAAAACGGCAACATTGTCTTTCACGCAAATATTCTATCTCGATTAAGTAAACGTGGCGACATCTAGTGAGCTTGTTCTAAACACTCGTAGTTCCTATATGTGTTATAAACTCAAAGACTATTACAAAGACAGAAATCGCTTCGTGACACAAAGACAAAAAGCTATGAACATAATAAAAATACAAATCTAGTTAATTAATAGTACCGACCCGATATATGTATATATCTATCTATAAATCTGGGTGCTAGGCAACCAGAAATTTCAGTCGTGCTCTCGAAATAAATAATTGTCTTATTTTTTTCATAAAATTGAAAAATTTATGAAGAGAACTACAAAGAAAAAGTAATGAGTTTTTCTCTGTAGGTATGATGTGTAATATCTTTATTTGTTGCTCGTCACACATGCGTATAAAAATTTTACTTCTTATATATTATCGGAGGACTTAAAGCTTCAATGTAAGGAATGATGACAAATATAAAAGAAAATTATTTAATTTAAAAGCCCTGCTGTCGAAAGCCTTCTCCAAGTTGATAAACAGTACTCTATTATTATCCGTAAGGAGTTTATTTTGCTATGCACCAGCGCGACGTCGAGAGTTGAATTTAATTTTACCTACGGCCAACGCATATACCTCTCCAGCTTCCACAGTCCTTTAAATTTCCTATTTTCGGAAGCTTTATGATCATCACTCCTGCGGAAATTGCTCACTATCCCACGCTCTCCATATGAGCCGGTGTAGTATATCAGCCGATCTATTGGCGCCACTTGAATTAGTTCGGCATTTGTTGCTTCGGGACTTATTTGAATTCCAGATCATACCGCCATCGTCTAGATGATTAAGTACTGTAAGGAAATGTTCTCTCCATCTAGTCAGCTTGTCCTCAACCGAAATTAGAGCTCAAACGAAATACCAAGTTGCATTTCACCCCTTCAGCAGTTCAAACGCAATACTCGCCATGCTAGGAATGCATATCAGTTTACCCTTAAGCCTATATTAGGACGGGCAGTAAAATACAATGTGCGGGACTTTTCCAATGTCTGTTTCGGACGTCGAAAGGCAATTTTTAAAGCGAAAGCACTAAGGAGGAAAAAACTCCTGTGCTTGACCGTGGTTCTTGTATTAAAGAGAAATTGATTAAAAAGTCGAATGGCGTAAATTAAAAATTGCCTACGTGAAATCGTGCAAGTGTAAACATAAGGTCTGATATCACAACAATGAAGATACTGGGAGAAAATGATATTACTCTACAGACAAATTGATAAATTTTTGTTTCAGATTTTTTTCGTCATTGCGCAAATTTAAAAATTTCTCAAGACTGTATCCAAGTAATTGTCGAGAGTGGCTCGATAGATGATCGTATCTATGTAGGTTGTATACGAATCTTGCGATTTAAACGTAATAGGTACCGTGCCCCGACATACTGACAGACTCTGCAAAGCATCATCGATTTTGGATATCAGAGAGTTGATGTGGTCACTCCAAGTGAAATTACTGTGAATAATAATTCTTAGGTTTTTATTCTAAGACACCATTTGTATTTGTCACTTTGGATATATATTGTTTTAAAAGAATGTAAGAGAAGTCTACTTTCACTGATCACCTAACCATTGAAACGAGGTCCTTCATTCTTTCCACAGCATCGTCCATTAAATCAATAGGAAAATGAATATAAATTTGTACATCTTGAGCATACATAGATATGAAAACGACATTTATGTCTAACAAGTGCTAGGTCATTAATGAACATGGAGAAGAACAAAGGATCGATTATTGAGCCTTGCGCACACCACAATGAACAGGTAAGGCAGAAGATAAAAACTGGTTGTGAAAGACAGATTAGATTCTTTAGTTAAGTAAGATAATATTAATTTTACAAAAAGGTGCGAAAATTAAGATTAAAACCAAACACCACCCACAATGCATAATCTTACATCCGCATTTCACGCAGGCACATAAATTCCGACGGCAAAACCAAATTTTCACATTTCATAACTTCCGAAATGCCAACAATGCGATATCATAAAATAGAACATAACACTAGACGAATTCATATGTGGGGAGTTATCGCAGCTAAAGTACAAGCAAAACAAATTATGAGTCGTTTTGCCATGCTACTGATCCGCCCACTGAGTACTCCCAGCACGATGTGATTATACTTGCAATCGATGTGCGTGAATGCATGTTCTGGCGCCGACGTCTCACGCTGGCAAGGGCAAGAACATTGCTCAAGGTATTAGCAAAGCTAATTTAACAATACTAAGGAATATAGAACTACCAACACAGATGAGTAATTACACAGATAGTCGATTTTTATAACCCCTGCTCCTTATACACGCTAAAAAATGTAATAATGGTGGCAGAATTATCTTTTAAATTTTGTGTCTGTTGAAGCCCAGTTGGACATTAATGATACAATAATAATGCAATGGTGCGTGAGCTGGATCAATTTGATTTGCATGCAAAAACTTATACCATTACAGTTTTACTCCATTTTCAAGCAAATGGAAAAGGGAGGGCGAGAGAGCCACAATTGCTCTTAGTCGACGCTCTGTATAATTACTTATTACATCACAAACATAAATATTAAAGAATAGCCAGATTTTCTTATACAAAAATCGCTTTTGCCTTATAAGTCAGCCACAAAAAGTACTGAGATCAAACTCCTTTTCATGTGTTTCTAAATGATTTTCAAATTTTTTTATGTGATGTAAAATCAAATTAGTTCTCCTTGCTAACTAGTTCTCCTATAGTAGATATATATCTTGCACTTATGGCTGAACATGGGTTAACTTCTTTAGTCAACGAAAACACTAGACCAGTTACTGGTTCTTGCATTGACCATGTATTTGCACGTTTCCTAAGAATTTCGGTAAACACTTGTTCTGGCATTAACTTTGAACTTCAAATATCCGATCATTGTATGACTAGTTTACTTCTGAATGGATTAGTAAGAAATAGTGAAAATAAGGTAAGAGATGAGAGATAAGATAAATAAAATAAGAGTTGCGAAAAGCAAACTATACACTGCTTAATAGTTTGTTACGTTTTGAAAATTGGGAAATTGTTTATGCTCATAAAAACGTTTCCACGGCTATAACATATTCTTATTGCAATGAAAAAAACATAAGGAAAGGCTACAGTCCGCTTGGGGCGAACAGTATGATACCCTAACCTATCCTTATCCCTATGTACCCCAAAGAAAAAATTCATAAGGAAGATGATAGATAGCATTTTATTTCATTCTATGAAATTTATAGAAAAAAAAAATATTTTTTTGAAAAAACGCCCCCAAAAAGTGGGCGTGGCCAAAAACTTTGTATGGGCGATATATTGGAAAAAATATTTGCTAAATATATTGTTAAACATTTTTTTTTCGATTTCTATAAAAATTTTCAAAGAAAACAGCATTTTAGTGAAAAACGCCCACAAAAAGTAGGCGTGGCAAAAACCTTTATATGACAAATTTATAAAGGTAGGCAGTACCTACATATCTTGTGAAGGTTTTATAACTTTATCTCTCTAAGTTAAGCCTTAAAACGGTTTTTTCTAAATTGTGGGCGTGGCAGGGGGCGGATTTAAAAACTTTTAACACTTTACCATTTCGGGACCCTAGGGAGTATACGCTCCAAATTTCAGCCTCCTAGCATGACTTTAAAGGCCTCAAAAGTTGATACGGACGGACATTGCTAAATAGTCTTAGGATTTGGTCCTGATCATAAATACATATACTTTTATGGGTCTACGACGAATATTAAGGGGTGTTACAAACTATGTGTCAAAATTAATATACCCTTAGGATAGGGTATAATTACATTAGTTCTGCAATATACGTCACTGTTCGTAGAAAATCTGCGTTGAAGCTCAAGCCTTGGATAAACAATTTCGTCTTAGAAAAATTAGGCAAAAGCACAATTTGCAAAAAAGATGCCAAAAACCTCCACATACTACTGGCTTGAAGAGTCGCTATAACCACATGAGCAATAATATGAACAACGAAGTACGAAAATGTCGTGATAATTACTACCATATTCGGATAAGGGCTGCACAGGGTAATGTGAAGCAAGAATGAAAAGTGGTAAATGACCTCATTAATCGAAATATAATTAAGCAAAATACTGCTAATATGTTAAAAAATTGTAACATTAATATTTCCGACCCTACTGAAGTAGCTGATGAATTTAATGAATACATTGCATCAGTTGGGCAACAGTCTTTTCAAAGAGATACTTCAAATGTATGTAATTGTAATTGTCCTCAACGCAGACATCTAGACATTAGTTTTGTAAGAAATAGCTTCTTTTTTGAACCAACTTCGGGGTTTGAGATTTTAAGGACTATTCATTCTTTACATACTTCTAACTCCTGTGGTAGTGTTCGGAAATATGCTAAGTAATTCTACAGTTGTTATAAATACGGTGGACCTGTCTTGTTTCTTATTTATATCAACTCAATATTTTGTCAGCCTTTTGCAGGTAGTCAGAGCATTTGCTGATGATCTTGCTATAGCATACAATAGCGTCAATCCCTTAAATCTAGTGGCTGATATAAATAATGATGTGGAATTATTTATAATCTGGTTTGCTAATAGTAAGTGATAAAACAAAACTTATGTTTTTCAGTCCTACTAGCTGGAGGTATCCGGATATCGACATCTTATTTCATGCTTCGGGATGTGCAAGGTACAATCTATTTCATATTTCGTTTTCTGTTCCATGATCCAAAATGTCTTTTGATGTTCGTGTCATGATAATTGCTTCAAAATTGATAATGTAAATCATTTTAAATATCTAGGTGTTATAGTTGACCGAACTTTGAGTTGGTCTAATCATATATTAAGTTTGAAGCAATATCTTGTCTCCACTATTCGTTGTTTTTACCGTCTACAAAAATTCTGTCATTTTAATTTCCTAAAAAAGATATTTTATAGGATATTCCATTCGAAATTGCAGTACGGTATAAGCGTTTGGGAAAGTGCATATCTAAATAACATTCAACCTCTGATTGTACCTCAGAAGTGTATTATACGGAAGATCTGCAATTCTTATCGTTTAGCCCACTTGATGGTTTTATTTAGACGCATGGATGTCCTTCCGGTTAGACATAGTGTTCTATTTTAAGGTCCTGAAGGTATTTGTTATTAGAAGTGGCTACTTTCAGAATCCGATCTCTGGCGCTTATAGCTTGAGGAGTCATCAACAACCACTTGTGCCTATTCCACCTTTTTGTATCACCTGCTTTAAATACTCTTATTCCATTATTTCTTGCAAATTGTTCAATAGCCTTCCTGTAGATATACGATTCATACAACACTTAATTGCCTTTTTAAAATATTTGAAACAATTGCTTTTATCACGTTGAAATTGAAATTTTGCTGCACTACATTGTTTAATAATTTATATGTTGTTGTAACACCTTTTGTATTTTTAATGAATTTTGTAATCTATGTAATAAATTTTTCTTATCTTTTTTTGTATACATGTATTAATATTATTTTTCTTATATTAATTTTGTTCACCCCACAACAAATTACTTTTCCATAATGTGACATTTGCCTCTATTTTTTGCTAATTAATACAAAATGACACTATCTATTCTTTAAATTTGTAGCTAAAATATTTACTACTTTGAAGTCTTTGTAAATTATTGTAATATGAGGATAATCAGATAAATAGTATAGGAATATTTTTTGCGAAGAAAGATCTTTGTGTGAGTCCTTTATCCAGAAGGTTAGCGCGTCGTAAAGCTAAGATAATTACTCCCATGCGACAACGAATGTTGTTGGTAAATCTGAAGATAAAACGGAAACATGCTTCAGTCTTGAAATTGAAGAATACTTGTCGATAATATTCCAGACTTGATGCGTTTGAGCAGTGGCAATTAGTGTGATGTCGAGGTTTGGTTTTTTGTCAACTGTGGTTATAAAGAGTTGTTGCGAGGGCCAGGAATCTCTAGATCTACTCAATCACGGCGGTCCATTCCACCAATGCGTGAAGTCTTTGAGTTTCTCTGGCGCTAACCCACGGGATGCGCAGTCTGCGGAATTAAAAACGGAACGATCATGCCAACAGTTCTCTGCAGGGATGACGTCTTGCACTCGGGAAACACGGTTAGCAAATGTGCACCACCTGCTCGGATGTTGATTAAGCCAGGCTAATGTAACAGTTGAATCAGTCCACCCAAAAACATTACGAACACGTTGATCAAGCGCATACTTGACATGTCCCATCAGTTGCGCCAACAGTGAAGCTGCACACAGCTCCAGTCGATGCAAATATATATGCTTTATGGAGGCTACATTTATGTTCGTATCTTGCAGTTCTGCATAAAAAGAAATAAAGGCTTTTTTTTTATTTTATAAATTTTTTATTTTGTTTATTTTTTTCTTTAATCAATCTTCATATTATTATTATTAATAATTGTATTTAATTATTACAAAGAGGGAGCCACTGTCTTTAGCTGGGTGCACCTTCAGTTTGCTTGTTGAGTTAAGACTAACTTACAATTATCTCTTTTACTTTGAATTATTTGGCAAAATATGCATAGTGCTTTCCGTGGGAAAGGAGTGCAAGTGCTTATGAAAGATTCATATTTCAATTTGTGCAATGAAATAGGCTGCGCGTGCAATAATACAATAGGAATACAGTTATGCCGACAAAATGTCGACTATGCAAAAAGGCGTAAGCCATTGAATGTTAGGGCAATTTAATTTCTTCTATTAAGTGGCGATTTTCGATATTTTCAGATGTATTTCTTTCGCAGGATAATTAATTACAATCTTATATATAGTTACGTTGTTAAAACTAGGTATGACAGAATTGTCATATGTTACAAAATTTGTATATTTTAGGTTATTTATGTTTAATTTACAATTCTCAAATCTTAGTAAATTATAACCCATAACATTTAAAGTGAAGTTATTACAATTACGCAAAATTTGGGTGTATGGAATATTCTTTTGGTGACAGAATATCTACTCCTAAGACTCCTAAGTTTGCTAAGTAGCAGTTTTTCTTTTACTTTCCTCACCTGGTCTTTTAATAAATTTATATCATATTGAATTTGGAATGATTGTTGCATATTATTGATTTTTGGTTTACTGCGTTACCTAAATTTAGTAGCTGAGTTTTTTTACTGCTGTCCGTTAAAGTCGGCTTTCGTTATGTCAATCAAGTTTTGATTATTCTTTTCGTTTATCTCTAAGCTACTCCTAATTTCTTGTTCGTCGTCATAGTCCATTGTCCCTGTCAAGTATTTAAGTAATTTTCCGATAATGATAACCAGTCTAAATTAACCAGTTCTTCTGCTAAAAGTTCAAAGCTATGTTTTATTGATGTTGTGTTCGATTATGTCTATGTTGAAAGCCAGTTATATTTATTTTTTGAAGAATTTTTGTATATCCTTTTCATCTTTAATTGTAATGAAACCGTTTCCTGAATTTAAGTTCATATTTATAGACTCTTTTGATTTGGCTTTCATAAATTTTTTTTTTATTGCTCTTGACGAGTTAATGGTCAATTACTACATGATTCGATTTTTCATGGCATGGTTTAAGTTTTTTTTGGATATAGTTGTTTTCCTTCATCAATATCTACATATGTCTTATTTTTATTAAACTTACTTATATATTTTTCTTTATTTCTTTTAACTAACTCTATAATTTTGGGGTATTCTTCTTTATTTACTTGTCCATAATTAAAATCTATCGGTCTTTTTTTGTGGTGGAATGGATTGTTTTGTTATAGGTATATTATTACTGCTTTTAACATTATATTTATTAAGGTGTCTTTATTATTATTATCTGCTGAGAATGTCCTTATGTCCTTCAATTTTTTTTCCAATTTTCAATTCATTTTTATTATTCTCTTCAATAAAAACTTACAAACTAGACAAAAATTATTAAATCTAACTTAAAATTAACAGGATACTTATTCTAGGTTACTGGTCCTTATGCGGACACTCTAAACTTAACTATATCACTTAATACTATAACCTTTCGGCCTTAATTAATAATACTTTTTCATTTTGTAAATATGGTTGAGTTTTGCAAGAACATTTTTTTTTGAAAACTTGCACTCTTTATAATTTATTTTTTTTTCTTAAAATACTTAAAAACTACTACTTAAAGCTATACATATATACAAACAACTTAAAACTTAAAACTAATGATAACGGGTGATCCAAGTAGAGAAACTTTTTTCAATAGCCTTTTTTGACAGATCACGTGTGAGTCGTGTCATGCTGTCATTTGTTTAGTATTGTTTGGCATTTCATAATGGAAAGACTTACGCGTGAACAACGTTTACAAATTGTTCAACTTTATTATGAAAATTCACGTTCTGTGAGGAATGTGTTTGGTGCACTTCGCTCAACTTATGGTCAACATAATCGGCCTACTGAGCGTACTATTCGCAACACCATCACCAATTTTGAGACCCAGCATTCATTATTGGATAATATTCGACCGAATAGACCACGTCCAGCACGCTGTGAAGAAAATATAGCGGCCGTAGCTGAGAGTGTACACGAAGACCGTAGAGAGTCGATTCGGCGCCGTTCGCAGCAACTCGGACTGACGTATGGAACGACTTGGCGCATTTTACGTCAAGATCTTAAATTGAAAGCGTTCAATATACAGCTTGTGCAACAACTGAAGCCGCTCGACCTTCCCAAGCGACATCGCTTCGCTCTATGGGCTCTTGAAAAGTTCCAAGAAGATCCGACGTTTTCGAGGCAAATTTTGTTTAGCGATGAGGCCCATTTCTGGCTCAATGGGTATGTAAACAAACAAAATTGCCGCATTTGGGACGAAGAGCAACCTGAAGAGATTGAAGAACTGCCACTTCATCAATGGACTTATTGAGAGAACATTTCGGTGAGCACATAATTTCACGTTTTGGGCCGGTCGATTGGCCACCAAGATCGTGTGATATCACACCGTTAGACTTTTTCCTGTGGGGATATGTAAAGTCAAAAGCCTATGCCGACAAACCCTCTTCGATTCAGGCGATTTAGGAGGAAAACATTACGTGTGTCATTCGCCAGTTACCAGTCGAAATGCTCGAATGAGTGATCGAAAATTGGACTCAACGGATGGACCATCTGCGACGTATAAACGGCCAACATTTGATAGACATAATCTTTAAGAAATAAATGCCAAAGAATGTTCTTTCAAATTATAATAAACATTCTCCATTAAATTTGAATTTTCTGTGTTTTTTTCTTTAAAAAAGTAGGGAACCTCGAAATGGATCACCCTTTAGCGCCAGAGATCGGATTCTGAAAGTAGCCACTTCTAATAACAAATATCTTCAGGACCTTAAAATAGAACACTATGTCTAACCGGAAGGACATCCATGCGTCTAAATAAAACCATCAAGTGGGCCAAACGAGAAGAATTGCAGATCTTCCGTATAATACACTTCTGAAGTACAATCAGAGGTTGAATGTTATTTAGATATGCACTTTCCCAAACGCTTATACCGTTTTGCAATTTCGAATGGAATATCCCATAATATATCTTTTTTAGGAAATTAAAATGACAGAATTTTTGTAAACGGTAAAAACAACGAATAGGGGAGACTAGATATTGCTTCAAACTTAATATATGATTAGACCAACTCAAAGTTCGGTCAACTATAACACCTAGATATTTAAAATGATTTACATTATAAATTTTGAAGCAATTATCATGACACGAACATCAAAAGACATCTCGGAACATGGAACAGAAAACTAAATATGAAATAGATTGTACCTTGCACATCCCGAAGCATGAAATAAGATGTCGATATCTGGATACTCTCGGCTAGTAAGACTGAAAAACATGAGTTTTGTTTTATCACTTACTATTAGCTCATGTTCTGCATACCAGATTCTAAATAATTCCACATCATTATTTATATCAGCCACTAGATTTAAGGGATTGACGCTATTGTATGCTATAGCAAGATCATCAGCAAATGCTCTGACTACCTGCAAAAGGCTGACAAAATATTGAGTTGATATAAATAAGAAACAAGACAGGTCCACCGTATTTATAACAACCGTAGAATTACTTAGCATATTTTCGAACACTACCACAGGAGTTAGAAGTATTTAAAGAATGAATAGTCCTTAAAATCTCAGACCCAGAAGTTGGTTCAAAAAAGAAGCTATATCTTACAAAACTAATGTCTAGAAGTCTGCGTTGAGGACAATTACAATTACATACATGTAAAACTGTATAGCTGTGTTTGCTGCATTGTATAGCTGTGCTTGCCGCTGGCCATCGCCTACCGGGCGTGTACATGAGCAGTCAAGTCAGTCAGTCTACGTTCTTTGCTCAAGTTGTCCAGTTGTCAAGTAGTCGTCCAGTTGTCCAGTCGTCAATTATCAATTATCATATCATTTTGTAATCAATTTATTTCATTTCCTAATACCTACTTTTATATAATACAATAAAAACTGTCAACCTAAAGAGCGGTGTTACCCTTCTTTACATTTGGGGGCTCAACAAAAAAAAAAAAAAAAAAAATACATATATAACGCTTCAGTAGGTACATGAGTGCGAAAAAAACCAAACAAATTGCAATTGTGGAAGCTGACATAAATAAGCGAGCACAATCAACGGAAATAAAAGAAGCGCCATGTACTCGAGCAAGAGTCAAAGCGAGGCAACAATATAACTATAATACGCGGTCACAAACACAACAAAATAAATCAGCGATGAGTGATGAAGAAGAAAAATATATAAACGAACACGCAACGGAGTCAACTTCAAACGCTGCTAAAAGAAAAGAAGTGGAAACAAAAATTGCAAAAAGTAGTCATCAGTCCAATATGCAACAAACGGTCGAGCAAAATAACGAAAGCTTGCAAAGAGTCATTCAATTGCTCACTTTAAAAATTCGAGCGGACGAACTAAAACAAAATGAACCAAAAGTTTCAGTTGAAAATTTTGCAAAAATTATCCCAGACTTTGACGGAGAGACGATTCCAGTTAGACATTGGTTTCTAAGTTTTGAGCAGAATGCCGATGCGTATGGTCTAAGTGAAAAGCAGAAATATGTGCAGGCACGGGGCAAGATGACGGGTACCGCCAAACTGTTTCTCGAATCGGTGTCTGTGTCTGAATACGGTTGTTACTAGAGAATGAATTTGAGCGCATATATAGCAGTGCATAAATTCATAAGCAGCTGAGTGAGAGGAAAAAGCACAAAGATGAAAGTTTCCACGAGTATGTCTTGCATATGAAAAAAATCGCTGCACTTGGTGTCGTTGACATGGAGTCCGTTATACGCTATATTGTGGATGGCTTAGACGTAAAATGCGAAATCAAATACACTATGTACAGCTGTAAAACATTAAAAGTCCTTAAAGAGAAGTACGAAGTTTTCAAGCGTTTAAACGAGAATGATAAAGCAGACAAACAACAGTATAGTTCACAGAAAAATGCATATGTACGTCATGAAAAAAAGAATCACTGTTTTAACTGTGGATCTACTGAACATCTGCGAAAAGACTGTCGTGCAGAACAGAAATGCTTTATATGTAACCAGAGTAGACACATTTCCAATAATTGTCCTCGAGCAATAAGAAGCGTTAATGTTGTTGTTGATCGCAATCGCTTGAAGGAGATCATGGTAAAAAATATCAAGGTTGAATGTTTGGTCGATACAGGTGCGGATGTTACCATTATAAAGGAGCGTGTCTACAAACAACTTAAAGATGTTAATCTGCACAAGAGTTTTTCATCACTACGTGGCCTGGGTAATACAAAAACAACTCCGATTGGATATGTTGAAGCAGAGGTTGCAGTTGACGGCATAAACACGATACAAAAATTTGTCGTGGTACAAGACGACGCAGTAGAATATGATGGACTATTGGGATATGACTTCACAAAGAAGTTTTGCTTTACGTCGAACAAAAATGGTTATCAATTTTCTCCTGTGTTACGGGAGGAAATTGATATGGAGACACATCAGATAAGTATTTATAACATTGTTGAAACACCTACTGATATTGATACTCCTCCACAGTATAAAGACGTTGTCCAAGAGATGATCGATAATTATAAGCCAACCGAGACAAGCATGGAATTTCCTGTAAAGCTGAGGGTTGTTCCAGACGGAGAAGTTCTACCATTTCGCCATACACCAAGTCGTCTCCCAGTCAATGAAGCCGAAGCAGTACAGAAACAGATTGACGATTGGCTAGAAAAAGGAATTATACGCAAATCGACGTCTAATATTGCAAGCAGAGTTGTCGTGGTGAAGAAGAAAGATGGTTCCTATCGCGTATGTGTGGATTTCCGAAAGCTGAACAGCATCGTTCTGAAGGATTGCTTTCCAGTACCATTGATCGAGGACATGTTGGAAAAGTTGCAAAAGGCCAAATAATTTACAGTCATGGACCTGGAGAATGGGTTTTTTCACGTGCCGGTTGAGGAGTCCAGCAAGAAGTATACGGCGTTTGTGACTAAAAGTGGCTTATTCGAATTCAACAGAGCACCGTTCGGCTTTTGCAATTCACCAGCTGTGTTCATTCGTTTTATTAATCATGTTTTTCAAAATTTGATCAATCAAGACGTGATGGAGCTGTACATGGATGATATTATTATTCATGCGGTATCAGCGAATGAGTGCCTTTACAAAATGAAGTGCGTATTAACTGAAGCAGCAAACTATGGTCTGAAAATAAAATGGCAAAAGTGTCATTTCCTCCAAAATAAAGTCAACTTTCTGGGACATACTGTTGTGAACGGGCATATACGACCAGGCAGAGAAAAAAAAGTCGCCGTTAGCAAGTTTCAAGTGCCCAAGAATGTGAAATCGGTGCAGTCGTTTCTAGGCCTCACTGGCTTCTTTAGACGATTTATAAAGGGGTATGCACAAATTGCTCGCCCTTTGACAAACTTGTTGCGCAAAAATGTTCCATTCGAAATTGGGTCAGAGAAAATCAAGTCAATTCAGCAATTGAAAGAGGCACTTACTAGCGAACCAGTTTTGAGGATTTACGCGAGAGAGGCACCTACTGAAATTCATAAGGATGCATCAAAAGATGGATTTGGTGCTGCACTGTTGCAAGTGTTTGAAGGTCAGCTACACCCTGTGTTTTTCTGGAGCAAGAAGACGTCAGTGCAGGAGTCAGAGCGCCATAGCTACATTTTAGAAGTTAAAGCCGCATACCTTGCCTTTAAAAAGTTTCGCCATTATTTGCTTGGGACTCACTTCAAGTTGGTTACAGATTGTGCAGCATTTAAACAAACAACGAACAAGAGAGATGTCCCACGAGAAGTAACGCAATGGATATTATATTTTCAAGACTTCGACTTTGTCGTGGAACATCGACCTGGCGACAGGAAGAAACATGTTGACTGTCTCAGCCGACACCCGCAAAATATTCTAGCAATCTCTTCAGAAGTATCCGCCCGTATAAAGAAAGCTCAGCAAAATGACGAACATATTAAAGCTGTTGCAGAAATACTTATCAGTCGACCATATGAAAATTTCAAGATTAAAGGAGGTCTGATATACAAAACTGTAAATGGCAACGATCTGCTGGCTGTACCTAAGTTAATGGAACGTGAAATTATCGCCGATGCGCACAATCAGGGCCATTTCGCAGTACAAAAAACGATTCACACCATTCAACAAAGCTACTGGATACCGCACCTTGAGGGAAAAGTCAGTCAGTTTATCAACAGCTGTATCAAATGTATCATACACAACAAGAAGTTGGGCAAAAAAGAAGGTTACTTACACTGCATAGACAAGGGAGAAAGGCCGTTACATACTCTACATATAGATCATCTTGGTCCTATGGATGCTACAGCAAAGCAGTACAAGTACATATTTGCAATGGTAGATGGATTTACCAAGTTTGTATGGCTGTATCCTACAAAATCGACTGGATACGAAGAAGTGCTTAAGAAATTCAATGAGTGGTCTATCATATTTGGTACTCCCGCTCGGGTAGTAAGCGACAGAGGATCAGCATTCACTTCAAAAGCGTTCGAGGAGTACATGAAGGCAAACGGCATTGAACACGTGTTGAGTACAACAGGCGTTGCAAGGGGAAATGGCCAAGTAGAACGCGTGAATAGGTCAATTCTATCAATAACATCGAAGCTATCGTCAGATGAACCGTTGAAATGGTATACGTTTGTGGCAAAGGTGCAAAAAGCAATCAACAAAATGATCGCCGTTTGAACTGATGTTTGGAATTAAAATGAGAAATGAAGTAAACGAACAAATCGCCGAATTGCTTGAGATAGAATTGTGTGAAAATTTTGACAAAGAGCGAGAGAAGATGCGTGAAGATGTCAGGAACCAGATACAGCAAGCGCAGGCAACATATAAAAAGCGCAAGAGTGAATACGGTTACAAAGTTGGAGACTTAGTCGCAATCAAACGTACCCAGTTTGTTACTGGCAGGAAGCTGGCCGGCGAATACCTTGGCCCGTATGAAGTCACTAAGGTCAAACGAAATGGACGTTACGATGTAAGGAAAGCAGCGCAAGTCGAGGGGCCTATCACTACAGCAACCAGTTGCGATCATTTGAAACTTTGGAAGTACGTCACAGAAAACGAGGAGCTTTTGTCATCGGGGTCAGATGACGAATTTCAGGATGGCCGAATGTAAAACTGTATAGCTGTGTTTGCTGCATTGTATAGCTGTGCTTGCCGCTGGCCATCGCCTACCGGGCGTGTACAAGAGCAGTCAAGTCAGTCAGTCTACGTTCTTTGCTCAAGTTGTCCAGTTGTCAAGTAGTCGTCCAGTCGTCCAGTTATCCAGTCGTCCAGTTGTCCAGTCGTCAATTATCAATTATCATATCATTTTGTAATCAATTTATTTCATTTCCTAATACCTACTTTTATATAATACAATAAAAACTGTCAACCTAAAGAGCGGTGTTACCCTTCTTTACATACATTTAAAGTATTTCTTTGAAAAGACTGTTGCCCAACTGATGCAAAGTATTCATTAAATTCATCACCTCCTTCAGTAAGTTCGGAAATATTAATATTATCATTTTTTAACACAATAGCAGTATTTTGCTTAAGTATATTTTGATTAATGATGTCATTTACCACTTTCCATTTTTGCTTAACATTTCCCTGTGCAGCTCTTATCCGATTATGGTAGTAATTATCACGACATTTTCGTACTTCGTT
Organism: Ferdinandea cuprea; assembly: GCA_963576555.1. Classification (NCBI taxonomy): domain Eukaryota; kingdom Metazoa; phylum Arthropoda; class Insecta; order Diptera; family Syrphidae; genus Ferdinandea; species Ferdinandea cuprea. Next base: position 19,068,934 of record OY754962.1, on the reverse strand, counting down.
GTTCATATTATTGCTCATGTGGTTATAGCGACTCTTCAAGCCAGTAGTACGTGGACGTTTTTGGCATCTTTTTTGCAAATTGTGCTTTTGCCTAATTTTCCTAAGACGATATTGTTTATCCAAGGCTTGAGCTTCAACGCAGATTTTCTACGAACAGTGACGTATATTTCAGAACTAATGTAATTTTTTTATTGCAATAAGAATATGTTATAAGCCGTGGAAACGTTTTTATGAGCATAAACAATTTCCCAATTTTCAAAACGTAACAAAAAGTATAGTTTGCTTTTCGCAACTCTTATTTTATTTATCTTATCTCTTATCTCTTATCTTATTTTCACTATTTCTTACTAATCCATTCAGAAGTAAACTAGTCATACAATGATCGGATATTTGAAGTTCAAAGTTAATGCCAGAACAAGTGTTTACCGAAATTCTTAGGAAACGTGCAAATACATGGTCAATGCAAGAACCAGTAACTGGTCTAGTGTTTTCGTTGACTAAAGAAGTTAACCCATGTTCAGCCATATGTGCAAGATCTACTATAGGAGAACTAGTAAGCAAGGGGAACTAATTTGATTTTACATCACATAAAAAAATTTGAAAATCATTTAGAAACACATGAAAAGGAGTTTGATTTCAGTACTTTTTGTGGCTGACTTATAAGGCAAAAGCGATTTTTGTATAAGAAAATCTGGCTATTCTTTAATATTTATGTTTGTGATGTAATAAGTAATTATACAGAGCGTCGACTAAGAGCAATTGTGGCTCTCTCGCCCTCCCTTTTCCATTTGCTTGAAAATGGAGTAAAACTGTAATGGTATAAGTTTTTGCATGCAAATCAAATTGATCCAGCTCACGCACACATTGCATTATTATTGTATCATTAATGTCCAACTGGGCTTCAACAGACACAAAATTTAAAAGAGAATTCTGCCACCATTATTACATTTTTTAGCGTGTATAAGGAGCAGGCGTTATAAAAATCGACTATCTGAGTAATTACTCATCTGTGTTGGTAGTTCTATATTCCTTAGTATTAGTTAAATTAGCTTTGCTAATACCTTGGGCAATGTTCTTGCCCTTGCCAGCGTGAGACGTCGGCGCCAGAACATGCATTCACGCACATCGATTGCAAGTATAATCACATCGTGCTGGGAGTACTCAGTGGGCGGATCAGTAGCATGGCAAAACGACTCATATTTTGTTTTGCTTGTACTTTAGCTGCGAGAACTCCCCACATATGAATTCGTCTAGTGTTATTTTCTATTTTATGATATCGCATTGTTGGCATTTCGGAAGTTATGAAATGTGAAAATTTGGTTTTGCCGTCGGAATTTGTGTGCCTGCGTGAAATGCGGATGTAAGAATATGCATTGTGTGTGGTGTTTGGTTTTAATCTTAATTTTCGCACCTTTTTGTAAAATTAATATTATCTTACTTAACTAAAGAATCTAATCTGTCTTTCACAACCAGTTCTTATCTTCTGCCTTACCTGTTCATTGTGATGTGCGCAAGGCTCAATAATCGGTCCTTTGTTCTTCTCCATGTTCATTAATGACCTAGCACTTGTTAGACATAAATGTCGTTTTCATATCTATGTATGCTCAAGATGTACAAATTTATATTCATTTTCCTATTGATTTAATGGACGATGCTGTGGAAAGAATGAATGAAGAATGAAGGACCTCGTTTCAATGGTTAGGTGATCAGTGATAGTAGACTTCTCTTACATTCTTTTAAAACAATATATATCCAAAGTGACAAATACAAATGGTGTTAAAGTACAAATGGTGTCTTAGAATAAAAACCTAAGAATTATTATTCACAGTAATTTCACTTGGAGTGACCACATCAACTCTCTGATAACCAAAATCGATGATGCTTTGCAGAGTCTATCAGTATGTCGGGGCACGGTACCTATTACGTTTAAATCGCAAGATTCGTATACAACCTAGATAGATACGATCATCTATCGAGCCACTCTCGACAATTACTTGGATGCAGTCTTGAGAAATTTTTAAATTTTTCAATTTGCACAATGATGGAAAAAATCTAAAACAAAAATCTATCAATTTAACTGTAGAGTAATATCATTTTCTCCCAGTCTCTTCATTCATGTGATATCAGATCTAATGTCTGATGTTCCGTGAAGATCGGAAATATATCGGGTCGGTACTATTAATTAACTAGATTTTTATTTTTATTATGTTCATATCTTTTTGTCTTTGTGTCTCGAAGCGATTTCCGTCTTTGTAATAGTCTTTGAGTTTATAACACATATAGGAATTACGAGTATTTAGAACAAGCTCAATAGATGTTGCCACGTTCACTTAATCGAGATAGAATATTTGCGTGAAAGGCAATGTTGCCGTTTTGGTGACTTTGTCGCTATATCTAGCGGACACTCTTCACATTTAGAGACACAAATTTATTTTCATGTTTCTAAATTTATTTCAGCGATTTTCAGTGACTTTTCATTTATAATATTTATTGGCGTCATTGGAAGGAGTTAGTTTCCTGAAAGTAAACATGTAAAAATCATGTGTACCTTTACATGTTGGCAGAGGCCAATTCTTCACATTATTCTTTTTATACCCTATCCTAAGGGTATATTAATTTTGACACATAGTTTGTAACACCCCTTAATATTCGTCGTAGACCCATAAAAGTATATATATTTATGATCAGGACCAAATCCTAAGACTATTTAGCAATGTCCGTCCGTCCGTCCGTCCGTCCGTCCGTCCGTATCAACTTTTGAGGCCTTTAAAGTTATTCTAGGAGGCTGAAATTTGGAGCATATACTCCCTAGGGTCCCGAAATGGTAAAGTGTTAAAAGTTTTTAAATCCGCCCACTGCCATGCCCACAATTTAGAAAAAACCGTTTAAGGCTTAAGTTAGAGAGATAAAGTTATCAAACCTTCACAAGATATGTAGGTACTGCCTACCTTTATAAATTTGTCATACAAAGTTTTTTGCCACGCCTACTTTTTGTGGGCGTTTTTCACTAAAATGCTGTTTTCTTTGAAAATGTTCATAGAAATCGAAAAAAAAATGTTTAACAATATATTTAGCCAATATTTTTTCCAATAAATCGCCCATACAAAGTTTTTGGGCACGCCCACTTTTTGGGGGCCTTTTTTCAAAAAAATATTTTGTTTTCTATAAATTTCATAGAATGAAATAAAATGCTATCTATCATCTTCCTTATGAATTTTTCCTTTGGGGTACATAGGATAGGATAGGGTATCATACTGTTCGCCCCAAGCGGACTGTAGCCTTTCCTTATGTTTTTTTATATATGTATGTATGTTCATTGTAATTTCTACAGTGTGTTTCAGACTTAATGTCCAATGTTTTGGGATATGATTTATGAACATATTCTAAGCAAAGCATCGTTCAATAGTCTTCAAATGGTCTTTATTAATTGGCCTGCTACGCCCTTGATCTTGATCAAGGCCCACATGATATGAGCATCAAATGAAAGGGTTTCACAAGTTTAATATAAAGAAGCTTTAGTTGAAATGCTTCAAATTTCCCTTTTTGAGTATTCAAGAAAATGTTCAATGTTCCAAGACTCTCCTGGTAAAAACTCAACAACAGCAAGTTGTCGGATGATTTTAAGGATATTATTGAAATAATTCCTCTTTAAAATATTCAAGGACCTTTCTTTAACTTCTGAGGACTTCCGGATAAAAAATCCTTAAAGTGATAATTGCCCATACACTTCTATTTTTTTTCGTTTTTGAGCTCCGTTTGGGTGTTTCGGGATTTCCATGTAACGTCCTTAAAAACATCAATTCTCAGATTATTTCAATAAAGTCATACTGTAAACATGTCCTAATTATGTCACAATTAAAATGCTGAATAATTTCAGCAATCAAAAGACTTCATTTCCGATTTCAATAAATCGAATGCATTCAAAAGGCTAAAGGAATTCAAATTCATTGAAATTCAAATTCAAAGATTTCAAGAAGCACTCAAGGAATGCAAGGAATCACCAAGTATTGCATTCTATTTACTTCAAGTCATTTGACTGCTCTACATGATTATCTCACAAAAGACTTCAAAACTGTGAATTCAAAGACATAAAAATTGAATCTCTTTATCCAGTAGAATGCAGTTTCAAATAATTGCAAAATTTTACAACTCTGAATGCAACATCACCTTTACGTCAAGCAGCTCAACAACCCAATAAACAACTAAACTCAGCAAATCAATCTAAGGTGTCATCAACCAATATAGCTATTAAACCAATACATTTCCAATCCAGCCCAGGCTTACCTATCTAAAAAGATATCATATTAAAAAGTATGAATTAAACTACGTGCTACTTTAAGAGCATTAATCATATAAATTCTTAAATATAAATATAAATCACATCCAAAGAAAGTTTAAAATCTTATTCATACTAAGCAAAGCTTTATACACTTTGTTTAGGGTTTTTTTTTGTTTCAAATTGATATCATCCCCGAAAGTTAAGTAAAGATGTTTTTTCGTAAAATGGAAGAGAATGTGTCCTACTTGCATCAGGTCTTAACAGAGACATTTTCATTAAGCGAGTTATATAATAATTTACATTTAAACTCTGGCCAAAATAAAAATCAATTAAGGATATAACAAGTGGGCTGATTCTTTCCAACTTTCTTAACCCTCTACTTTTAATTAATTATTGATTAAATTTACGGAAGAAACAAACAGTTCTAAGAACCAACGGTTTTGTGTTGCATTAGATGCATAGTTGTAGATTTATTTGAAAACCGACCTATGTTTTAGAAATTATGTTTCACGAATAGCTTTCAAAAATGGTGTAAAAATTCATAATTCATTTTCAAATGAAATTCACAATTCATGCAGTAGAGGGTTAAGAGCAATTCAATTTGATTTTTTGCTTACTTTTATGAGCCACTCCTGGCAAAATGTGGTTTATTGCAACGGTAGAACAGAACAAGTCTTCAATGTCATCAACGAGTAACGACAAGATATCAGATGTAGCAAACAATAACATATCTATAGAAACACCGGTATCATGGAAGGATTGCAAGCAGAAATTTAATATACACTGTAGACTGCACAATACGAATGTGTTACCACGCTCTGTTTTTCCTATACATTACACTTGACATTAAAAACCAACGTGCATCGGTATCTCCTTTTTCACTTCCCTAATGCCAACACTGTATTACTTCATTATAAGGGAATCCAAAGTCCATTTAGTGCGCGTATATATAAAAAATAATGATTTTGAAATATCCCAGCTACATTCGAAAAACAGTAAGTAACATTCCGATTCCTAGGTATCGAAAGGCGCTGTGTTTTCACAAGAGGGCGACAGGGTGGTCTTGCTTTTGCACCAAGAAATCTTAACAAGCACCATCAAAATTACTCCGCTACAGAGAAGGATTTTTTGGATATTATGTGGTCAGGAAATTAGTTTAAGCCATACCTATACTATGCAATTTAAAAGGTAAAACGAATTAGGTAGCTGACTTTCTTAGTAGAATCCAGACTAAGGATGACGTTATTTCTTAAGGGGGACAGAATTCTACAGAAATGACTAATCGGTTATTTTCATAATAATTTGGACGATAATGATTTAGACTTGCGAATATCATTAACACTAAAGAAGAAAACCTAGACAATGACGATGACAACAGCACACTCCGCTAGAGTAGATCTGCTATATCATTTACCAATTAAGGAGGAAATCATAAACTCAAATAATTCACACAAATAATAACACGCAGGAGATAGAAGTATGTAGTTCATGGGAAAAGGCTAATAAATTATTGTTTTGATTATCCTAATGAAATTGTATTTAAATATAATAATGCAACTAATTTATAAATACAAACATTTAAATGATCTAATTTGATTTAAGTAATCATTGTATAAATTAAATGGATTAAATAATTAGTATACAAAATTCACATGACATACAAATCAAACAAAATTGTAATGAAAGAAATTTGAAATTAGCAGTTAATAATAGTTAATAATAGTGAACTCAGAATTTTATAGCATTATTGGACAAATCTTAACAAGGTAAAATTTTACTTTACTACCCCACCTTCAAAGTCATTCAAATTTTTTACTCCAGTTGAATTTCAAGCAGTGAATTCAAAATTGCCTTTGAAACGGTATCAACATTTCTGAATTGTTTCCAAAAGTCCAAATGTTCTAAATTTAAATGTATTTTGCTCGTGAAATGTGTAGTTTATTAAAAAAAGTTTATCTAAGTCGGTTCATAAAAAGATATATTATTCAACAAAGACTAATAATGTGTAGTTTATTAAAAAAAAACGTTTATCTAAGTCGGTTTATAAAAAGATATATTATTCAACAAAGAGTAATTTTTTTTTCGTTTGATTCGCTGGAAGACAGAAACGTCAAAATTCACTGCAGCCTTTGCCTTGTAGCATGTCACACAGGTACTGTTCCTGCCAACCAATTAGCACGTTTTATTAAAAAATATAATATATTTAAGGTCTTAATTTCATTTACCACTTGATTTGATTATTTATCTTTATATCGGACAGCTGTCATTATTGTTTCAATAAATGACCAGCAGATGTCCAGCAAAGCAGTTTACATTACAGAAATACTCGTTTGTTTATCAATACAAGAGAGTCTCGAACAGTGTCCACAGACAATTGTTTAAGTTATACCTGGTGTAGATGGAAAGAAATGGAAAGATGGATTTTCCGGAAAATCTATTTTGGACGGGAATTTATAATTTACAACAGCAATGAAATAATTAAGAATTATATAATAGAAAAACTTAAAAACTGTAAAATATTTATAGTAAAAAGTTTTGGATTTGTTTTTATAAATACTAAATTCTTTGTTTGTTTTATTATGCTTTTATTCAATATATGAAAATTTAATGTATCTACATATTCGGAACGTTCATATGAGAGCGAGCGATCGAATTGACAAACTGTTAAGAAATAACTTTTATTGCATTTTAAAACACAAAATGTAGACTTTATTATTCTAATTCAAAGATATATGCGTTATTGAATTTATTTCATTATGGTGATGAATAATAATAATAATAAATAATTTCATCGTGATGAATAAATTAAGAACGATATTATCTTTGAATTCGAATAGTGAATAGCATTGAATTAATGATGGTCAGCTAACTGATCAAGAGTTACTCACTAATTTCATTCATTGAGCATTTATTTATTCTACCTACAGTTATATAAATTTTACAGAATATTTCATTAATTCAATGCTCAAATATTTATCGCTCATTCAGTTTTAAAATTATTTAATTTTAATTATTTTACTCAGCATTCGATATATTTTAATTATTTTACTCAGCATTCGATATATTAACCAACAAAATTATTTTATTATTACTGCCAATTTGAATTTGCTAAATTAGTTTAATTACCGACAAACAAAATATAATACTCCTTATTTATTTTTTAACTTGCGTAACTGCCAAAATGTGTACGAAACTGCTTAAAAATGTTTACCCAAAAAATATTTTTGTTAGGTAGAACTCAAATAATACATAATAATTGAAAACATTCAACGTAATTTTATTATTTTGCAAATTCACTATATATCGTCACATATTATTATGATGCTAATGGACACAGCCCAGTTTGACTTTTAATATGTCTAAATGAGACCTTTTCCAAAATGGATTCTTTGGCGCAGAACTGCTATTGTGTGTGTGACCTTTCTCAATTTGATTTGCATGTTAAAACTTATACAGACACAGTCATCTGCCTTTTTTTAAGCAAAGAAAAAATGATAGGCGAGAGAGACAAAAATCCTCTCAATTGCATATCTGTATAATTACTCTTCTGTATTGATAACTAAACCGAGTTTAATTACTATGCGTACAAACTTATTATTAGTTAGAAGTATGTCACTATTAGGAGGCAGTAGTTTATTGGCTATTAGACTTATTTCGATTAAGCAAGTCATTTTGTTTTGACTGAGTCTTAGTAGAAGAAAGATTCGTAATTTATTATAATATGCTCAGTTACATCAGCTATTGGGATAGTCAAGTAGAATTGAACATCGTCAGCATTAAAATGAATTGAGGAGTGCTGCCAGACAGACGGTAAATCATTAACAAATATGCAGAATATTATTGGACCACGAATTGAGCCCTGTGGTACACCATATTTCACTGGATTTAGAAGGAATTACCTTAAAAAACTTACTCACTCTCACCAAATACAACTATGACCTTTGTTTTCCACAACTATGACAGCGTTTCTTGTTACCCTGACCAGCTACAAGTAATTGCTGTCGTTAAAGCAGGGCTCACACGTTGCGGGTGCTATTTGCTTGTGTAATTTTGTTTGCTGCGGATCGGTGCTGGAATACTTGTCGCAGTCCTAAGCTCGACGGTGGGCGTGGGATCTTGACCCTCCTCCGTACACAAACAAACGCTGCGAGATATTTCTTTACCCACTCTACCTTGGCTGTCTCACACGCAAATATGACAGCCCTTATACCATCTTTTACTTCCCATTTTTTTTAGGAAGCCTTTATTTTAAAATTGATCGGTCATATTACTTTTGCAATTTCCTTATTAAAATATTTATAAATTTCTTCATTTTAAAATCTTGAAACAAATTTACTCCAAAAATAAAGGAATTGGCCCGACACTTAGTTAAAATAAACAAACGAAATTGATACAATTGAAGCGCGAAATTACAAAAAAGAAAATTACAGGAAATAACTAAACAAACGCGAATGGTAACGCGATATATTTATATATATGTATGTTTCTCGAAATAAAAAATACCGCGGCTTTGTATGTATATGCACGTTATATATAACTTATTATACAAGTCCCTTTTTGACTTAGGGGCCAGTTATTGCTATCATTGAAATGCATCATTGGAACAAATTAGTGGAATAGTTGTTTTGACAGAAATTTTACAATGATTGCTATAACCGACTTGTCAAAAAAAAGGAAAAAACTGTTCCACTGATTTGTTCCAATAATGCATTTCAATGATAGCTATTGATGAATGAAAGCTTACCTCTGGGATTGAAATATCAAGTGCAGCGGCAAATTGTTTCTTATATTTGATAATTAAAGAAGTTAATACATATTTTTTTTAAAAAAGAAGTATTAAGTAGGCTAATGCAAAAAGTGTAGTTACGAAGCAATCTGAGAGCAGTCTTCCTGTTTTCTGAATTATTCATCCTCTAAAATGCAATTATATACATAATAATTATTACGCTTTATTTAAATTAACTTTATTAAAGTCACCAGCGTTTTGTAATAAAAGTAACAAACTGATATGACAAAAGTTTGCTTACGCATTTTACACTTTGTTTAACTAATTTGTATGTGTGGTCTACCTGTTCAATTTATTCAAATTACTCGTATATTTGACACTATATATGTATTTTGAAATGTGAATTGAACTATTTTTTAATACTTTATTTATTTACTTACATTAAAAACTGGTGTTTCTTTATGGAAATCCCATACAAATTAAACGACTGTCAAACTTGTATAGGTCGCTACATATTAATTTGCTGACAACCAGGTATCGCAAGAAAACTTATTCATTCGTCAATAACCTAAAGGTTAGAATTGATAATTGAAAGCAAAACTGACAGCTGAGAGTCGAACACATCAGTGGAACGATTGTGTTAAAAATTGTAGAAACGAATATCAGCTGTTCATTGAAATCGATTTCAATCAGTGAAATAATAAATATCGATTAAAAGAAAACTTTAAATCAGAATAAAGTAATTTTGTTTATAGAAAAATTTTATAAGTGATTAGCTTTATTTTGATGCCGCTTAAAGCCAAAATGGTTTGTTTAGTCGTCTTAAATTACGAAAACAAAATGTTCAATGTTCTTTGTTCCGTGAAATAAACACTAGCTACGCAGCGCCTTTTGCTAATTGTTGCATCCCTTGTCTTCTTGGCCTTACTATTGTTTCTGACCCCTCATCGGTTGTTCAATGAATACAAATAGCTGCTACTTACTACTTACTTCATAGGGAACTGAGGGCCCAAGTACCCGATAACTTAACATTTTACAGTACATGAGTAGTTTGGTATTGCTGGTGCTTAAAACTCTTGTAAGTGTGAAAAGTGTGAAATTAATGCTGATCAACTAAATAATTATTTTCTCGGCGGTAAAAGAAACTCATTTTGATTTTGCTGCAAACACCTTAATCTATACAAGTTTTGAAATAGTTACAGTGAGAAATTGAATTTAATTTCATAAACTGTACCACTAAGTCAAAATTGATCTAAGTATACATGTAGCTATAATATCATCTCCGGCTGTTGCAGACTTCAGGCCTATGTGCGTGACAATGCAGTAAGGTTTTTAAAAAGTTTTTTAAGTTACAGACTTAAAAGAGAAATTACTTCTGTATCCAGTGAAACGAGTTTCCTAAATGATGCAGTACGATATATTTACGGTCTACGCAGATATGAGCATGTATCTCAGTACACAAGTAGTTATGGACCTCTCTTAATCGCTTTATTAATGCCACATATTTTATTTTCCTACATAGTCTCATAACTATGCAAACTGCTGTTTATTTATAAATATAACATACTTTACTTTACACGTTCTCCCAGAATTTTTTGCCTTATTTAAACTCTTACCGACTTTTCTTTATACATGTAATTAAATTATGGAACTCTTTGCCGATAAATATAAGAACAATATTGAATACCACACGTTTTAAAAATGCAATCTTTCTCCATTTTTCACTCTTACTATAAGCCCCTAGCCCTTAATTTTCCCACTTTGTCTTCTTCTCAAACAAATTGTAATTTAGTTTTTAAGTTTTCCTATAATGTAATTCATAATTATTTCATTGCTGTTGTAAATTGTAAATTTTCCATATTAATTTCCGGCCAGAATAGTTTTTCCGGAAACTTATGCTACGTTTCCACCGAGCACTAAAGCGTGATTTAAATTAATCTGCTCTTAATCTACCTTAAATCTTAAGATTTACCATACAAATTTAAGATTTGTTGTTAACATTTTGCCTTTAATCTCGGTCTATCTTCTGGTGAAAATGTAGCATTAGCTTTCTGGAAATGGACTGTGTAAACTCTACACCAGGTTTAACTTATACATTTCATCTGTGACACTGTTTGAACTCGTTTGTATTCATAAACAAACGAATGGTTCTATGAGATACATTGCCTGACATCTGCTGGTCATTTCCTGAAACAATAATGACAGTTGCCCAATATAAACAAATAATTAAGTCAATGGTATATGGAATTAAAATTTTCAATATGTTATATTTTCTAATTAAACGCGCTAATTGTTTGGCTAGATTTAAATTTACTGCTCTCCTCCAAAATCACTTATATTTTATAATACAGATAGAGTTGATTTCCATGCACGGAATTCAAAATTGCCTACGAAACGGTATTAACATTTCTGGATTGGAGTCGAAATGTCCTAAAATTAATTGTATTTTACTCGTGAAATGTGTAGTTAAATAATAAAAAAGTAACATCAAAATCGGTTTCGAAAAAGATAAATTATTCAACAAAGATTAATTATTTTTATTCGGTTCGCTGGAAAACAAAAACGTTGACAGTCACTAAAGCCCGTGCGCGTTGCATGTCACATAGGTACTGTTGCCTGCTGTAGGCGCCTGCCTGTACATACCCTGAGCGGAACCACGAAGTTGCGTTAGCATTACCTGCCTCCTGCGGAAAAAGGGTTGAAATACCTTAATCCCGTGTAGCGGGCTGCCCAGGTACTGTTGCCCTAGGCGCCTGACTGACGAAAAGCACATACCAACGAGTTAGACCTTGCTATTTTTTCTGACAATCTGTTAATATAAAATTGCAAATTAAACCCATGCGCCTTTCTTTCAGTGAAATACGAAAGTTTTCGTGAAAATTAAAAAAAAAAAAAAAAAACAAAAATAAAAGACAAATGTGTATTGGTGATGTGGACGTAATGGATCTTAAGCTGCAAACGGATTTTAACGTGTCTACGGACCTACTTAGCCGGACAACAACATCAGATAAGTAAATTTGAAGTTTTAATTTTTTGAAGTGATTCTCTGTGTTGTTTTTGTTTACATTTATATTTCAGGTTGATGCTAAATAGCTATCCAGAATAAATTTTTAAATCCGACTTCAGGAATTTTGGGATCAACTTCGAGTTTTTGCCGTGGGCGAATTTGCTTGTTAAAGGTTCGTGGGAAAAACCTCCTGTCTTCCCTTAAAGTATGTTGGTGTCGATCGTGTATTGTAAGCATTATTTGATCTTCACTAAAAATCACTAAAATTTTGTAATTGTAATTTTCATGAACTGAATTCAAATCTGAAAATCAGATTTCGGTTCCTTCCTGCAAACCGAACCAAAAAAAATTGGTTACACATTCCAAATTTCAACAGTAAAATAAAATTAATTTTAGAACATTTCGACACCCCATTTCGGAAAAGTTAGATACCCTATTTTCGGTGACATGAATTCAGTGCATGAAAATCTACTGCAAATAATTATTTCATCATCAAGCGCTTGGATTTCGGTACTGTTATTTGCTAAAATTTACAATTGTTTCGGTATATACAATGAATACTTAAATGTAAATCATTTAGATGTTTGTATTTATAATTTAGTTGAACTTTTAGATTTAAATACAATTTCGTTAGGATAATCAATTTCTTTTTTCACTAAATTTGGCAAATATTTTTAATTGAACTTTTTCAGAATCGTTTGGAAATTTAATAGCAAGCAATAGAACATTTTATACTATAACTATCTGGCTGAGGCTAAAAAAAAAAAGAAAATTTGTCAAGTATTGTAAAAAAAAACGACATTTTATAATGACAAATGTGTCAATATGTACTATTTGGTTCAAATTCGTTGCGGTTTCAGTAAGACAAAATTTAAGTTTAATGGGCCTTCTATTACATTTTACTTGTTGATTTGTTGATTTGAATCAGTTCCAAAAGTTTATGAAAATACATTTTGTTTTTAGTTTGGCTACACGTTTCCTGTACAGAGTAAAAACTCCTTCTGTCCCTGTTAACTAACTTTAGTTGATTGTCATTTGAATTCGCATCCTTTCGCGAAGATTTTGCTACTCTTTTTCATAAATCTTTTAAGTATATCCTCTAAATTATTAAAGTCATGTTCCAAAATGTAAATTATCCTTTTCCCATGAACTACGTCTATTTCATGTGTCTTATTACTAGTGAGAATTATTTGAGTTAATGATTTCCTCCTTAATTGCTATATGATATAGCAGATCTTCTCTAGCAGAGTGTGCTGCTGTCATCGTCATTGTCTAAGCTTTCTTCTTTAGTATTAAATGATATTGGCAAGTCTGAATCATTATCGTCCAAATTATTAAGAAAATCGGTTATATAAGTCATTTCTGTAGAATTTTGACTCCCGTTAGCAATAACGTACTCATTAGTCTGGGTTCTACTAAGAAAATCGGTTACCTTGTAAATATTTTGAATTTGTTACCGTATAGGTATGACCTTAAACAATTTACTGACCACGTAATAGCCAAAAAATCCTTATCTGTTGCGGAGTAGTTTCGTTCGTGCTTGTTGAGATTTATTGGTGCAAACCAAATAGGGTGAAAACAAAGTGCCTATCGCATAAGGATACCTAATAATCGGATTGTTACTAAATTTTTCAATTGGTTGTGTCACTTTGGCATAATCTCTTATAATTTTCCTTTTATTATAAAACACTATCCTTTAGGTCCTGTATGGGCCTTTTACGTCTAATATTTATTTATTTATTTTAGTTTTGTAATGGTCCTTACTTTGTCATTGTTTGATTCAGTCCGTCGTTTGTCAGAGAGAGGAATTTAGTCTCCTTTTTAAGAAATTGCATTTGTCGACTTGTATTTTTAATTTCTTTGCATATGCCTGAAATTCCTTTAATGTGTTCTTGAAGTGTTGAAATGAATATCAGTATATCATCAAAGTACACACCACATGTTATATTTAAGTAGTCCCTTAAATTATCATTAGTTAGCCTTTGGAATGTCGCTGGGGAATTCTTAAGACCTAATGAACTCAGAAAGATCATGAGGTGTTACGAACGCTGTTTTTTTTCTATCCTCTTCTTTGATGAGAGCTTGGCTTCTAAAAGTACTTATTCATTTTGTTACAACTTGAGATTCTTCTCCATTCAGGTGATCTAATTTTAAATGTCTTCTATTGTCATTGACTTCGAGCGTACATACTTTGTCAACTTGGTATGGGTGGTTTAGGAAAGTGATTGTCTGTCCGTTAAGTCGTATTGTTACGTCTTCTAAATCTATTACTGTATGCAATTTATTTAATAGATCTGTACCTATAATGAATTGGTATTTTCGAAACGGCACGCTTTTAACTTTGCTTCGTATATTAGCTCCTGATGGTGCCTTTAGCTCATCCGGAACTGGTGTATGTGCTTCAAAAGTTATCGAGGGTTTCCCATATTGCCATTGTAGAAAATCAAATTGGTTTGATTTAAATTATTCTAAATGATTTATTTTATCATCGATTATGCTCAGTGATAAGACGGTTTCCCTTAAGGCTAAGTATTTTTCTTAATTTATTATTAATTGAATAATTAGAAGTTCAACCGTGGCTAATTCATAAAAAATTCTGAAGTGTTTGCATTCCTCGGATTTTCTCTTATATGTTTTCCTAATATTTTACTACAACATTGCCCATTTCTTTGTTCGGACACATTCTGCTGATAGTAATATTGGCCAGAATATGTTCCAAGGTTTCCTAGTTGTGGGTTCTGTTTATTTAAGTTGTTTACTTGTTCTCTTCGTTGAATATTATATACCTCCATTGCTTGTGGGCTAACGTAACTCGATTTTCTATATTTATATTTATATTTTCGGTTCTAAATTTAATCGGTTTCCGATACTCTTTATTAAAACTCCAAATTATTTTAAATTCATCTCTGATAAACGTATCTTCATATCTGCGCTTTCGCATGGTTGAAATAATTTTATTTAAATCTGTTTCATCATTGAGTTATTTCCTTTATCGTATTTATAAGCATTATTTCTATATTATTAAGATCAATATAATTATCATTTTCATAATCACCCTTGTCGTTTATATTAAATGACATCAATTTTTTTCGTAATCGGTATTACAGCTGGCGTTTTGAAGTTGTTTTATGTCGTTAAAAGCCTTATAGCGTTTGCCTTGTGTGGAATGTAAGTTCTATATACGTATTCGTATTCTAGGAGTCGTTTTAGTTTCAAATCACGTCTGGCAAAACGCCAATATTTGTCGATTGAAAATTTGCAAACGCCTAGGAGGCAAATTTTAATTCAACAGGTCTGTTTTGTTAAAATTGTGCATGTATTTAATTATTTCATAATTTAAATAGCTATATCCATGGTTGAAAATAACAAGAAAAGCCTGCGAATAAATTTTATGTAATAAATAAATGTCGCGTCTTGACTGTTTCCCTCTCGGATCTAGACTGCTTTATTCTCATTATACTTATAACCACTTACAACTAACAAAATGTCACTCAAGAGTCAAGAGAATTTAAAACTAAGAACATAAAGAGAACTGACATAGCGATTAATTGCTTACAGCTGTCACTTTACATGGAATTAATGCAGCAAAATGTTTAGATAGAAAAATTTACTGGTATGCATAAATTAAAATTCAATGGTCGTTGAATGCATTGCTATTTTTGATGAAATGCGCTTGTAAGCCACATGACGTCGCGCTGTGTTTAAGACTGCCTTCTTCTTTATAAACGACTTGATATGGGTATGAAATGAAACGTGGTGTAATCGAATTAAGAACATTTTTTTAAAGATGAAGAAAGCATTTCCCAAATATGTCCTTGAAACAAAAAGGGCCTTAAACCCTTGAAATAGGACATTTTTCGAAAATATCCACTAAATCACCTGAAAAATTGCTGTTGTAATAAATTTTCACTGGGAGGGCCTTAAAACATTGAAAAGGTACTTGAACCCTTGCAAAAAGACAGTTTTCGAAAATATCCATTTAAATCACCTGACAATTTCCTGGTGCAAAAAAAACATTCAGCGGAAGGTGCACTCATAAGATTGCATTCTTTTCAATGTGTGAAGTCAATGAATTAAATCATTTATTTAAATTCATTGAGTGAGATCTCTAAGAATGTAATACCTAAAGATTGCATTCTTTTACAACTCTTTTTTTTCCCCGAGGGTAGGTGGAAAATCTTCCAAAAACACTATGAGGATAGCGAGCGCGTGCTCATAGTAGTGTCAGATTTTTACTGACTAAAAACACCACCCTTCTATAGAATGTTAGATACTGCAACTAAGATATAACTTATCAAGTAATTTTTCTATCACGAAATAAAACAAAAACTTTTGACAGGTTACTTTCCACATCATTATCTTGCCAAGCCAAAAGGTTTCGTTCATTGTAGTCGGCGCAATAAATTGTTCTCATCCAAAATTTGTCGAACTGTACTGTTGATATGTCCGAATAGTCGGTTTCTATGCTTTCGCGTGAAGCATCTAGTTTCAGCTTCGATTGCAGGAATTCCGAGATCCCTGTGGATATCGTCGTTTCTAGTATACCACGCCAAAGTTGTATACCGTAGGTCCACACCGGCTTTAGCACTTGCTTGTATAAAAGCAGCTTGTTCTCGGTACTGAGCTGGGAATGATTTCCGAGTACCCAGTACATTTCTCTATATTTGATATCGAGTTCTTTAAATTTAATTTTCACTTTAATTTCAGCTTTGCGTCGAGTGACATTCCCAGGTATTTGGCCTCGTTTGCAAAGAGTATTCGGGCCAAGTTTAGAAAAATTGGCAGGTCATTAGTTTTCTTATACGTGAAATTCACGTGAACAGATTTAGTTTCGTAGAGGGCGATCCGCCAGTCCCTCGTCCATTCATTTACTTTATTCAGTGCGGTTTGCAGTTTTGCTGTAGTTTCTTCGATCGTATTACCTACTGCAATGATAGTGGTGTCGTCGGCGAACGTAGCGAGGGTAGTGCCATCTTCTCTTGGTATACCGCGAGTATATAACAGATAGGAAAGCGGCCCAAGGATGCTTCCTTGCGGTACGCAAGCCGAAATTTCTTTAAGCTCCGAGTATTCGTTTCCATGCCTAACACGGAAGAGCCTATTCCCGAGATATGATTCTAAAATATCATATAGACTTACGGGGAGATCTTATCGTTTAAATTTTAAGCCGTCGTGCCCCACCTTATCAAAGGCTTGTGAGACGTCAAGGAATACGTTTGAGCATATCTTTTTTTCTTCAAATGCTTTCTCGATTACATCAGTAATTCTATGAACTTGGTCAATCGTCTGAGCGCAGCATTTATAATATATATAAGCTTAATTAATGTTTTTCTAGGTAGAACTTTGAGAACTTCTCCGGTGATCAAATCATAACCAGGAGCTTTCTTAGGTTTTAGAGATTCAATTTCCATTTTAGTTCCCTTAGTGTTGCATTCGTGAGTGTAAAGTTGTCAGATAGTAATTCCCTCCCACTATTGGTGCTGTCGTGAGCCGCTTGACCATCGTACGGTTTAAAGGTTTCTTCGAGATGGGCGGCAAAAACATCCGCTTTTTCTTTTTCTTCCCTTGCCCATTCATTTTGGTTTATTTTTGTGGGCCTTTTGGTGCCTTTTAAAGCTTTCCAAAATGAATAATTGGAATATTTTTTAGCTTTTAATTTCAAGGTAAGAACCTATCGCACGATTTTCAAAATCCTTAATAGCTGCCTTCCGTTTTTCATTGACCAGTTCTTTTATTTCAGGCGAATATCGTAAACCGTATTTGGCCGGCATTTTCCTTGAGTGAGTCGTATTGTTCCAAGAGGCGAGCTGAACGACCTCAACGAAGCGGTCAACTTCAACTTCAAGTTCATAAGGTGTCGTAAGTGGAACGCTCAATTCAACATTCTCTTCAATTTCGTTCCTAAAGTCTTCCCAGTTAGTTGTTTTACCATTTAATCTCGCTGGCTCTAGCTTATTGACTAGTTTTACACTCAATGTTAAAATGACACTGATCAGATGACAGATCAAAGCTCTCTTCAACTTTAATGTGGCTGGTAGATATTCCTTTCACGACGAAAAAATCGATCAGATCAGGTATTTTTGAAGTATCAGTTGGCCAGTAGGTCGACTTGCCCGTCGAGTGGAAATTACAACTGTTCTCCATACCTGCCCCATAAAGCATTCTACCTTTTCGCGAGATGTATCTAGAACTCCAGAACGTGTGTTTCGCATTAAAATCGCCGCCAATAATGAAATATCAATGTCAATCAATAATGTCAATATCTTTTTCGCCCAAGAATACTTCCAATTCGTCAAGTTTTTGCAAAAGTCCGTTTCCATTCCAAGTACATATTTTTAACATTAGTTTTTCATTCATATTATATTTGAAGTACGTATTTTCCTTTAATTATTTTCGAGCTTAACCAACCGTTCGAGAATAATTTTATTTATTTTGCTTTGTTCTTCAGGTTTCTCGAAAATAACTGAGAAAACATGTGAAACAGAGTCTAGCGAAGTTTCAACGTTTTTGGTTCTTCGAATGCCGCGGCCTGAGCGTAGGTCTGCACTTTGGCTGCCCGCAGGCTACCATTCGATGGCTTTCCTGATGATAATTTTCGAATAGAGTTTCTTTTGACAGCAGAGGTCGAGGGATTTTCCGCTATCTCTCTTTATTTGATATTTTTACGTTCAGGAACCCGAGGTCTTAGATTGCCTACTTTCTCCTGAGCGGTATTACTCTTTCCCTTAGTTAGCGGTTTTGTTTTATCATTTTGAGGCGTAAGGAGGACATCTCTCCGTTTTTGTAGCTCCTTAGCTACTTCACAGCCTCTATAATTTGCCGGGTGCTTTCCCTTGCAATTAGCACAGGTAGGGTAGGATTGTTTGTTTACTCCACAGAGGTGATTTCCGGCGCATTTCACACATCGCCGTTCTTTTTGGCAATACATTTGTGTATGATTAAAATCCTTGCCAACGTTTGCACTGTTGAATTATTCTTACATTTCTACGCATGGGTTAGACTTTTACCACGATATTTATTATTGTTATAATTCGGTAGATATCTTCGATACTATCTGACCTATCGAATGTAAGCATAAAGAGCGGAAGTCCACGCCTTACCATGACATCCTTATCGGCTTCCGTTTGTTGCTTCTCCTTCTTGATTATATTAATGGCATCTAGAACTTTAAACCCTTTGGCTTGGAGGTCGTTTATAACCTCTTCTTTGGTGCATGAGAGATGAAGTCCCCTTGCTACAATACGATGTGGCCTTTCTGCCTTTATTTCGAAAGTATACCACTGCATCTTATCGATGTTTAGCTTTTGAGACACTGCCCGGCAATCATCGTGGTTATCGACGTTAATTTTCCATGCATTATTCCTTAAGGATGTAACCTTAAATTTTGATGTTATCGTCCAACGACGTTTATTGGAGGCGGTGCGCAAATTTGCGCTCGAAGTTGTTTGTTTGAACTTGTTGAACTTGTTTTTTTGACATGATTTTCCTTATACTCTCATTTTGCAATTTGATTGTCGTTTCCATTGCCACTGATACAATGCATTTTTTTGTTTTCAAGACCTATACCAATTCAAAATAATACGTTTAGAGAATAGAATACCGTTACTATAACGACACTTAAATGAATCGACTCAAACCCAGCTGTCTTTAAATAGAAACGCCAAGTGGAATAAGGGTGAATATATTTTTAAATCATCACTCTTATACTTTATGTTTTAAATTACTGAAGCTAATTCACATACATTGTTAACTCTGATTTTGTTGATACCCCTATATTTTTTGCTTGGCTCTGTGTCCAGTTGATATCGTAGTTTAAGTTTTGACTTCATCGCGTTCCAATCCCTAGTTTTCAAAGCTTTACGGGGCGGAAAAACTTCACCTATTACAATTTAACGACACAAAAAGGACTACTCTATATATTAAATTTACAAATAAACTTGGACTCTAATTCATATCTGATACACTTAAATTAACTTAATGGATAAATATATAGAACAGATACATATGTAAACTCAACAATTAAATAAATTAACATAAATAGCTTACTTAATACAAAAAAAAGAAAGTATTAGGCATAAACGGCCCATACAGTACCTAAAGCCTAGCTTCTCCAACCATTGTGTGTGGTCCAACGCACTTAACCACTAAGCCACTGCACCAACAGATTACTTAATAGATTGCATAATAAATAAATCAATTTTAATAAATAAACATAAGGAAAGGCTACAGTTCGCTTGAGGCGAACAGTATAATACCCTGTTCCTATGCCTATATGCCTCCAATAAAAAGGCGTTTATGACATGGTTGATGACATTTCATTTCATTTTGTATGCGTGGCAGTGGACGTATTAAAAAAATGTGTACACCTTACCATTTCGGAACCCTAGGGAATGTATAGTCCAAATTTCTTATGTTTTGGTCCTGATCATATATATATAATTTATAAAGACGAATATTAAGGGTATATTAAGGGGTGTTAAAATTTTGTGTCGAAATGAATATACCCTTAGGAATATTTGAAACATTTAAATCCGTATTCTCAAGCTAACATACAGAAAGGTAACATACGGTATGATACCCTATTCAAATCCCTCCAAATCAAAAAGGCATAGAAAACACGTTGTATAACATTTTATTTTGTGTCTGCAATAAAATCATAAAACAGGTTTTTGAAAAAACCGCCTCAAAAAGTGGGCCTAGCCAAAAACGTTGTTAAGGTTAAATTTGAGGACAATATTCTCTAGATACTATCTATGTTAAACTAATTCTTTCGTTTAAAAAAGCGCGCCCAAAAAGTGGGCGTGGTCAAAAAATTGTATATGGGTAGAATGTTGCGAATTGTATTGTCTTAATATTTTGATATACTTTTTTTTGTTTTCTAAGTAAATTTTCTAAGAAAAAAACATTTTGTTAAAAAATAGCCCAAAAAGTAGGCGTGGCAAAAAACGTTGTATGGCAAATTTGTTAAGGAGGTCACGGTCTTCGTATTTTGTGAAGGTCTTAGTGCTATTCCATCAACTTTAGGCTTAAAGCTGATGTTTCTTAATTGTGGGCGTAACTAAAAACTTTATACGGGTAGAATGTTGCGTATTGTATTGTCTAAATATGTTGTTATAATTTTTTTTTTAAAGAAATGTGCGAAGAAAACAACATTGTGTTAAAAATCGACCTCAAAAAGTAGGCGCCACAATCTTCTAATGCATATATAAACGTCAATTGCATATATGACTTCCTTTTTTTATGGTTAAGGACTTTAATATAACGGTATAATTAATATCATGCAACTTTTCTTATCTTATCTTATTTGTATACCCTATCCTAACGGTATATTAATTTTGACGCATAGTTTGTAACACCCCTTAATATTCGTCGTAGACCTCTAAAAGGTCCAAAACTTGAGACTATTAAGGAATGACCGTCCGTCAGTCCGTATGCTAGGAAGCTGAAATTTGGAACATATACTCCCTAGGGTTCCGTAATGCTAAAGTGCTAAAATTTGTTAAAACCGCCCACAATTTAGAAAATACCTTTTTACAGCTGTAGTTGAAGAGAGAAAGGGCTAGAACCTTCACAAAATATGTCGACCCCCAACTTCTTCACAAGTTTGTCATATAAACATTTTTGCAATGCCTACTTTCTTTGGCGTTTTTTAATAATGTTTTTGAACAAATGTTCTTAATGCATTTTTCTTTGGGACATATAGGGATTTGGATAGGGTATCATACTCTTCGCCCTAGCGGACTGTAGACAGTCATTATGTTTTTTGTTCACTTTCTTCTCATTTCACATTCAGGACATTGAATCCAGCGAAGAAAAATCTGATGCGAATGGGACATGGATATAAACGGTATATTGTTAATTGAAATAATGGTCCGGCAGCACGCCGACTGTCATATAAATGTCAAAGTGACAAAGTGCTACAATTCTCTTTTAAATTCCTTCAAGCGAAACACACACAGCTCTTAAAGTAATCCTTCAAATAAACAATAATCGTCTTTTATTTCTAACAGGTTATGGGCCCAGGTGACTGAAAATACTGGACAGTATCCAGGAAAACATTTATTTGTTAGACACCAATAATTGTTGCCGAAAAACCTTTGCTCTAACCTCAAAATGAAACATGCCCAACAGAATCCAACTATTCAATGGAGAGGTCTATACCTCGTGGAAGCCCCAAATGGAAGCAATGTTAAAAAAAAACATGGTAGGATCTTGGAACCAGCGAGTGAAAGTGAAAAGCAGCAGATTTGGAATGAAAAGGATATGGATGCATGGGCCGAATTGATTCTAGCCATGGAGCCTAGTATCATCTCTCTGGTGAAAGACGAAAGGTGATCTAAGGATATATGGAGATTCTTATGAGAAACTAATGACCGAAAAGAACCGAGACAAAAAGCGGACGAGCTTGGACATCTCATTAATACCAGAATAAAATCAGCTCAAAACATGGATGTACACATCAGGGAGCTAAAAACTACAATAAACAGATTACAAGAACTGGATGCAACTCTTGATAAGGACTTAATTGTGGTAATTCTCCTCGATGGGTTATCAGGGACTTGCAACGATATCCAGGTTTCGTTTGACTCACAAAGCAGCTATCCAGATTTTGACGATGTCTGCTTCAGACTCCTCGAGGTAAGCGATCGGAAGAAGGAACCCATCGGCAATGTACTCTAAAGGAAAGGACAAATTTAACAAATTCTTCTAAGACAATATCATCAAAACCCGTTTATTTCATTTAATTTGTTGCAAAAAAGGGGACATGGCAAAAGATTGCTATCATAACAAGGAAAAGGAGTCGGATAGTGTCAATGAGACAGATTATGGTTTCACATAAGAAGTGAATCTGGTGACAAAAAAATGGTATTTGGACATATACACGAAGGATAATTATGTAACCCTAGTTAATGGAAAAAGAGTGAAAATACCTCCACACTCGAGCCAAAACGGGGCAAGAAATTAAACTTAACAAAACTATTTGTATTCCTGACTTAAAAGAAAATGATGCGAATGGGATTTATTTCAGTAAATCTGAAAAGAATGGGCCACCTATACTTTATCTCACTGAAGCAATTGCAATCGAAAGGAGAGATGACGGGATTGCTGCTCAAGCTTAGTTCCAATGACCCTGGTTGCACCTCATGTATTTATCCGAAACAATCTGCCAATTGTTTCCAAGCAGGACGCTTGGTGAAAAGAGGACAGGAAAAAGATTGGAATTGGTTCACTCAGACGTATACGAACTCATGCGTACGGAATCGTTAGGTAAATCAATATATTTTATTACATTCATCGACGATGACTCGCGACGAATTTCTGTCTGTGCAAACGAAAAGGGAAGGGAAGAAGAATTTTTGTCTGTGCAAAAGGAAAGGGAAGCATTGGCAAAATTTAAAGCATTCGAAGAAAAGAACACTGGCGAGTCATTAATGTGCTTAAGGACAGATAATGGCACAGAATACATGAACTCAAATGTTAAAGAATTTTTGCAGCAACATGCAATTTACTACGATTCTCAGCACCATACACACCATAACAGAATGGGATAGCAGAACGTGCTAATAGAACTTTAGTGGAAATACAGGCTGACATACCAGACATGCTCTGGGCCGAGTTTATATGTACCCCGGCGTTTATTAGAAATAGATGTTCAACAAAGGCAAATTGTGAAGCTACTCCAGAAGAGTTATGGACAAATAAGAAACCAGACGTGTCATATTTTAAATGCAGCGGTACGGTGGCGAACGTACTAGGAAAAAGACTTAATCTGACTTCATCTAGGAAAATTAGAAGCAAAGAGCACAGAACATGAGATAGTAGGATATGAGGGTGAGCATGGAACGTATCGGCTTATGGAATCCCGTGACCCTTATTGTAGCCAATGAGTAAAGACGTCCGGTTTTTGAACGAAAATACGAGCAAATATGGAAATGATAAGAGCGATCAAAGAAATTATTACTCAAAAAAAAAATTGATTCTAAATCTCAGGGTTGCAGTCAAGAGCCCAAAGACACAGCAGCTGAAGAACCTACCAAAGATGAGAAAATCAAACCAACACTTGGAGAAGACCACCAGCGTTTACCGGCCGAAACCAAAATAGCTTACACTACAAACACCGACCCAATGACGCTGAAACACTGCATCTTATCGATGTTTAGCTTTTGAGACACTGCCCGGCAATCATCGTGGTTATCGACGTTAATTTTCCATGCATTATTCCTTAAGGATGTAACCTTAAATTTTGATGTTATCGTCCAACGACGTTTATTGGAGGCGGTGCGCAAATTTGCGCTCGAAGTTGTTTGTTTGAACTTGTTGAACTTGTTTTTTTGACATGATTTTCCTTATACTCTCATTTTGCAATTTGATTGTCGTTTCCATTGCCACTGATACAATGCATTTTTTTGTTTTCAAGACCTATACCAATTCAAAATAATACGTTTAGAGAATAGAATACCGTTACTATAACGACACTTAAATGAATCGACTCAAACCCAGCTGTCTTTAAATAGAAACGCCAAGTGGAATAAGGGTGAATATATTTTTAAATCATCACTCTTATACTTTATGTTTTAAATTACTGAAGCTAATTCACATACATTGTTAACTCTGATTTTGTTGATACCCCTATATTTTTTGCTTGGCTCTGTGTCCAGTTGATATCGTAGTTTAAGTTTTGACTTCATCGCGTTCCAATCCCTAGTTTTCAAAGCTTTACGGGGCGGAAAAACTTCACCTATTACAATTTAACGACACAAAAAGGACTACTCTATATATTAAATTTACAAATAAACTTGGACTCTAATTCATATCTGATACACTTAAATTAACTTAATGGATAAATATATAGAACAGATACATATGTAAACTCAACAATTAAATAAATTAACATAAATAGCTTACTTAATACAAAAAAAAGAAAGTATTAGGCATAAACGGCCCATACAGTACCTAAAGCCTAGCTTCTCCAACCATTGTGTGTGGTCCAACGCACTTAACCACTAAGCCACTGCACCAACAGATTACTTAATAGATTGCATAATAAATAAATCAATTTTAATAAATAAACATAAGGAAAGGCTACAGTTCGCTTGAGGCGAACAGTATAATACCCTGTTCCTATGCCTATATGCCTCCAATAAAAAGGCGTTTATGACATGGTTGATGACATTTCATTTCATTTTGTATGCGTGGCAGTGGACGTATTAAAAAAATGTGTACACCTTACCATTTCGGAACCCTAGGGAATGTATAGTCCAAATTTCTTATGTTTTGGTCCTGATCATATATATATAATTTATAAAGACGAATATTAAGGGTATATTAAGGGGTGTTAAAATTTTGTGTCGAAATGAATATACCCTTAGGAATATTTGAAACATTTAAATCCGTATTCTCAAGCTAACATACAGAAAGGTAACATACGGTATGATACCCTATTCAAATCCCTCCAAATCAAAAAGGCATAGAAAACACGTTGTATAACATTTTATTTTGTGTCTGCAATAAAATCATAAAACAGGTTTTTGAAAAAACCGCCTCAAAAAGTGGGCCTAGCCAAAAACGTTGTTAAGGTTAAATTTGAGGACAATATTCTCTAGATACTATCTATGTTAAACTAATTCTTTCGTTTAAAAAAGCGCGCCCAAAAAGTGGGCGTGGTCAAAAAATTGTATATGGGTAGAATGTTGCGAATTGTATTGTCTTAATATTTTGATATACTTTTTTTTGTTTTCTAAGTAAATTTTCTAAGAAAAAAACATTTTGTTAAAAAATAGCCCAAAAAGTAGGCGTGGCAAAAAACGTTGTATGGCAAATTTGTTAAGGAGGTCACGGTCTTCGTATTTTGTGAAGGTCTTAGTGCTATTCCATCAACTTTAGGCTTAAAGCTGATGTTTCTTAATTGTGGGCGTAACTAAAAACTTTATACGGGTAGAATGTTGCGTATTGTATTGTCTAAATATGTTGTTATAATTTTTTTTTTAAAGAAATGTGCGAAGAAAACAACATTGTGTTAAAAATCGACCTCAAAAAGTAGGCGCCACAATCTTCTAATGCATATATAAACGTCAATTGCATATATGACTTCCTTTTTTTATGGTTAAGGACTTTAATATAACGGTATAATTAATATCATGCAACTTTTCTTATCTTATCTTATTTGTATACCCTATCCTAACGGTATATTAATTTTGACGCATAGTTTGTAACACCCCTTAATATTCGTCGTAGACCTCTAAAAGGTCCAAAACTTGAGACTATTAAGGAATGACCGTCCGTCAGTCCGTATGCTAGGAAGCTGAAATTTGGAACATATACTCCCTAGGGTTCCGTAATGCTAAAGTGCTAAAATTTGTTAAAACCGCCCACAATTTAGAAAATACCTTTTTACAGCTGTAGTTGAAGAGAGAAAGGGCTAGAACCTTCACAAAATATGTCGACCCCCAACTTCTTCACAAGTTTGTCATATAAACATTTTTGCAATGCCTACTTTCTTTGGCGTTTTTTAATAATGTTTTTGAACAAATGTTCTTAATGCATTTTTCTTTGGGACATATAGGGATTTGGATAGGGTATCATACTCTTCGCCCTAGCGGACTGTAGACAGTCATTATGTTTTTTGTTCACTTTCTTCTCATTTCACATTCAGGACATTGAATCCAGCGAAGAAAAATCTGATGCGAATGGGACATGGATATAAACGGTATATTGTTAATTGAAATAATGGTCCGGCAGCACGCCGACTGTCATATAAATGTCAAAGTGACAAAGTGCTACAATTCTCTTTTAAATTCCTTCAAGCGAAACACACACAGCTCTTAAAGTAATCCTTCAAATAAACAATAATCGTCTTTTATTTCTAACAGGTTATGGGCCCAGGTGACTGAAAATACTGGACAGTATCCAGGAAAACATTTATTTGTTAGACACCAATAATTGTTGCCGAAAAACCTTTGCTCTAACCTCAAAATGAAACATGCCCAACAGAATCCAACTATTCAATGGAGAGGTCTATACCTCGTGGAAGCCCCAAATGGAAGCAATGTTAAAAAAAAACATGGTAGGATCTTGGAACCAGCGAGTGAAAGTGAAAAGCAGCAGATTTGGAATGAAAAGGATATGGATGCATGGGCCGAATTGATTCTAGCCATGGAGCCTAGTATCATCTCTCTGGTGAAAGACGAAAGGTGATCTAAGGATATATGGAGATTCTTATGAGAAACTAATGACCGAAAAGAACCGAGACAAAAAGCGGACGAGCTTGGACATCTCATTAATACCAGAATAAAATCAGCTCAAAACATGGATGTACACATCAGGGAGCTAAAAACTACAATAAACAGATTACAAGAACTGGATGCAACTCTTGATAAGGACTTAATTGTGGTAATTCTCCTCGATGGGTTATCAGGGACTTGCAACGATATCCAGGTTTCGTTTGACTCACAAAGCAGCTATCCAGATTTTGACGATGTCTGCTTCAGACTCCTCGAGGTAAGCGATCGGAAGAAGGAACCCATCGGCAATGTACTCTAAAGGAAAGGACAAATTTAACAAATTCTTCTAAGACAATATCATCAAAACCCGTTTATTTCATTTAATTTGTTGCAAAAAAGGGGACATGGCAAAAGATTGCTATCATAACAAGGAAAAGGAGTCGGATAGTGTCAATGAGACAGATTATGGTTTCACATAAGAAGTGAATCTGGTGACAAAAAAATGGTATTTGGACATATACACGAAGGATAATTATGTAACCCTAGTTAATGGAAAAAGAGTGAAAATACCTCCACACTCGAGCCAAAACGGGGCAAGAAATTAAACTTAACAAAACTATTTTTATTCCTGACTTAAAAGAAAATGATGCGAATGGGATTTATTTCAGTAAATCTGAAAAGAATGGGCCACCTATACTTTATCTCACTGAAGCAATTGCAATCGAAAGGAGAGATGACGGGATTGCTGCTCAAGCTTAGTTCCAATGACCCTGGTTGCACCTCATGTATTTATCCGAAACAATCTGCCAATTGTTTCCAAGCAGGACGCTTGGTGAAAAGAGGACAGGAAAAAGATTGGAATTGGTTCACTCAGACGTATACGAACTCATGCGTACGGAATCGTTAGGTAAATCAATATATTTTATTACATTCATCGACGATGACTCGCGACGAATTTCTGTCTGTGCAAACGAAAAGGGAAGGGAAGAAGAATTTTTGTCTGTGCAAAAGGAAAGGGAAGCATTGGCAAAATTTAAAGCATTCGAAGAAAAGAACACTGGCGAGTCATTAATGTGCTTAAGGACAGATAATGGCACAGAATACATGAATTCAAATGTTAAAGAATTTTTGCAGCAACATGCAATTTACTACGATTCTCAGCACCATACACACCATAACAGAATGGGATAGCAGAACGTGCTAATAGAACTTTAGTGGAAATACAGGCTGACATACCAGACATGCTCTGGGCCGAGTTTATATGTACCCCGGCGTTTATTAGAAATAGATGTTCAACAAAGGCAAATTGTGAAGCTACTCCAGAAGAGTTATGGACAAATAAGAAACCAGACGTGTCATATTTTAAATGCAGCGGTACGGTGGCGAACGTACTAGGAAAAAGACTTAATCTGACTTCATCTAGGAAAATTAGAAGCAAAGAGCACAGAACATGAGATAGTAGGATATGAGGGTGAGCATGGAACGTATCGGCTTATGGAATCCCGTGACCCTTATTGTAGCCAATGAGTAAAGACGTCCGGTTTTTGAACGAAAATACGAGCAAATATGGAAATGATAAGAGCGATCAAAGAAATTATTACTCAAAAAAAAAAATTGATTCTAAATCTCAGGGTTGCAGTCAAGAGCCCAAAGACACAGCAGCTGAAGAACCTACCAAAGATGAGAAAATCAAACCAACACTTGGAGAAGACCACCAGCGTTTACCGGCCGAAACCAAAATAGCTTACACTACAAACACCGACCCAATGACGCTGAAACACTGCATCTTATCGATGTTTAGCTTTTGAGACACTGCCCGGCAATCATCGTGGTTATCGACGTTAATTTTCCATGCATTATTCCTTAAGGATGTAACCTTAAATTTTGATGTTATCGTCCAACGACGTTTATTGGAGGCGGTGCGCAAATTTGCGCTCGAAGTTGTTTGTTTGAACTTGTTGAACTTGTTTTTTTGACATGATTTTCCTTATACTCTCATTTTGCAATTTGATTGTCGTTTCCATTGCCACTGATACAATGCATTTTTTTGTTTTCAAGACCTATACCAATTCAAAATAATACGTTTAGAGAATAGAATACCGTTACTATAACGACACTTAAATGAATCGACTCAAACCCAGCTGTCTTTAAATAGAAACGCCAAGTGGAATAAGGGTGAATATATTTTTAAATCATCACTCTTATACTTTATGTTTTAAATTACTGAAGCTAATTCACATACATTGTTAACTCTGATTTTGTTGATACCCCTATATTTTTTGCTTGGCTCTGTGTCCAGTTGATATCGTAGTTTAAGTTTTGACTTCATCGCGTTATGTATATTCATTTTCCAATTAAAACTTACTTAAATTAATTTTGAGACCATTTAAAGCCAAATTTTTTCAATTCTAATTTAATATTAAATCGATCTAAATTTGTTTTTAAATGTTAATAAGAGAACATTTGTTGTAAATACCTAATGCTTGAAATTTATAAAGTTGAGGGGGGATGTTAAATGAAATAATGGTCTGGCAGCATTCCAACTATTATATAAATGTCAGAGTGACAAAGAACTATAATCTTCTTTTACATTCCTTCAACCGAAACACACACAGCTCTTAAAATAAAACACAATATTCCTTAAAATAAATTGCCGTACTCTCAGGCGCATATATAAATAGTTTCTTTTTTCGAACTTACCCGAGAGCATGTAATGTACAACTGCCCGTTAAAAAAAAAAATTTCAATATCCACGCCCGCAATATGAATTGTCTGTAACTGGGATTTGTTAATTGTCATAGCGGAAAAATGTAAGTAAGTAAGTGTTTAAAGTTAAATTGATAGTCTGTAGTTATCATTGGAATTCGATGGATGCATACAGTTTCTCCTGCTGCACATCCAGTTATTATTTCCGCTTCAATTAAATTCGGTTGAAGGGACTTAATCCGTAGCCTCGTTCTATTGCAATGTTTTGGCGAATTTAAATTACTCATATTTACTCGTGGAACCAATAGTAAGTTGAAGCGTATGCGGAGGTGGTTCGAGTACGTTTAAGAACTCAACGGGGTAATGCACGGCTTAGGTGTGATCCATCATTGTATCGATCGAATTGCATTTCGATGATTCCGAATCAAACTTTGAGAGAAACAAGTTGTTGATAAATGGAACTCTATCATTTCATAGAGCGAGAATGACAGGTTCATTCAGCCAAAAGTTTGGTTTATTTAGAATGTACAACACTTCCGGGTAGATTTTGTTGATTAAGTTTTCCGTACTTCTAACCACATTTTCTAGTTTGGGTAAAACGCTAAAATTTGCATTAATATCATTTAAAAAGTTTCTATTACCAATTTTTAACAACGTTCCGGCAAACCTTCCTGCAGCCTTATCACCGCCAAGTTGAACGAACATGTTCGTGGCCAAAGAACAGAAGATCTGAGGCTTACATTTATTTCGCTTGCTCTGGGTATTATTGGCAAGGTTTGGCGAAAATAACCTTGACAACATATAGTCGCACCACTATCCAAAAGTCCATTCATTGTTTTACCAAAGAGTTGAACTTAAGTCATTTGGTTTCAAAATAATCGCTGAGATAAGTTTCGTTTGACTTTTTCGTACTGAATGCAAAAAGTTACGTATACGCCCCGATGATCAATAGCGTCTATTAATTTCATATTGTGAGAGTATCTCCTTTCGAACGGTGTTATTTTTTTGCAAGCGAATATTATATGGGACTATATATTTATTTTATATGTCGTGACTGGGTTTCAAAAGACTTGGGACTATATAATTTAGGTGGAGTTTTTAGGTTTGAAGGTATGGAAGTTATTTCGGCTGGGACAGATGCTTCGGCTGCCCTTGGTGGCATCCTTTCTCAACTTTTCCGAGCTATTGCAGGTTAAACAGTGGGGCTTATAGGTATTTTTTATTGTATACAATCTTCATACCGATGCCCCTTTTTATCGCAATTCCAACAGATAAATGTTTTGCCAGTTGCAAAGTGTTATTCCAGCGTTTTCAATAAAATATTCGCGTTTGCGACTGGCTCTCCGAAGGTGGACAATTGAATCTTTTCCGATATGGGAAGCTGATGCCCCATATCTGGTTTTAAAGTTCGGATTAACGGTTCAATTAGTTCGCTAGTTATTAGTTCTGACTGTATTCCTACCATTTGATAAATATTCTCGATCAGAATCTCGTAACTCGTCACCTCTTCTTCCTTGAAAAGTATGGTAGACATTGGCTGTAGAATTTCTCAAAACAACTATGAACTGATCCGTCAATTAAGGGACCTAATAATTGTTTTAACTTGAGTATTAAGTGTTCTTGGCTTTCATTTACAACCTCATTGACCTTTATCTGAATTTCATCACGAAGGGAATCCACATTTGGGAGTGAATTCGACAACACAGTAAGATTTTGGGTAGTATCTAGTACGATTGGCTTTTAGATGTTGGCTGCCGGGATTTGTGTTCTAGTAGTTTTTTTTTTGGCTCCGGGATATGATTTCCTTTCTACGATATCAGTCATTTTAGTTTTGAGTCTGCAGGCATAATTCATAAATGTTCTCTGATTCAGAAGGAAATTTGGTCTTAAGTTTTTTTTCGTTTTAAGTCATCGCAGTTTTTTACCCCTACCCACAAAAAAGGGCAAAATTTACTTAAAGGTAAGAAAATTGTGTTTAGGAGTAAATTAATCTTGAGTTTAATGTGAGAAAACGTAGATTAAGTGGACGTAGTCTAACTTTCAAGACAAGTAACAAAAATAATAACGATTTATGCAATACAGCGGAAGATAAAGAAAATGGAAAGCAATAAAAGGCATCGTATGAATCAAGCCAAAAGCATAAAGTCATATACGCAAAGTTGCGAACAGGCATTCTCAGAAGAAAGACCACATATTACCACTGAACATGCGATACGATCTCATAAGTATTATTTAGTATATTACTCTAAGCAATAATATTTTTCTAAAACTAACATACTACGTTATATATAATCCTTAAGTTAATATCACAGTCGCTATATATAGTTCCAGGGAAGCATCACTTCTAACAAAGAAGTAAATATTTGTATATATATATATAAGTACATGAAAACCAACATAAAGAAAGAATTCATCCGTTTAGAAATAGAAAGTGTACTCTGTCGTCCTAGACTAGGTTAGGTTAGGTATGTGGATTGGTAGAGCAGGGTAGACCCTACTATACCACACTCAGGTCCTTGTGGACCCATTGTGATTCTCTTTTGTTGGGGGTTGACCGTCGGTGTTGTTGATGGTCATCTTGACGTCCTCAAGAACCTGTAAAGATTAGAAAGTGTAAATTCAGAAAGTTCTCGTAAATCATGGAAGTAAAAACTCCCAAGTGTTCTGTTTCTCAAGTGACAGAGGAAGTGAGGTGTGTACTCATGGACCTCTTCATCTCCGCAACCTCTACAAATATCGTCGTCCTTGAGATTTAGTTTCATCATGTGATTTCTTAAGAAGTTATGACCCGTTAGAGCCCCTACCAGCTTAGACAGCGATGGCCTGTCGAACTGTAGAAGTTTGAATGTTCGGCCTTTGTCATATGCTGGCCATAGCTTCCGAGATACTTCACAGGTAGTTAGGGCTTTCCACCTGTTATTGGTTTTCATACGTATCTTGTTTTCCACTCGTTCTCTGAGATTACATAGTGGAGGCTTGATCGACTGTAGTGCTCTATCTTTATCCATTGCGGACCCCTTTCTTGCCAGTTCATCAGCTATCTCATTGCCGGCTTTGTCACTATGTCCAGGGACCCAACAGAGATTCGTGGAGAGTTGCGAGCAAAGAACCTGAAGCTCCTCGCGACAGCGGTAAACTAGCTTCGATTTAATTTCTATGCAGAAATTGCTCTTATAGCCGCCTGGCTGTCAATGAAAATGGTAATATTATTACGTGGTATTGCCAGCAATGACACCATTCGGGCCGCTTCCGCGATTGCCAGAATCTCTGCTTGGAAGACACTACTGCTATCAGGAAGCCTGATGGAGCAGCGTATATTCAATTCGTCACAGAATATACCAGCACCGGTTCCACATTCCATCTTTGATCCATCTGTATAGATGGATACCGATTTCCGCTTTGTGGGGTCATCTGTTCTCCATTCATCTCTACTCGGAAAGATGTAGGTGAATAGTCTATCAAAGTTCAGTTGGGGAGACATGTAGTCAGAAGTGACATTATTACCAACGTTTTTCTCAAGAATTTGTGCGTGCCCGAAATTGGATGGGTTCCATGTATTAGTTTGACTAATCCTCAAGGCACTTTTGGTTGCAGATTCTTCTATGAATAGGTCCAGAGGAGTTAGATTGAGAATTGCCTCCAAACCTGCTGTAGGTGTGGTTCTCATTGAGCTGGTTGTTCCTATACATGCTAGTCGTTGTATCTTTGTCATTGCCTTGAGATTGGTCACCTTGCCGGCGGCTTGCCACCAGACTACGCTGCCATATGTGAGTATTGGCCGCACGATCGCCGTATACATCCACAAGATTATTTTGGGCTTTGGTCCCCACCTCCTGCCAAAGATGCGGTTACATGCGTAGAAAGCGTTAGCTGCTTTTTTCACTCTTTCATTGACATTCGGCTTCCAATTGAGTTTCCTGTCTAGGATCATACCCAGGTATTTCGCCCTGTCCGTCACCTTTAGAGGTATTCCTTCAAGAGTTGGTGGCTGAAATTGTGGTATTATTCTTTTGTTTGTAAAAAGGACAAGCTCAGTTTTTTGGGGGTTGACGCCAAGCCCGCATTGCTTTGTCCATGTACTAAGTGTTCTTAGTGAATTCCCTAGGAGGTCACTTATGGTTTGTAGGAATTTTCCTTTTGCAAGCAAAACTACATCATTTGCGTATGCAGTTACCGTGTCCCCCATATTCTTAATTCTGATTAGTATTTCATTAATGCCAAGTACCCATAGTAGAGGGGAGATGACGCCTCCCTGCGGAGTGCTTCTTGCAGCAGTTACTCTAAGTTCAGTGTCGCCTATTTTCGTGTTGATGTTCCTTTCACTAAGTAGATTTATAATCACATTAGTAAGAGATTGATCAACGTTCGAATTCTGTAGTGCTCTCTTGACTGCGCATGTTTTGACATTATTGAAGGCACCTTCAATATCCAAGAACGCCGCCAGTGTATATTCTTTATCTTTTAATGACTTCCCTATAGTGTTAACGACCTCATGCAGTGTGGTTTCCACCCCTTTCCCTTTGATATAAGCATGTTGAGCAGAGGAAATCCCACTGTAATCTAATCGACTGCGTATAAAGACGTTCATTAGTTTTTCAAAAGTTTTAAGAATAAATGATGTCAGACTTATCGGCCTGAAGTCCTTGGCGGTAGTGTGGCTGGATTTCCCCGCATTCGGAATGAAGACGACCCTAACCACTCGCCAGGTTTTCGGAATGTAGCCGCATTCCAGACTCCGAATGAAAAGTCTTTTTAAGATCGGTGTAATAATGGTCTTAGCTTTCTGAAGCATGATTGAAAAATACCGTCGCATCCAGGGGATTTAAACGGAGAGAATGTATCAATTGCAAAGTTTAATTTATCTTAGGTTAGAAGTATAACTTGCTACTGGGATTGTCGTTGTTGTGGTATTAAAACTAGACTGATTAGTCTGATTCATTTTACAGCTCGGAAATTGAGTCTGCAGTAGTAGACTGAGAGTCTCCTCACAGGATTGTGTCCAAGTGTCATTAGTGCCTTTAAGATATCCGGGAACTGAGGATTCTTTGCGCAGGACTTTCCGAAGTCTAGCCGATTCTGTGGTGCTTTCGATATCACTACAGAAAGTGCGCCAGGTTGTGCGTTTAGCACTAGTTATGGCTTTTTAGAACTTCCGCTGGCCGACCTTGTATGTATCCCAATCCGTTTGGGAGTTCGTGGCCTTTGCCAAGTTGAAGAGCGCTCTGGTTTTCTTTCTGGTTTCAAGGAGATCCTTTGTCCACCATGGTGGAGACTTAGATAGAGGCCTTATCGTATGCTTTAATTAGAACTGTGTTTAGCATTTCTGTTGTTGCATCGATTTCATCTAACGATTCCATTTTTTGTAATGTCAGTTTCTGGCTATTCTTAGCTACTGCTGATAAGTATGTTTCTCAGTTAGTCAATTTGGGATTTCTATATTTACACAAAGGGGCAGTTTTCTCTTCAGTGAGGAATTCTATAATTCTGTGATCCGAGAACGATGGTTCTGTGGACACTTTCCATTCCCGCACAGAGAGAGTATGTGAGTTGTTATAGAGAGTAATATCTAATACTTCATACCTATTCCTTGTTATAAATGTTGGTTCATTACCAACATTGGCTACTAGTAGTCTATTTTTTATAATAAATTTTAAGAGGGACTCACCCCGGTCGTTGATGTCGGTGCTTCCTCAGAGCGTATGGTGGGAGTTTGCACCGCAGCCTAGGATTATGTCCCATTTTCCACGCTCTGCTTCTCTAACCAATGAGTTGGTAAATGGGAAGGTGGATTGACGGATTCGTGTGGCATGTATATTACCGCCAGTAGAAGAGCGTTTTTTCCCACCCTGTCCCATTTGACCACAGTTTGGTCGGTATTGCTGAGGCTAGGTAAGAGAAAAAGTTTAGTTTATTTACTGGCGACGATACATGTACGAGACTTACCAATGTCTGATGTGCTGTTATAGATCAGCAAGTCTTTTGAGCTTAACCATCGTCTTTTACCCCGGAAGATCCAGGGTTCCTGTACTAGGGCAACATCAATTTTTCTAGTCTCCCTAAGAAGAACAAGATTGGCGCTAGCCGCCTTACTGTGATGAAGATTTATTTGTATTATCTTCATCACGGGCAGCTTCTACTTCTTCTCCGCTTTTCCGCTTTTCCGCTACCAGCCTGAGCTTGCAGCGTGTAAAGGCTACACGGACCTTAAAGTCGTGCTTGCGGAGTAGCGGCAGCGATTTTTGACTTAAGAGTATTGTCACTTCCATACCCTTTTCCGTGTACTCACTCGTTCTTAGTACTTTCCACTCCCTGCTTTGAAGTTTCGGGTTAAGGAATTGCAGGTTACGTTCAATCCTTTCCGTGGGTAAGTACGGTCCTCGAATGAGTATTCTTCCTTTTGGTCTGGTGATGCTGAGAATCTCCTTTCTTTCAACAACACGCATATCGGCATTTGACCAAGGTGCTTTGGTGTTGTTGATGAAGTTCTTCAACCATACCTGCGTTTCTTTATCGTCACATTTCATCATCTTGAATCCTTTGAAGGTGATAAGCTGTACAAAAAGTGGAAGCTTATCATCTTCCTTCACGATAGCGTCGTTGACACCATCTAGGATTCTTTGCTCTATGAGTTCCCATTGGCTAGCGGTTAGCCTTCGATTTGGATTGCCAAGGTCGATAATTGCGACACGAAGACTTTCCTTCACCTTCTCAGCAAATTTCGGTTTTTTTGGCCTGCCTAGCCACAACCGGGGAGATTGTGTCGTCATGCCTGCCTCTTCCCTTTCCGTAAAGGAATTCGGGTCACGGCGTTTTAGCCTACAAATCAGCCTACGTACATTCCTGCGCTTTTTTAGTGGATCAGTCTGCTTATCTACTGTACTGGACGGCTTGTTGTTTTCTACCAAGTTCGCCGCGGTGACAACTGAGGCTTCGGTTATATCCAAACATTCAGTATCCTTTGGCTTACTTGGCTTATCGACAACAGTAACTGCACTGTCCAGAGTTGAGTTTGCCTCTCCCGGTGAAACATTATTATCTTCCTTGTCCGCTACTTCTTTTGCGGGGTCAGCTATAACAGACCCTTGCCCCGATAGGCTAAGGCACGTCACAGGCATGGGCGGTTGCATCAGCGCGCCCTTGCCCAGCCCTCGGTGGGCTATTAGCACAAGGCTCATCACCTTCCAAAGATTGACTTCCTAGAAAATCAAGAGCATTTTGAAGTCGCCGTTTGTCATTGTCTCCCAAGTGTTGTCTTTTTTGGAGCTTTTTAATCGTCATTTTGCAATTAATTACTTTTTTCCTAATTGAGGCTGTTGACGATATGGAGAATTGGGCTGAGCTGGCAATGGAACAGGTGTCACCATCTTCAACAA